>JAWNNQ010001783.1:0-312379 GCA_035044765.1 Leucophenga montana | reverse complement strand
ATTTTTGCTAGAAGCAAATTAGGCAAAACTTTTTTGATTGTTCCGTCTGGAGCATCAAGAAAAAAAAAAGGCCACCTTCACCACGCTCAACTCGTTGTAATATTTTGTCATAAATGTCTTTTTGCTCGGGTAGCAGGCGTGGCTCTGTTTCGCTGATCTGAGCATCTAACAACGTGGTATTGTAGGTTAGTTCTTTGATCAAATCGCTCGACCGCTCTCCTCAACGCTGTGGTGTAGGCCTACCGAAGTCGGACAACTTCTTTCCAGAAATCGTTATTATTTTGTCTTCGATAAGACCCAGAGCTTCATTGAAACATAGTTCATTGTCGACTTGATCCATCCTTTCAAATCTATGCAAGATATCTTCGGATAATGCAGTTGGTGTCTCATCAGCTCATTGTGATGTCATATATTGAGCGTTCTGTTGATGCCGAGTATGGGAATGTTCTGATGTCTCAGCAGCCCGTTGAGATGCCAGATATTCAGCATGCTGTTGACGCCGGGCTTGGGACTGTTCTGGTGTCTCATCAGTTCTATGTGCTGCCTCACGCGACGCCTGTTCAAGCTTTCGCAGTTCAGCTGGGGGAAATGTCTCTTCACGACTAGCAACTCTCAAAGCTCGAGCTTTATTAGAACTTTGTGAAAGATTAGACTTACGGTTTCTCGGCATAATTCTTAGTATAGTTGCTTTTTCTCAAAATTTTCTTCAAAAATGAAATTTAATAAAAATTTAATTTGAAAAGACACAATTTTTCTTCCCATATTCTTCTTCCCATATTTTTCTTCTACATATTTAAATTGAAATAATTTAATAAAAATTTAAATAAAAATGAAACAACTTGTTGTAAGTGTATCTAAACTAAAATAAAGCTTCCAATTAACCAATATCGTCATAAATTATAGCCTAATTATTATTCTGATATATGAGCTATATTATTGTAAAGTTTCATTAAAATCCATTCATTAGTTTTTGCGTGAAAAAGCAAACAAACATCCACACATCTACACATTCACACATCTACACATCCACACATCTACACATCCACACATCTACACATCCACACATTCATACAAACTTTCTAATTTAGAATAGAATTATAGTAGGATAAACTGAAAATTTATTTTAAATAATCTTCTCCTCATTATTCGAAAGCGTTATTGCAGTTGTCTTTCTAATCCGTGTATTCATAGGGTAGAAACGTATTTAAGTACGTGCACATCGAATTTCAAGCTAATATTGACTTTAATAAAGAAGTTTCTAATACAAAACACAAAATCGGGCAGTGGTTTTGTGTGAGAGGCTACCCCCCAAAAGTAATGTATATGTGAAGTTTTCGTCTACTAGAAGCTACCGTACAAATTATTAAGTAGATATTGACTACAGTTAAGTTTTTTCATACAAAAAGTCAATAGTGGGTGGTGGGTTTGTATGGGGGCTACCCCAAAAAGTGGCGTGGCGGGTCAATATTGATACTCTATTAATCTGCAATAAAAAGAAGTGTATGTGTAAGTGGGTAGCATAAAAATTGGTGCCCAAAAAAATGCGCAACAACATCCAGGCGGATATACATAGTTAGATCGTCTCGTTGAGCTGATCAAGTCAATGTATAATCTATGATGTCTACGATGGCTCCTTTTATGCATTATAATCCATTTCACACTATATTTGAATGCTATAATAAAATACTAAAAATATGTTTGTCTATTTTTGTTTTTCTATACTCAGCTTTCAGTTTGGTTAGACCCCTCGTACATGTGAAGTATCCGTCGAAAGCAAAAGTGGGCGAGTAGTTTGTATGGAAACTATCCTATCAATGATGAAAATACATACACTATTGTACATATGTAGATCCGTTTAACTTTTTCACTGTGTAACAAAATTGATGACAAACTTATAATACCATTTTACGTGTGACATATGAAGTGTATAAAAGAAACAACATCTTAAGGCGCGTCAAAGACAAAAGCAAAATCTACAGCTACTCAGGTAAACTCAAACCGAATGTAATCAAATCTAATAACAAAGCGGATATAAAAGAGCTAATCCATATAAGGACTTAACGATGCGCTCAAGAGCCGCAACGGTTGCAAATATGTGGGTGGCGTAATGGTATGCAGTAGAGTTATACATAAGTAAATGTACGAGTATGCATAAAAATGTGCGTATAGAAAAAAAACCATGAATGAAAGTAAATTTCTCAACAGCAAAGAGCGAAAAATATAAACAAACCTAAACAAAGCAGCAACTGAGAACACACATGAACTGGCGCTCATATAAAGAAGAAAAAACTGAGAGAGAGAGAGAGAGAGAGAGAGAGAGCGAAATAGAACGTTTATAAAAGCTTGCCACAAACATGCAGGCATACATTACTGACACACTGACACAAAGCCAATCCAGTCAGTCATTTAGTTAAGATAGTCTCTCTGCTTTAGCATTACAACTAATATATACTCGTACATTTGTATCTACGACTGCTAGACACGCTTTCGCTTCCTTAGCTTACCTTAAGCTTTTGTCGCTTATAGTTACCCAAAAAGCTCGTTGCACGAAGTGAGCAGCAAAATATATCTTTTTCTGCTCATTTTTCCAGCACATTTCAAAACGAACACTCGAGGTTTTTGGGTCGCGTTAGCAGTGAACAAATATTTCACGTTTAAGCAAAGAAACCGCGGTAAATTACTCGGTCTCCGGATAGAAATTCTTTTTCATATAAAAAAAAAAATAATAATTTTCCTTTTTTGCTGTTTTGTTTATACATAATTGAAATTATACAAAATTTGTGTTGAAACTTACAAGTACAAAGATATTATTATAAATAAATAAATTCTATATTATAATTAAATGAAAAGATACAGCTGGGGGGCAACTATCTAAAGCAAGTGAAATGTGAATATTCAGGTTAAGGTAGCAGCTTCCGTGGCAGAGATTTTTCAGCTAAAAGCAAAAAATATACATAATATACCAGAGACACTCGGTATACTTATTAAAACAAGTGCTTGTGCATATGTATCTGTGTATCTGCGTATCTATGTGTGTGTGTGTGTGTGTGCAAAAGGAAGTTTTGTATAATTTTTTGTTGTTGTGGAAAATGGTTAATTAAATGTTATTGAAATCTAAATATACATTTATTTTAATTGTCTATGTACAATTAATGTGCAAAGTGTTGAGTTGTGGAATAAATGCTGTGGCATCATAGACACCTACATACAATTTGCTATGAAATTTACGAGATAGATGCTACTGCAAATTGATTTAATCAAAAACCTTAGAAATGTGTGAAATTTCATTGTAAATTAACAGCGTATGAAAAGATATTGTAGTGTGTGCTTCCCGCTAGTCCCGAACAGTTGTCAACTGACAGGTTGCCTATTGTATTTTACATATCTCATCAGTATATATGTATACATATGTATATGAATCTATATGGTACACGTACTTGTATTATACATATTTAACAAATGCCAGTGGATTAGATTTTCATATTTTAATATTGGGCGTATCCTTGGTTAAAATGCCAGCATCTTTATTGAAATACGTTTTACAAATAAATATGTAATTTGCAGCTGTTTTAGCTGTCAATCTGTGAGCAGAAAATTTGGACGTGTGTGTAATGTGTAAGAGTATTCGAGGGCTGTTTGGTAGAAGCGCTCTTCGAAATAATAAGTTTAATCTTTCTCTCCGACAACTAGCCTGTATTAAACACTATATACTCTACTAGAGCTGCTATTTATATTTTGAAGTTCTGCAACCAAAACAAATATTTAACATCAATGTAGTAGCCAGGGTCGAGGTAGTGGTGGTCCGGTCCAAGTTTGCATTTTTATACCATTCATCTAGGCATCTAGACTCCATAAACTAACTAACTCCAGACAAGACAAGTCAATATAGCCATGTCCGTCCGTCTGTCTGATAGTTGCTGCGAATTTTTTAGGCACTAATTTTTAAGTTATCTGGCCGACAGCTGATATTTAAGCTTATTTGGTCGCAAGTTTATAGAGTATCCATATTGGTATGCCATGCCCACGTCTTGGATTAGAACGCATGCAAACCCATCGCCCACTCTTGTGTTTCAGTATGAAAAACTTGTTTAGTTAAGTCAATATAAGCTTGACATTCGATATGTTGGTTTCTTATGGACAGCTATTTGTGAATGGTATTAAAGTTTCGATTCAACCGAAGTAAATGTTTTTACTTGTTTTTCTCTTTGTTAGACGTTTGTGGGCTTTTTTTTTTGCTCCTTAATAACTTCCGGAGCCATGTGTTTCTCTTCTTTGAAATTCTTCCTTTGTTTGCTCTTTGGGGCCCAAAAACAACGTGTTTCTTTTCGTTAAACTTGTTAAAAAATTGTTTTTTGTTTCGCATTTTGGCGTAACAGGCAAGGTTTTTATTTTATCGTCAATATACGAATTGAGGGTCTTCTTTCTCCAAAAGGTCTTTCTACGCCAGTGGCTTTAACTTTTAAAGCAATTTCTATAGCAATTGTCAAGTTATGTGGGATACTACGCACATACTCCTATAATCCCAAATCAAAAAAAAAAAAAATGACCATAATTCCCAACTGTCATGGATCATAGATTTTTCAGATCGCTAACTCTCCAAACACAAAATGAATCGAAACGAAATTTAGGATGAGGAACCACTGAATAAATGGCGATACCACACCACTCATATAAATGGATTCAAATTCGTTATATCTCAGCCACTATGTTATACAGACAAATTTGAATCACTGGGAAAATGGCACCGTCCATGTAAGAGATAAATAAAATGCACGTAGCAGCGCAAACCGGGTACGCTAGGTATTGACATTTAGTCTGTTCGTCTTGTTATGGAAGAGAACGTACACAATGTTGCGGGAGTCAGCAAGTATATGATACAATTATGATATATTCATACCCCAGCCGGCCCTAGTAGATTAGATATTTAGCTATTAGTAGATTAGATAGTTAATGCGGAAGTATTAACTCTGTGTGCAGTAGATCTTAAGTTATTGCAGTAGCAACCTGCTTCGGAAAATGTTGTTTTCAATTGTTATTATTTCCTTATTTTCGTCCTTAAAAATAATATTTAATTTATCTAACTATAACATACAGCCCTCGTACAGTCAGTCAGTATAACTTTTATGCAAGTGAATGCCATTGTGAATGCTAAGCATCCGGCCTTATGCCTACTACGGTGATATTTGTAGCATTGTTCTCGCATTGCTTCCTGTCGCATTCAAAGTTGCATGAAATTCTTGTCTTCATGTCGTCTTAGCTTTGATTGACATTTCAACTTAACGTACAGGCTGGTTCAGGGACGACTTCCCATGCCAAGTGATTTTTCCTGTTGGCAGTACATATGTCATCCGAATGCTATTTTTAGCAGTGCTTAGTATAGATTTTCCGGAATATTTTTACTGTGATGCGAATTTATAATGCTCTTCTTACTTTACAAGTTTGTGATTTTGTTGTCAAATATTTAAGTACTTGATGCAAATATTTGTAACAAAATCATCGGAATTCTATCAACCATATGACAATTTAATTCAGTAAAAAATTAGCTTTTTCAATTATGTTTTCATTTGTTTAATTTACTTTTACGTAAATTAGGTGGTTTACGTAAATCAGTAGCTAAACAAAAATGTTGCACAACAAACTTGTCTTTCACTTGTATGAAAATTCTGCGAACAATTCTTGCCAGACTACTTTGGCTTTTATGCTATTCAAAACCATCAATTTAATACTTTATCTAGTTCTGTGAAATTCTTTACACCCTCACAAAAAGTGTGCACACTATATGTATGTACAAGCACTATATAAGTATTTGAATAAATAATACCACTATCAGCTATAACAGAGCGATGAAAAAAAAAACAACTCGTTAAAAAATTTATGCACCACCCAACGAAGCCACAAATACGCCAAGAATACCATGTCAAAGTTAGAAATACCCTACAGAACATACTTTACCACCACTTGTGCATATGTTTAAATATTAAATGAAAAAATTTGAAATTGTTTACATAATCTGGAAAATAATAATGCAAAAACTATGCGTCTGACTAATTCTAAGTCTACGTCTCTTTATTTTGAGCAAGAGAAAAAGCACCTTCAATGTTTATAATAGCCATGTGCTCTTCAGTACTCGTAATTTAAAAGCAATTACGGCAAGTAAGCTCGCCTAAGTCAATGACATATTGCTCTAAGAATTTAGTAAATATGTAGGTAATACCTATTACTTACTTATGTGGTTCTACAACCGTCTATCGGTCAAGGCCGAAACTTCTTCAGGTCATCATAGACCTGATCTTGCCATGTTAACTCGCGCGTCCTCTCCGACACCGTCCACCAATCATGTTCAGGTCTCCGTCGTAAAACTTTATCGCTGATTCTTCGGGGTTCATCCGGATGAGGTGACCAGCCCACCTCATGCGATGGACTTTGTCAACCTCATTATACTGCTCCTACAGTTCGTGGTTCCAAAAATCATACGAAGAATCATTTACTCGAACACTTCCACGCTGTATCCGATGATACCCATGCTTCTGTGTTATACAGAAGAACTGGGACTATCAGTGTCTTATAATCACTGTTATTGTTGTTAAAGGAAACAGTGTCAAACAGCATGAACAGCAATAGCAGTGATTGAAACAAGTGTATCTGTAATTGAATAGAAATAGTACTGTTTTTTTAAAGTGCTATTCTGTGGGAATAAAACCTAGTCCCTCACTTTTTAAGAAAGCGATCTGAAATAGGATATAGAAACTTCCTATGTTCCTAGGATAAACATATATCACAATATTCACGCCTAATTTTCGGTTTTTGTAAAAAAAAAAATTTATTAGAGTCAATATCGATTTAAAATTTTATATGGTGGTGTCTTATTGACAACCGCTTCACACATACATATACTAATGGGCGTATCCCACTCACTTTTAGAGGTAGATCCATACAAACCCACCGCCATTTTGGATTTTGCATGAAAAACTTTTTCATCACAGTCAATATCAACTTTCGATTTGGTGACTTCTCATGAGCGGAAGCATCACATAGTTAATGGGCATGTCCTGCCCACTTTCAGTGGTTTTATTCGTAATTTTTTATTTTTCGAGCTAACCTTTAAAATTACCGTTAAAGTATCACTAGAGCATTAAAAGATTTGACAGTAATTTTTTAGATGCTTGTGAAGACCATTCAAGCTGCAGTTATCTCGTTTCCCATCATTTCATACGCAACAAAATTGTACACTACTTTCTACTCCATCCACAACGCATTGCATGTAGCCGATTCCAATATTCAGTATTCCAATATTCAGCATCAATATACATTTCGAAAGACACACGAATTTTCAAAATTTCAAAATTTTTCTAATAGTTTAGCAATAAAAGGGAGTTAAAGAGTATTTGTATAGTTGCCCATTGGAGTCATATTATTTTTACTTAAATAATCAAATTATACGAGTATCCTACGAAAAAATCAAAATCACCAATCAAAAAACGGACATGGCTTGTTTATGTGTATTATATGCTTCCTTTAAGGCGTTGCAAACAATGTGACAAAATTGTAATATTATTTGTAGTCTGTGTAAAGAGTGGAAAGAGTATATATATGTATTTGTGTGTGTGTGTAAGTTGAAAACTATCCAACCGACTATCCCAATTACGTCCTTGGCAGCCGCATTCATGGAGTGGAAGATATGGCTCCACTGCTCACCTATATCTTCAGAAGCCGGAGAGGACTCCCGGAACAGTAGGGAGAGTCTGGCTGAAAAGGCTTCGGCGGTCTGTTGTGATTGCAGCTTACCGACGTCTACCTTTCGTTGAGTGTTAGAACGTGCGGAATGCACCATGCTGAGCCTGGTGCGCACCATGGCTGCCACAAGGTCGATGTTGGGACCTCGTACCGTTCGCACGTCCAACACGCTCGATGCGTGGCTTCCGTCGATCACAACATGATCAACTTGGTTGCGTGTCTTTTGATCGGGACTACGTCAAGTAGCCTTGTGCATGTCTCGGTGTGGAAATCTGGTGCTACTGATTACCATGTTCCGACCTGCGGCGAAATCGATTAGCCTCTCTCCATTGCTGGAGGTAGCGTCGTGAAGTCTAAATTTTCCGACTGTTGGGCCAAAGATTCCTTCCTTCTCAATTTTGGCGTTGAAATCGCCACGCACGATTTTTACATCGTGATTGGGGCAGCGTTCGTAGATACGCTCGTAAAATTCAAGTTTTGGCCGCATCGTCTGCGACTTCTGTCGGGGCGTGTGCACAAATCAGGCTAATATTGAAGTACTTAGCCTTTATACGTATCGGAGCAAGGCGCTCGTCCACAGGTATGAAATTGGTGACAAGTCCTCGTAGTTTTCTACTAACCACGAAACCGCATCCAAATTCGTGCTTATTCGCATGGCAACTATAATACAAGTCACAGGATGCCAATACAATAGGTCTTATGAGTGAGGGTATAAGGCTCTAGTTTTCATACACATATGACTACAAATAAAAGCTAAGCCGCTACATATAATATAGGGCGTATGAAAAACTCATATGCTTAATATGAAGTATACGACGTTTTCACTACAAAGTTCATAAAATTGTGTACAGAGCAGTGGCAATAAAACTGAAAAAAAAACTATTATGAATTTTTCATGTTGGTCGCCAATTCCGGCCAAACTTTTTATTTTCAGTATTCTTTACGAGCTTAAAAAGCCAAAAGCAGAAACCACCCTCAAAAAAACATAATTGATTGAACCATGGTTAAATCAATTTTGGTTGAATTTGGCTTCTTAAATTTCATAGAGAAAGTAGGAGGTTAACTTTTAGTAGACATGTTTTTCCGAAATTTTGATTGCCTGTAGGTTAATAGTTTTTAGATGCTATCCGCTTTGAAATCTAATTAGAGGTATACTCGTTATTTATAATTTAATATTAATGTATACATAATTAGGTATATGACTTGTATAAGTAAAATGCTTGCTTCTTACTAAATTTGTTACTATCTGTTATTTTTTTTACCCCACAGGACACTGAATAAATAGATACAAAGCAACAACACAAATCATTGCAATTAACTTGTCATACAATTATATTACAAACAAGAAATAAACGCCACGAACGACTTCAGCGCTGTAAACAAAAGGGACAGGACAGTCGGAAGGATATTTGGTTTGCTCGCGTTAGACTGTGATGCCCCGTCGGCTTTAATACACATATGTGTGTGCACCTATCTACAGAGTAAGTGTAGTATAAGAGCGTGAACTGTGAGTGTGCGGTGGTGTGTCTACGGTCTTCAACATGGGCGACAATATAATTGGCTCAGCAAGTTTCCTGCATCTGGGTGACATTGTATCACTCTATGCGGAGGGCAGTGAGGTATGTACATAGCTGTGGTTCTTAAATACGTTTTTATAATATATATTTAATATTTTTTTTTTATAGTGCGGTTTCCTGAGCACACTTGGGTAAGTGCATAAAGATGCTTAATTAGCAGCTACTTCATATAAACTAACGCAATGTTTTTCCTCTTTATAGACTTGTTGACGATCGTACAGTAGTGTGTCCTAAAGCAGGCGATTTGAGCTATCCACCAAAGAAGTTTAGAGGTGAGTTTAAATAAAATAGATACATAACATTGTTTACATTATTTACTATAAACAGATTGCCTCATTAAAATATGTCCCATGAATCGTTACTCCGCACAGAAGCAATTCTGGAAGGCGGCTAAGCAATCTGCAAATTCGAATACAGATCCAAATCTACTCAAACGTCTGCATGTAAGTCTGCTGTTTAGTTACACTAGTTTACAAATTTCAATTTTAAAACGATAGAAAATTTCACTTACACTTTTCCACAGTAAATTAGGTCCGCTGAACACGAAAAACTTGAAGGAGTTTATTTTTTTTTTTTTTTTTTTTGCTGTAAACTAGTGTCATTCAACTACCTAATTGCTCTTGGTAATACTAATACTTTTTTCCATATTTTTCTAGCACGCTGCCGAAATCGAAAAGAAACAAAATGAAACCGAAAATAAAAAGCTACTCGGCTCATTTATACAATATGGACGCGCTGTTGTGCAGCTGCTGCATCTCAAATCCAACAAATATCTGACAGTGAACAAACGTCTGCCCTCGCTGCTTGAGAAGAATGCCATGCGCGTCTATCTGGATGCAAATGGCAATGAAGGTTCATGGTTCTACATTAAACCCTTCTATAAGTTGCGTTCGATTGGCGATTATGTAGTCGTCGGTGATAAGGTTATACTAAGTCCGGTGAATGCAGATCAACAGAATTTACATGTTGCCGCCAACTATGAACTTCCGGATAATCCCGGCTGCAAGGAGGTTAATGTGCTCAATTCGTCAACATCGTGGAAAATCTCATTGTTCATGGAGCACAAAGAGAACCAGGAACATATACTAAAGGGTGGCGATGTAGTGCGTCTATTTCATGCGGAACAAGAGAAATTCCTTACCATGGACGAGTATAAGAAGCAATATCATGTATTTCTGCGAACTACCGGACGCACAAGTGCCACTGCCGCGACAAGCAGTAAAGCGCTCTGGGAAATTGAAGTTGTACAGCATGATTCATGCCGTGGCGGTGCAGGCGATTGGAATTCTTTGTATCGTTTTAAACATCTAGCGACGGGTCATTATCTAGCAGCTGAAGCAGAGCCAGAAACGCAGACACAAGCTGAAGCAATATTAAACGTAGCAGCATTGGCAGCAGCTGATTTGACAAAGGATTCGGGCATTGGGCTCAATTCAACCATGACAGGTAATTACTTTAGTCAACAAATGTAAAAAAAAAATATATTATATACGCATGTTTTCGCTGCAGAAAAATCCAAAGGCAAAGAATATCGTCTTGTCTCAGTGCCCTACTCGGCTGACATTGCTTCGGTTTTTGTACTCGATCCTACTACCATGGCGCGTGCCGATAGTCTTGTGCCACAATCGAGTTATGTACGCCTGCAACATCTCTGCTCGAGCACCTGGGTGCATGCTACCTCAATGGCCATCGATGTTGATGATGATAAACCGGTTATGTCAAAAGTTTGCTGTTCGCCCATCAAGGAGGATAAAGAAGCATTTGCACTCATTCCTGTCTCACCGGTGGAAGTGCGTGATCTGGATTTTGCAAACGACGCTTGCAAAGTTTTGGCTACTGTGACATGCAAGCTGGACAACGGCACCATTTCAATAAACGAACGCCGTGCGCTCATATCGCTGCTGCAGGATATTGTCTATTTCATTGCCGGCATGGAGAACGAACAGAATAAAACGAAGGCATTAGAGTTCACCATCAAGAATCCAATTCGCGATCGTCAGAAATTGCTGCGTGAACAGTATATACTCAAGCAACTCTTCAAGATACTTCAAGGTCCGTTTCAGGAACATACCGGCGATGGACCATTCTTGCGTCTGGATGAGCTAAGCGATCCAAAGAATAGTCCGTACAAAAATATATTTCGCTTGTGTTATCGTATATTACGTCTCTCACAACAGGATTACCGCAAGAATCAAGAGTACATAGCCAAGCATTTTGCACTGATGCAGAAACAAATAGGTTATGACATACTGGCTGAGGATACGATTACCGCATTGTTGCATAACAATCGTAAACTGCTGGAGAAACACATTACCGGCTCGGAGATTGAGACTTTTGTCGGGCTCGTGCGCAAGAACATGCACAATTGGCGTTCACGCTTTCTGGACTATCTATCCGATTTGTGTGTTTCGAATCGAAAAGCAATAGCAGTGACACAAGAGTTGATCTGCAAAAGCGTACTAAGTGATAAGAATTCGGATATATTGATAGATACGCAAATCAAGGTGGTAAAGACAAACGGCGGCACTGTGCGTGTCTACAAAGTTGGAGATGAACAATCATTGACTACGCTGGCGGAAGTGGGTGATGATGATGAAAAATCAGAGGTACACTCGACGTCGACAACTACAACATGGGACAGTGCAAGTCTCAATGAGGATGATGATAATAACTGCGTGGAACGCTATGAAATACATCTACAGTGGAAGGGACAGCCGGTAAGCAACTGCCGCACCGATTATTTAAATCATGTATCATTATATTTTTTACTTTAGACCTCACGCTCCATGGCCGATCTAGCAAACTGTGTAACACAAGGCTGTGAGCTGGAAGCGTCCATACTAAACTACTATCGACATCAGCTAAATTTATTCTCGAATATGTGTCTCAATCGACAATATTTAGCTTTGAATATACTCTCGCCGCACTTGGATATTGATTTGATATTAAAGTAAGTGAGAATTCAGAATGAATAATTCGTATAGTTTTCTTGTATTTGTATTTGTGTATACTAGTATATATCGACAGCGGGTTGACTCAAGCAACTGCCATCTGGAGATAATATTGTATATTATCCCGTTTATACAATCACAACAACTATAAATAGAGTGACAGTTAACAAAATAATAGCGAAGTGCATACAAATTCAAATACGCAATCTACTATCTCTTTCGCGCTTGCAGAGGCTTATCAACTTATAAGTGAATGCTTATAAGTCACCAGTTGATCAAAAATCCGTAGACTATATCGCAGGCGAAAGGCTTTCTGGATCTCAAGCGGAGAAAACTACCGTATGTGGATTCGCAAACGATTCGCAGGCACAAGATTTGTGCCAGCAAAGCAAGCGCTTTCGATATCGCGCAACCTTCGTCTCCGGATCGCCTGCGGGTGTCTTGCACGAAGAATTTTCGGGTTTTATTCCCAAAACGTGGCTATGACTTAATACATGTAGGTATAAATAAGTAAAGAGTACAGAAAAAAGACAACGACCAGTTCCGTAGAACTCCTAGGCCTTACATATTATATGCTTGACATTTATTTGAATAATCTTGGTTTTTCAATACTGATAATTGCTCATAAAATTAAAACCTAAACTAAATGCGAATTATAAGAAAGATACAAAATTTGTAACGTGCATTATACGCCTGAGGCGGATGTACGCTTGCTTGCAGACTTTTGGTCAACTGGGATGCTATCTTTTAGTATTTGTGTTTATTGCATTTGTATTTCATGTAAAGCCTTTTTGTGTTTGTTCCGTTGTGTGAGTAACGATTGTTTAAGCCTTTTATGCCGATAATTTTTAACCGATTGATAAAAATATATTTTGTGCACTTCTGTAAATGAATACCTTTAAAATGGAATATTTTTTGTCAAAATCGAATGTAGACTGTGAGCGTAGCAGCCGTCACAAAAAAATACTTGCCCATTAATATATACTCGTAGAAGATGCTAAACACTCTTTTTATTTATACTAAAGATGCATGTCCGATGAGACAATGCCCTATGAACTGCGTGCCTCCTTTTGTCGCCTGATGCTGCATTTGCACGTTGATCGTGATCCGCAAGAGCCTGTGACGCCGGTAAAATATGCACGCTTATGGAGCGAAATTCCCTCAAAGATGTCCATAATGGAGTAAGCTTTTGAAACCTTACTTTCTCTTTCTAATCCAGTGTAACTAAATCAGCTAAACTTATAGCTACGATGGCAAAAACCAACAACCCGATCATAATAAGGAAGCCTGTCGTGCCAAATTTAATACCACAATTGCTTTCGTCGAGAACTATCTTTGTAATGTTGCCACCAAGGTTTGGCTTTTCACAGATCAAGAACAAAATAAGCTTACTTTTGAGGTAATTTATTTATGCCATATGCTCTATTTAATGCTGATTTATTTTCTACTGCAAACAATTACAGGTCGTTAAACTAGCGCGCGATTTGATCTACTTCGGTTTCTATAGCTTCAGTGATCTACTGCGACTCACCAAAACATTACTCTCCATACTGGATTGTGTATCGGAAACCACAACGGGTGCAGGATTCGCGAATACGGATATAAATTGTAAGTATATGCTATTCTTTTTCATTTACGTACTATGAGTTCCGCTTGCGTTAAGTTTGCATTAAGCGCTGAGTGCTTTTAACTAATAAGTTTATGCTCGCAAGCCGCTGAGGAAGTTGACGTTGACGTTGAAGTTGAAGAGGGTAAGTAGTTTGCTTGGTTGCATTTCTCCAAAGGCTTAATACTGCACTTCTTAGAATTAATTTAATAAAAAAACAAACAAAAAAAAACAATATTTTGTGCATGAAGATTTATTTATAATACTCTCAACACCAACAGCGGAGGGCGGAGTACTGCGTTCAATTGGCGACATGAACACCGTAATGACTTCGCTGGCTCTCGGATCTGTTGGCAGCATTGCAACTCCGGCCTTGGCACTACAGCAACGTAAATCGGTTTCATTGCTAATGCGAGAATATCCACTTGTCATGGATACAAAGCTAAAAATAATTGAAATTCTACAATTCATACTTGATGTACGTTTGGATTATAGAATTAGTTGCCTCGTATCGATATTCAAACGTGAATTTGACGAATCCGAGGTGGCGCAATTCGGCACTGGCGTTGGCGGTGGCAGCACAGCTGCTACAACATCGGTTTTCACGGTTGCAGGTACACCTGAAAATGTTACACCCAACGATAGCTACGCTGAGGCGCATCAACATTCCGCTGCAGAGGCTATGGCAGCTGCTGCCGCACAAGCAGCGCTGAATGCGCGCCAAAAGAATATCGATCTGGAGTCAATTGGTGTACAAGCAGAAGGCATATTCGATTGCGAACGCGGCGATGCATCTAATCTTGATCTTGACGGTCAGGGTGGACGCACGTTTCTACGCGTGCTCTTGCATTTGATTATGCATGACTATCCGCCGCTTGTTTCGGGCGCATTGCATCTGCTCTTCCGGCACTTTAGTCAGCGGCAGGAGGTGCTGCAGGCATTTAGGCAGGTGAGTTAGTACAGATTGAGTGCACTTTTTGTTGTATGAATCTTTTTATTTTTATAAATTTAATTTTCAATAAATTTGCATGCTTAATATTTGTTTGATAAAAGATGGACGCCGTTAGTATTATAAGTGGAATTTAATTTATTTTATTTATATATATATATACATAATATAATTTTGTGCATTATTGTTCCTATACAATATATATAAATGTATTCTTTTAAACTTACCTCTAACTAATCTCGCTTTCTAATGCTTGTCAGGTTCAATTGCTCGTATCCGATAGCGATGTGGAATCATATAAACAAATCAAATCGGATTTGGATGTTTTGCGTCAGAGCGTCGAAAAATCCGAACTGTGGGTCTACAAAGCGAAAGCCACTGATGAGCTAAATGCAACTAATGCCGATAATCCGGCCGATCCGAATAATCTAAATAATGAATACGGTGCTGCATTATCAGCGGAGCAGCGCAACGAGTATAATAAGGTTAAGGAGATACTCATACGCATGAATAAATTTTGTGTTACACAAGGTAACAACTACAAAATCTCTTTGGTTTTCTATACCCTCCGGTGCTCCGGTTTTCGAATCAGCGAATGGAATTTCGAGCTTTGAATTCACTTTCGAGTGGCATTATGAAATTCATATTTTTAAGGTCTGCCAAATTAAAATCGCGAAATTATTATGAAAGTGAAATACAAACAATATTAACGAAACAGTTTATTCGGATTCAAAAACTGGAGCACGGGGAATAATCTCTATTTTATGTTTTATTATAATCATCGCATGTTTAATTATATTTGCACAGGATCTGTTGTAAAACCACGTAAACATGAGCAGCGCCTGCTACGCAATGTAGGAGTGCATACCGTAGTTTTGGATCTACTTCAAAATCCATACGATGAAAAGGACGATGTACTAATGAAGGAGCTAATGTGCTTGGCGCACGAATTTCTGCAAAATTTCTGCCTAGGCAACCAACAAAATCAAGGCTTGCTGCACAATCACTTGGATCTATTTCTAAATCCGGGTGTATGTCCTTTATTTTTTTGTTTTTTAATCACCAATTTTCAAATTTCTATTTACGCTCATTTATTTCTCTCGCACGCAGATACTCGAAGCTAAGACTGTATGCGCCATTTTTAAGGACAATTTATCGCTTTGCAATGAAGTCACCGATAAAGTTGTACAACACTTTGTGCATTGCATTGAGATACATGGGCGGCACGTTGTTTATCTGCAGTTTTTGCAGACTATTGTCAAAGCAGAAAACCAATTTATACGCAAGTGCCAGGATATGGTCATGCAGGAACTGATAAATGCTGGCGAAGATGTACTCGTCTTCTACAATGACAAAACATCTTTCAATCACTTTGTGCAACAGATGATGCAGCAACAACGTACGCCGCTAAGTGACGAAAATCCACTCAAATACCATGTAGAGTTGGTAAAACTGTTGGCTTGCTGCACCATGGGCAAAAATGTCTATACGGAAATCAAGTGCAACAATCTACTATCGTTGGATGATATAGTAACTATTATCTGTCATCCAGTTTGTATACCGGAAGTCAAGGAGGCCTATGTCGACTTCCTTAATCACTGCTACATAGACACCGAAGTCGAGATGAAGGAGATCTACTCATCTAGCCACATGTGGAATCTGTTCGAAAAGTCTTTTCTTGTCGATATCAATCAATTGATTTCGCTTGGCGCTAGTGCAAACGCCAATGATAGGGCGCTGCTAAGCTATGTGCTGAATGGTGTCACAACCGTGCTGAGCTCCTTCTTCTCAAGTCCATTCTCTGATCAGAGCACGATCGTGCCGATGCGTCAGTTAATCTTCGTGCAGCTCCTGCAAGCCACGTACCGCCTGGCGCAGTGTAAATGGCTATCGTTGGCCGATCGCTTTAACGTCGAGAATTGTATCCGTACGTTGGCTGAGTCAGCAAAGATGCGCAGCATTGCTATACCACTCGATCTCGAGCAACAGGTTATTACAATGTCCAGTAAAACGGCACTGTTAACACGACAGACGACCAAATGGCTATTGGCCTCGAAACAGCCAAAATACGAGACACAGCAATCGGCGAACTTAATGCGTTGGGATCGCTCGATAATTGAGGGCTTGCAGGATATTGTTTCGCTGCTTGAAGATCAACTGAAACCGGTTGTCGAAGCGGAGCTCTCACTGCTCGTCGATATATTGTATCGTTCAGAGCTGCTCTTTCCCGCGGGCACCGATGCGCGCAAACGTTGTGAGAGTGGCGGCTTCATACGCAAACTGATCAAGCACACCGAGAAGCTGCTGGAGGAGAAGGAGGAGAAGATGTGCGTCAAGGTCTTACGCACGCTACGCGAAATGATGGCCATCGATGTAAACTACGGCGAGAAGGGTGATATGTTGAGAAATACACTGCTATTGCGCTACTTTCAATCAAAAGGACCGCAACAAGGAACAACTTCCGCTGCAACAACGCTAATCGGTGGCAAGGTGTCACTACTGGATGTAACCACAGTGGCTGTGGCAGCAGCAGCGACAACAACGGCAGTTAACAATAGCGCAGAGCAACAAAAACAAGTGCACTTGGTGACACACGGTCCGGGTGCCAAGTTTCTACAGCGCGCCGGCAAAACATTGCGCGAGGTTCAGAATCATTTGGATCGCGAAGGCGCATCCGATTTAGTAGTCGAATTGGTCATCAAATCAGTGCACTCGCCCAATATCTTTGTCGAAGCAGTGGAGCTAGGCATAGCGCTGCTAGAGGGCGGAAATCCTATAATACAGAAGAGCATGTTCCAGAAATTTCTCAGTGACGATTTAAATCAAGCGTTCTACAAAGTTTTCTTCGAAAAAATGAAAGATGCACAACAAGAAATCAAGTCCACTGTGACAGTAAACACTTCCGACATTGCAGCAAAAGCACACGAGAACAAACAGGACGTAAATGTTGAACTGGATAAGATTTCGCGTAAACATGGGCTGAAGAGCAACGGTGTTGTCATAACCGATGAACTCAAACGTGAACTGCACAATGCTGGCTTAGCAACAGCGCGTGCCTATGGCAATGCACGTAATATACACTCCGGCGAAGATAGCTCAGCTGTAAGCATTAACAGTCCGCTGGAGGATATACTAGCCGAAAAACTTGAAAAGCACAAGGACAGCAAGGAAGATCGCAATAAGCTTTCCAACAAGGTGTTGGTTATGCAGCCCATACTGCGCTTTTTGCAGTTGCTCTGCGAGAATCACAATCCGGATCTACAGAATTTGTTGCGCAATCAAAACAATAAAACTAATTACAATCTTGTCTCCGAAACGCTCATGTTTCTGGATTGCATTTGCGGTTCGACAACAGGTGGCCTGGGATTGCTTGGACTGTATATAAATGAAAATAATGTGGCATTGATTAACCAAACCCTTGAAACACTAACCGAATACTGTCAAGGACCATG
Organism: Leucophenga montana; assembly: GCA_035044765.1. Taxonomy (NCBI): domain Eukaryota; kingdom Metazoa; phylum Arthropoda; class Insecta; order Diptera; family Drosophilidae; genus Leucophenga; species Leucophenga montana. The sequence goes on along the minus strand of JAWNNQ010001783.1, from coordinate 294,110 downwards.
CCATGAGAATCAGAACTGTATAGCGACGCATGAATCTAATGGACTGGATATAATAACCGCATTGATTTTAAACAACATTAATCCGCTTGGCGAGAACCGCATGGATCTTGTACTGGAACTGAAGAACAATGCTTCAAAATTATTGCTGGCCATAATGGAAAGTCGCGGCGATAGTGAAAATGCAGAACGTATACTCTACAATATGAATCCTAAACAGCTGGTTGAAGTGGCATGCAAAGCCTATCATCAAGAGGAAATTATTGATGATAGCGATGGTACCGATGAGGCAGATACTGCGGCAGACGATGATGATGTTTCGGTTAGTCCGCGCGAAGTCGGACACAACATTTACATATTGTGTCATCAACTGGCACAGCATAACAAAGAATTAGCAGCGTTACTCAAAGCATCCGAAGATCCACAATCGGCTAGTTTTGATGGGAAAACAAGTCAGGCACTGATGTACTATGCCACGCACACTGCACAAATTGAGGTAGGGTTTTATTTAATTTCTAGGCAATAGGCTTGCTTAAAACATATTTCTGCTTAACAGATTGTACGCAATGATCGCACGCTGGAGCAGATTGTCTTTCCCATACCCGAAATCTGTGAGTATCTAACGCCGGATACAAAGATTACCATACTAAACACAGCAGAGCGTGATGATCAAGGTTCCAAGGTGGCAGACTTTTTCGACAAAGCCGAAGAGATGTTCAACGAGATGAAGTGGCAGAAGAAACTGCGTAGTATGTTTGCTTTGAAAAATAATTGGTATAGAATATTTATAACGCTTTGCAATGATATTCAGGTCAACCTTTGCTCTTCTGGATAAGCAATTACATGTCGCTCTGGAGTTCTTTACTATTTAACTGTGTTGTAGTTATCAATATGATTGTTGCATTCTTTTATCCATTCGATAATACTGTACCAGGTGAGTTTGCAGGCATTTACAAAGAAAGCCACATACTGGATTTATTATAAACATTTTTACTCTTTCTAGAATTGAGCGCACACATTAGTCTATTATTCTGGGCAATACTTATTTTTTCGCTGGTAATTGTTATAACACTGCCACGCGAATCCGGCATACGTACTTTAATTGGGTCAGTGATATTACGTTTTATATTTCTAATGGGTCCCGAGTCCACGCTCTGTCTGTTGGGTGTTGTTACGGTGAGTAGTACTATATCGGTTAATGTAACTCTAAACTAAATTGTTTTATATATTTTTTTACGTAGGTTACACTCAAGAGTGTGCATATCGTTAGTATAATGGGTAACAAAGGCACACTTGAGAAACATTTTCTTAAGATCATAACCGATTTTCAACTGCTCTACCACTGCATTTACATTGTGTTCTGCTTCTGCGGTCTTATCTTTCATCCGTTCTTTTACTCTTTATTGGTAAGTATGCCAAAAAAGTAATATGTACATATATATAAACCGAAAAATTTCCATCTCGCTGTAGCTCTTCGATGTAGTCTACCGTGAGGAAACGCTGGTCAATGTTATTCGTTCGGTTACACGTAATGGACGCTCCATTGTACTGACCGCTGTGCTCGCATTGATACTCGTCTATCTGTTTTCAATTATTGGTTATATGTTTTTCAAAGACGACTTTTTGGTTTCTGTGGACTTTGAGGATAACAATGAAGTTACGGCGAGCGCAACACCACCGCCCATTACGATATCAGCACCCTTGCCAGAGAGTACTTGTGGTGCACCCGATGAGCTACTAAAAGCTAAAACTGCAGCCGCTGCAAATAATGGCGATGTTAAAGAACGTTCCTGTGACTCATTAGTTATGTGTATTGTAACAACGCTTAATCAGGGACTGCGTAATGGCGGCGGAATTGGTGATATATTGCGTGCGCCATCAAGTAAGGTATGTACGATTACATAAATATCGGACGTGCCACATGAAACTCTTCCACCTCAAAATCTCCAATTTTTATTAATAACACAAAATTTTAAGCATGAAATTTGGAAATTTTGAGGCGAAAGTGTATTCTATTGCAGCCTTCTTTACGATATTAAACAAAATCTTTAATTTATTTTTCTTTTTATCTACATTATTAGGAGGGTCTTTTCGCTGCACGCGTCATCTATGATCTACTTTTCTTCTTCATAGTCATCATTATTGTCCTAAATCTGATTTTCGGTGTCATCATTGATACATTTGCCGATCTGAGATCAGAGAAACAAAATAAGGAACTCATATTGAAGACAACTTGCTTCGTTTGCAGCTTGAATCGTTCGGCGTTCGATAATAAAACCGTCAGTTTCGAAGAGCACATCAAGAGTGAGCACAACATGTGGCACTATCTATACTTCATTGTACTTGTCAAGGTTAAAGATCCAACCGAGTTTACTGGACCCGAGAGCTATGTCTATGCCATGGTTAAGGCTGGCATACTCGATTGGTTTCCACGTTTGCGTGCCATGTCTTTGGCCGCAGTCGATGCAGACGGTGAACAGATTGAGCTGCGCAGCATGCAGGCACATTTACTCGAGGCGCAACTACTTATTAAGAATCTTTCTACGCAACTACACGAACTGAAAGATCATATGACCGAGCAGCGTAAGCAGAAACAACGTCTGGGATTGCTTAATACAACAGCAAATAGTTTGCTACAGTTTCAGTGAAATAGAGTAATGCAGAATAGTTGAAACGAAGAGAAAAATCAATTATTTCATTAATTCTAAAACATACTTAGTTTAGTTCAAATACTATATACAATATATATATATATATAGCTATATATAATGAAAGTTATATACACACAAAAGCCTATTCCGGTTCTCACTTTCGGAGAGATTTTGCAAAAGTGATTTCGATAAAATGGTAAATTTTTCATTTATGGAACAATTTTGTGATTTGAATTCAAATGGCATTGATTAAGTGCAATTCATATTACTCAAGACAAGTGAGTTCAAATTTGAAAATCTTCTCATACGTGAATAATTTATCATTTTATCAGATTCAGTTTTGCAAAATTTTCACGAAAGTGAGATACTGTAACATGGCTGATAGATATATTTAGAGAGAGAGAAAGAGTAAGAGTCAAGCGTTACTCAACATTCCGCCAAATTAGATTTATACGATCTACTGTAGGCTGTAGTAAGTGGGAAAGCATTATCATGCGTATGAAAACAACAACAAAAAAAGAAAAGAAATTATAATCTCGAAATAAACTTTTGAACAAAATCCCCTTCTAAATTATAAAAACCCTACCTCGAATCAAAGAAAAAAAAACAAAACAAAACAAAAATCTACAAAAATTTTGCTCAAATTTGACTCTACTCTAGCCGTAGCACTCCACTTAACTCTAGACTAGTAATCAGAACTCACTCAGAGAATTTTAGGGCTGTTAACATTGTTAATTAGTGTGCAATATACATATATATATATATATCCCCTGCACGAAAAAAAAAACAAATACACATTTTTGCACTCAAGTAGTTCAAGTTCTTGTTGGCTTGTTTTAATATTTTTGAAATACGTTTTTCTCACAATTCTGTACTTTTCGAAAAAAAGAAAAGAAACATATTAAGTGTACTATTAGAAACCACGACTTTTGTGGCACATTCTTTACGCTTCAATTAGTTACTTATTGTTGAATTCTTTAGAGCTTTTATTATTGTTTTAGTTGATTTTATATTTTTACAATGAAATTATTTTCGTTAACTGTTTAAATTTTATGCAATTATGTGAAACTAACTACTAACTATTGTGATTTATTGAAGAAAAACCTCCACTTGTTTTATATATTGTAGTTTTGATTTCTCGAAAAAGAAAAGTGAAAATATTAAAGATCATATTAAGTTAAGTACTAAAATAATATACATATATTGACACTGTTAGTAATAAACTATCTATATACAAAAACAAAATGGTTTACTGTTGTACCCATCACTGTGTAATGTGTGCAAATTTTTCTTTTCTAAGTGATCTAAATCAAACTTGGAATGTAATTTGTAACTAGAAGTCTTGAGGTTGATCATTGAATACAAATTTAATGATTGAAGCATGTTCCAACCATAGTAATCATTATTTGCACAGACAGAACGGGACAATCTGACAGCACTGTTGAAGTTGACTAGATCGATCCACTACTCAAATCGCCAACTTATTGCAAGGAATTGGCTCTGCTTCAGAACTGCATAGATGTCTTGATCGACCATTTACTACCTCTCAAGAGGGTCAGTCTCAACTTGGGTTATATACCTCGGTCATTGAGGGAAGGTGTCCGTCGTTTTTATTATAAAGCAGGGTAATAGACCCATGGAACTGACCAAATTTTATAGACCTATTAGTCTTACCTCCTTCCATCTCAAGACAATTGAACGTCTTATTGATTACCACATTAGCCAATCAATCATTGTAGCCATGTTAAATCAACGTGACATATCTTCTTCTCTTGGTAATGTGACTGTCAGCATCAGGGCGATCAAGGGGTGTCCTCTCGCCACTCCTTTGGTCCTTAGTGATAGACGAGCTCCTAATCGAGCTCAGTTCACAAGGGTACAACGTCATTAGATATGCCGATGACCTTGCGATCCTGGTCTCAGGGAGATTTGGGGATACGGTCTCGAACATAATGTGTTCAGCTCTTCGGACTGTGACCACCTGGTGTGCCAAGGAGGGCCTCAGGATTAACCCACAAAAAGCGGTCTTGGTACCATTCTCAAGGAAGTACAAATTGGATCTGGGTCCAGTGTACATTCAAAACTCTCTTTTGAGTCTTTCCGATGAGGTAAAATTCTTGGGAGTCACCCTTGACAAAAGACTGAATTGGAAAACCCACCTTCAAAAATGTCCTCAACAGGACAACAAAGGCTCTTAAACTTATCCCTGGCATCGAAATCTACAACGTATCAGGTTGTTTTTCCACGGAACTGCGTTTCGGCAGACGCTTCTCAGTTCTTCTTCCCAGTCGATCAGACTGGGAGGGGGCAGCCCTGGTACTGGACCATCTACGATCAATGGGTTCACTGATGGTTCAATTACCAATAGGGGCACAGGTGCGGGTGTCACCAGGATCTCTATTGCCATGGGTGCCTTGCCCACGGTTTTTCAATCTAAGGTCCACGCCATCGAGATCTGCGCTCGACATCTTTTGGATAAAAGTCCCAAAGGGGCCAATATAACCATTCGTTCAGATAGTCAAGCGGCTATTAAAGCATTATTCTCTTGGAACTTCTCCTCGAAACTGGTTCTTCGATGTTACGACATCCACCAACAACTGGCAATCCTTTGTAAAGTCGCTATTTGTTGGGTACCTGGCCATAAGGGAATCGAGGGCAACGAAATTGCTGATGAACTAGCCAGGACTGGTTCGGCAACTTCTTTCATAGGACCACAGCCTTTTTGCGGACACTTAGCTGGGCTTAGTCAAAATCTTTCGTAGTAGATCGGTTTAAACGCACTACCTCCCGGTACTGGATACAATATCCTGGTCTACGGCAGGCCAAGCTACTAACCCGTCCTATATACTCTAAAACCAACGCATATCTTAATATATCTGACCTGAGGTTGCTTTTGGGCTACCTCACCGGCCATCATCCACTGAGATATCACTTAGATAAACTAGGTTTCTCCTCAGAAACAGAGTGCAAACTCTGTCTTGAGGATGACGAAACTAGTTTATATCTGCTAAGCGATTGCCTGGCCTTGGCCAGGCTCAGAATTATACAGATGAACAAACCTTTCACTACATCTGATGAGATCAGAAACACCACGTCTAAGGACATTTCATTAAAGAGACGCAGAAGATCCTAGATAAATTAAATTAACCATATCCGGGCTAGGGTACAAAAGACAACACCTTATGTCGCAGTGCCCGTTTCCGTTAGGATAGCCCTCAAACGATCTAGCTCTGACACTAAGTCTTAGTTAGCGTTACTGGCTGATTGAGCCTGTTTCGTTGTGACCACTTGCTTGTCATTGCGGCTCCGGCCCAGACACTACGTCACGCACTGGTTATGGTTATGGTTAACCGTACCTATACTTTATTCAAATGGAATCTCTTTTCGCTGTTACTGGTACACAAACGATACTACAAAATAGCACAGAATAACAAGCACTACGTAATTAAAGCTATGTAAATTTCTGAGTAGACGAACTCTGTTCAACGCAAGCTGAGCAAACTCATCCACGGAACTCAAAACTCACAGTTGCTAAAAGGAATGAAAGATATAACTAACAACAACACTGATGAAGCAACAACAGCGTAGCTACTGTTGAATGTCTTCCCGAAAACGTAATCTCATATCATCAAATCAATTGTTGACAATGACTCCACCAAAATGGCACAGCAAGTCAAAAAAAAGTAGAAGTACAAGTATTTACAGTAGTCTCTGCAGTCCACAAACACTTATATCGTTTATCAAAGCAACAAATGCTCTGTCTACCAAGAGACTGTCAGAGAGAGAATGTCGATTCTCCTTATTCAAGAACCCTGGATACAGGAGCGAAAGACATGTGAACTAAACTCTATGGATTATAAGCGGTTTGCAGCACAAGTTAAAGGTAAAATAAGAATCTCCATCTTAGCTAGGATACACTGATATTTTTTATAATATTACAACAGCCAGCCTGGATCCAAGTTCACCTCATGGCCAGAAATGAACAACGCCGTATAACCTTACATGCAGCCTGCTGAATGACATTAAGCCAAACACATTTATACGAGGATAGGCTGTGGCTTAAATATCCATCCCATCCAATAGGGCAGCAACAACATAAATATGCGAGGTGAGTTACATTATGACAATCTCCTTTTAATCAATCTTATGATTCGCAATTGTGGTGACGATCCCACCTTTATAACAAAAAGACGCACGGAAGTCCTGGACTTTCTTTGGTCTCCTAGACCCTGTACAAACAAATAAATACTATTTCTCTGATCACTCATGTCCCTGGATCTACCTGTCAGTACTCATTTTCCGAGTTGCTCCAGTTTCAAGAAATAATACTTCCAGCCCCACAGCGGAAGTTTTTGTAACTACGACAACTTTACTAACAGAAGACCTTACTATAAAAAATTTCAAACCCCTCACTTCAACGGGACTATGAGCACATTTTCTCTCACGAAGGCATCACAGAAAAATAGCTCGAAACTAAAACTGTATTTATCGCAAGGCAGGAAAAGATTTTAGATCAATCAGTTTATCATATTTTCTACGTCGCTGCAACAATCATTTAAGACTAAGGTTACAAAAATGTCTTGGTTGATTGCACCAAGAAACAAGCTGTCTTTTGAAAATAAGGTCAGAATTTTCAAGTGTATATTACCTCCAGGCCTCTTCTATGGCATCCAGGTGTATGGAATTACAGAAAAAACGCTCTTGAACAAACTGCGGGTTCTCCAGGCAAAAACGCTAAGGAAGATCACTGGGGCTCCTTGGTACATGAGAACCAGGGATATAGAACGCGATCTCTAGGTGCCTAAAATTGGAGATAGAATCCAGGAGGTTGCCAAAAAATACAATGAGAGGCTGGAATCTCATACAAACAGCCTAGCTAGGTGACTAGGTATAGCAGTCCTACGAACTGCTAGCCCCTTTACTAGAACGAGAAGATGACTCAAACGCCACCACCCTCAAGACCTGCTGGACCGGGTCTTGGCTTAATTATTTCCGAAGCAGAACCATAGTTAATAGTCACACCCTACAAAACTTACCTCTCTCCTAAACTTTTTATATAACCTATGTAACTTCTATAGCTGTAAATAATCGTTTGAACCAAATTCTGATTAGTTTAAGTTGCCTAGAAGGTAGCAGAACACTAATCGCCTACTTATAAATATTTCGTTAAATAAAAAAAAAAATCATATTTTCTCTTAAAAACGATGAAACGGGTACTAGGTCTCCACCTAAGATATACAATAGGTTCCTCTCATGTTTCAGTAATAGAGCATGTGTATAGTAGGGAAAATGTTCGTTCAACAATGTTGTACCAGAAGCCATAACTAAAGTACTGAGGGATCTAGGAGTTGATATCTGCAAGGTGAACCTGATTGCAGGATTGTGAAGTTCTCTCTTAGCATATCAACGCTTTCTAGATTCATAAATAGAAAGGGGTCATCTCCCCCTTCTATGGAACATAGTAGTAAATGGCTTTCTTGCGGTTAAAGATCGTTGTATAGGTCACTTTTGTTGTTGTTTTATTTACAACTTAACTTGGTATATACATATGTAGCCAGAAAAACTTGTGGTTTAGATATAGCTTTATCATATGTTGGGGTCTTTTGTTGCTCAAGGATATAAAAATATTTAAAAGAGAAAAACACTATTATGATAAACATGTATCTGTGACTCATCCTTTCTCAAAACAGCAGTAAGCGCCATAATATCTAATCATAGTATGTGTAAAAGGTATTACAGCTTAACATTTTTCTTTTATTTTATTTTAAATTTACTAGGGATATATTTTAATCTACAAAGTAGTACATATATAGTAATGTGTGATACAAAGCTTCAGTCAATCCATGCAAAATTATTACCCTCCTTGTCCATATTTTTATTAGCAATAATATGCAATTCGTTGTTGTTGGGTTTATAAAACCCTTGATTAATGTCCTGCCCTACTGACACATTTGATACCATCTCTTTGCTGTGCACGGACTTACGTCCAAAAATATTTTTCATATGCTTCACCGGCGTTTTAAGATTGATTTTTATTTCATCGTCGACATCGCTTAGATATGGTTTCGGTTTTGGCGCATTCGGTCCCATTTGATGCAAATATGTTTGCCATTGGTAAAGCTTATCTTCCGCAGCACGCAACTGATCGATACTGCGTTCATGTCCTGGATTTAGGCCAATCGGCTGTACGCCAGCAACCTCGCTAAGATCAATTTTAATTGGAGCCAATGCAGATATAGCGCGTGACAAACCAATTTGTGAATGACGTATACGATGTTCCATTAGATCAGCGCCCAGCAGTTCCTCATTGGTATCCATGCGTATGGGTATAACCTTATTGATGACATAGAGCAAAAGAAATGTGGAACAAATGCCCCAACAAGCAAGACAGAATGCCGATAAAATCTGTATGCCCAATAGATACCAGCCACCGCCTTTTGAACAGAGCAAAAAATTTTAAAATAGTTTGTAATAAAAATTCGCTGTTACAATTTAACCTTTGAAAAGTCCAGAGCGACCTTTGGTCGTATCCAACGGTATAGGATTGTCGGCAAAGAGTCCAACTGCAATGACACCCCAAATGCCACAAACACCATGAACAGCACTGGCGCCCACCGGATCATCTACGCCCATACGGTCGAACAAGGGCATGGCCAGCACACAGAGCAAAGCACCCAGTGCGCCAATGACTAGAGCTTCCCAAGCGCGATACAGAAAACAGCCTGCAGCAATGGACTTAAAATTAAAATTTCGAGTAAATTAAATTAAATCTTTACCTGCAGTAATGGAGACTAAGGAGCCCAGAACGCCATTGATTAGGTCCATGATGTCCAAGCGACCATTGTGCCGCCAAAATGAGTAACTGCAGCATGGAAAGGTGCAAATGAGTAAATAATTTTATAGTTAATGCAGAATATTTACATACAGTGAGCTTATGAAGCCACCACCAAAGGAACCCATCATTGTCATAACAGCAGCGCGTGCAGCATACTGCCATTTGGCGCCACTTACGCCATATGTGCTGCCAGAATTGAAGGCTAGCCAGCCCCACCACAAAACAAATAGACCCATTACAGCATTTACAGGATTACCCAATGGTAACGGATCGTAACCCTCCGCGTAGCGACCAAGACGTGGTCCCAACATAGCAGCTGATGCGAATGCAGATGCACCACCTAAAAGTAATTTCATGCAGAATTATGCAACCAAATAACTATGCTAAAGCCAACCAACCAATCAAATGAACTGGACCACTTCCTGCAATGTCTACAGCACCGAGATTGTTTAGAAATCCATGTTCACCCCAAACCCAACCAGCGGGTATACAATATACGGCCGTATTCAGAAAGGAAAATAGGCAGTAGGCCTTGAAGTTGCAGCTGCAAGAGAAATATTTAAGTTGTAATGCTCTCCAGCTATATATGGTACAAATAATACAAACCGCTCTGCCATTGCACCGCTGACAATTGTGGTTGCAGTTGTGGCAAATGATAATTGAAACAAAAATGCTGCAAATATTTGTCCCATTAAGGGATCACCAACAGGTGGATCAAGTAGAAAATCTCCAATTGCTATAAATGGATTAGAGAGCGGTCCACGTCCATAGCTCATGCCGTAACCGAATAACCAATAGGTGAAACCGCCAAGCACAATATCAATGACATTCTTCATCATGATGTTGACCTCATTTTTAATTGAAACACAACCTGACTCCAGCATGCCAAAACCTACGTGCGTAAAGCGCATTAATAAAAATTTCATATGTATATACATATGCATTATCTCTATAGTAACAGTTTACCAGTTTGCATAGTGAATATAATAAAGGATGATGTCAGCACCCAGTTCGTATCTTCTGTGGAGAGATCGTATAGTCCCGGTATGACATAGCTGCTATTGCGTGTAATTCCTTTAAGTGCTACGGTCTGTGAAGCAGAAACATTTGCCAATTTCGAAGCCATGATCTTCGTTCAGGATACGCGACGCGTCTGACTTGTCCGGCGTCTGTTTGTCGTTTGCAGCACACTCACTAGCAAATGCATGCGTCGCAGTGAAACTACTGAAACGCCATCCTCTACATACATGAATAAATCAATGTAACTCCAACAAATTACACACATTTAATTTAAACGCTCTCATATTAATCACCCAGACACGCTTGTGCCCATGACAAGTCACTAATTTGTTTACGTTTTGTCTACCTTTTTGCTTCAGCAGACTTGGAACATTTTTTCGAATTTGTTTTTAGTACTTATCTATTTTTCATTGCGTGTTCAGTTCACTTGTTTGCATGTAAAATTAAACTAAAATTTTATTGAAATTAGTTCCAATTAGTCTACATGAAACAAGTTAATGAGCAGGGATAAAGATTTACCTGCTGAGCGTTCTGAGTTTAAGTTTTTTGTATCTTTTCTGACCTGACGAGTTATTTGCAGACTTGCGTCAAAAGCAACACCGTCACGAAGTTTCTTAAGCGTTTTATTTTGTTTGCATACATATTTTATCAGTATAGATAAATTCGTTACACAATTATGAGGCTTCCTACTAAAGATGAGCTAGTCATTGATTTTGGAGTAGCAGTGATTATTGCGACTGCTTCTTTCAAATCACCGTGATTTTGGACTGCGATCGCTGTTAAAGAGAAAAACGAAAAAACCATTTCTGGAGAGGATTAGCTTAAAATGGTACAAAAAACCATTCGATAGTGTGGGAGATAGTCGGAATCATTGGGCTCCCGCAACAGGATATGGGCTCCATATAAAAATCATAGGAATTGAGCCGGGAATAGGATATTTTAGGTGGCCATCTGATTTGTATATATTGTAAGTTACTTTTTTTCACTATAATTGTTTGGGACTAATTCCAAACTACAGGAAACCGCCATCAGTTTCTGGAATATCTTCTTTTTGGTGCCATTTTTTGTAGAGGATTGGCTTAAAATGGCATAAAAACAAAAGGAGAGTGTTGGTTATAGTCTCACGCATCGGGCTCCTGTAACAGAAGAAGTATTCCTTAACAAAATCTTGGGAATTGAGGCGGGAAGATGGTATTTCAGGAAGTCATATGTTAGGATTTATTTCAGTGCCAACTATTGCTGATTTCATTTCCGATTCAAAAAATTGATTGAAATACCTATTTTTTCCTATAGTCCTTTCCAGGATTGATCAACTGCCATATATTCAATGCAACTTGTAAGGACTAAGGCAATGTTTTTTTTTTAAGGACTGTTTTCATGTTATTTTTTTGAGAGGTTTGGATATAAAAAAAACAAAGAAAGTAGAAAGAAACATTTAATTTTCCACTCCAGTGAAATAAACCAGATGCTAGTAGAGAAAAACGCCAGCCAACCATAAAGATTGAATTCAAAACAAGTGTATGATACAATATATCGGTTGAGCGATAGTCAGCGATTCAATCACGGCGGCTTAAAATCACTAATATCAGTTGTCACTTGATATTGTAATTCAGAGCGTATCAGTAATATATCACGTACATCATCACCTTGATACATACTACGTTGATACATTTTGTGCTGCTAACTCTACATGCATGTTATATTACTCATACTTCGTGAATACGCCGTGAATCACAGTTACAATATCGAGTAGCAACTGATATTATTGATTTTTCAGTCGCCGTGATTGAATCACAGGTAGCTAAATATCGCTAAACTCTACTTCCTACATATGTAGTATCTTTCTATTGATGTACAATAAATTAAAAATATTTATTCTTGAACTTGAATACGAGAGACCTTAACAACGTCTAAGTTGGACAATGATACCTAGTCTACGTCATATCTGTTTAGGTTGTGTTAATTAGACCGCTCGACGGAGGACACGTTCACTAGAGGCCAGTCGGAAGCGGTCTTGTTTTCGTTTGACGCTCTCCGCCTTTGAAACCATGCCGTAGAGTCAGTGACAGGTTTGCCATCCTTTCCAAGTCATCAACGAATGGTTCGCCGAGAATTCGGGTGCTTTTTCTAAAAACTTGCGGGGCAATAACATAGGAGTTGCGGGTACTTTCCATCTCCCCATCATTACCACAGCTGCGTAGGATACATGCATCCGTTGGTTGGATGTAGGAATTCCGTCAACATTCTGATCATTTTCATGTTAAAGTGTAGGAGCGCTTATGTCCGTTTCGGTTGGTATCCGGGCCAGAGTGCTTTTGTTACGTGATAGTCCGAAGCAATCACCCACTGTCTACTCGCTCATTGGTGAGTGAATATATGTCATCGCAAGAGTCGAGGGCAGCGCTGATTGGTGTCATTTCGTTACCTGGTATGCCAGAATATCAAGGAAAACAGATGAGTTTAACTGAATGCTGTTGGACTTGCCATTGTATTTCGGATGAGTTTGCTTTTTTTGGTGTGCAAAAACGGATAATTATTTGTCGACGTAGATTAATACGTTCCTTAGAGTTTCCTCCAGGGTGCTAATCAGTTTAGCCGACTGTTTAGCTGAAAGCTCGTTCCGCCTCCTGGGCGTTCTTTGCTTCCAGTTTTCCTTTCTGTCTGGTACTTGTTGTGAATTTTTTGTACATCAATTTTTATCATATCAAGATATATCAATGGGTGTGTGTAATCCTCCCATCTTTAGGGGTAGCAAAACCACACACTTTTGGGACTTTGCGTGAACAACTTTTTTATTATTAAATTTGATATGGTAGCACTTCACATACATATCAAAGTGTTTGATTCCCCACTTTAAGGGGGAACACTTCAACTACTCTTGAGATTTTGTATGAATCCTACTTCTTACTAATATTATAAACGTAAAATGGATGTTGTTACTCCTTCACGCAAAAACTACTGAATGGATTGTGATGAAACTTTACAATATTTATGAAGATTATAGCAACGCATTTATTTAATTAATTTAAAACAAACACAGCGGAAATATTTTAACCACGTCTGTTGCTCTGAGTAAACGATAAAAAGCTGATAGCTACAAAATCGTCTAGCGATCATGTGTTTGTCTTAATTGGTCATGTGTGCGGGATGATATTAGAGAGGCAGAGAATGAATGAAAACCGTTGGCTTTCTGAAAGTTTAAATTTTAATTAATAAAATTTTTGTTAATAGAATTTGGGTTTTAATGTAATTCAAAAATAATCAGTAGTCTAAAAAAGTATGCATGTATATGCCGCTTATCTGAATAAGTTCCAAAAATTTTTCTATAATTTTTTATATATAAAATGAAAATTTATATATATACTAATCTGTCTAAAAAGTACCGGGAATTGATCATTTAAAAAGCCAAGCTGGTATATTAGTATTAGTATATTAGGGATTGTCAAAATTTTTGTCGCTAAGTCGGCAAAACTGTCTTCTATACTGAAGCTGAGTTTTAGGCTGTCGTGTAGTTTTTTAATCGCGATTTTAGTATTTTTGTATGAAGAATTTTATGATCATGAAGAAGGGGGAAGTGAAGAAGTAGGACAGGGAGAAGGCCAGCAACGCGCCAGGTACTAACTAGTTTTTTTTTTTGTATCAGGCAATGTCGACTTTAAACTTGATATAGAACGAAATTTCACATATGTATATATTAATAGGTGTAAACCTTCTGCTTTTAGGGGTAACCGCCATACAACCCACCACTCATATGAATACATTTTTATTGCAGTGAATATTAACTAAAAATTTCTTATGAACGGAAGCTTCACATATATATCAAAAGATCTAATTCCCCCAATTTTAGGGGCAGCCCTTATACAAATCCACCACACACGTTTGAGAGTTCGTAAGAAAAAATATTTCTATTGCAGTCAATATTAATTTAAAATTTAATAATGGCGGCTTTTTATCCTGCCCACCATACAAAACCGTCACCCGCTTTTGAGATTTCGTATGAAAACTTATTTGTGATTCTCTTGCACTATATGACACAGAGTGTGGAATAGAGCTGGAAAACTATCGATAGACACACTATCTATAGTTTTCTTAACGATAGTCGAAACTATCGTCACTATCGATAGTACGAGTACTATCGTTTTACTAAAAAAAAAAGTTTTAATATTTTTATTTGCATTGCTCTGAAATTTAAGGGTGTAAATGATGTAATTAACTATAAAGAGCCATTATTGGTAAAGGTTACATTCCAATACTCGAGTAGACTATTATCTTGCGATGCGTGAGACTTTTTGAAAAAATGTCGTAGTGCAATAATTGCATCGTTCTTGCTTTCTTTTAAATTTTGTCCTGCATAAAGCTGAAAAAGGCTGCTCTTGTGTATAGCTTTATACGTTGCTTCGAATATTCCCGCTTTCTTGAATGGGGCATCCAATAGTGTTTTTAGTCTGTGCACTTTTCGGCTCTCCCAAGGAATACGCCGATAATTTAGGCGATCAATCTGATATGTACACATCTCCGAGGCATCCAACGTTTTCATATTAGTTTTCATAGCATTTAAACGTTGCTAAAAATCGTACGAAATTGGCTTCATTAGCGAAATAGTGACAAAGTTACTCCCTGATACCTAAGAAGTAGCAGTAGTAATTACGGTCAGCTGTATTGTCAACTAACAAACTACTGAAAGATAAGTTCAACTAGACTTTTAAATGATTCTATATCATCCACTGTAAGTGGCTGAGGTACCTTTGAAGTACTGAAAAGCACACTAGAAATTGCGCCGTTTGTAAGCAATGCACGTCGAATCATTTTATATGCGCTATTCCATCGTGTTGGTACTTCTTGACTTAAGCTGTATGGCCTTTCAATCAATACTTTGCGCAGCTCTCAATTTTAAATATGCGATGAGGACGTCCGAGCTTAAAAAGGCAAGATCAGGTCTATGATGACCAGAAGAAGCTCCGGATTGCCAGCGACTGGCGCCGGCGCGCACTAAACTACACCGAATGGTGCGCTGTCCTACGTGCGGCCTTGACCGATAGACGGTTGTAGAGCCAAGTAAGATTGGGCTTCTTTTAAAGTACATGACTGTGATCTTACACTTTGTCATGACGGCCTTAATATTTTTACGTGCATTCTGAGATTTAAAGTGTTTTATTTTAAGTAATTTGCAAAATTTAATCATAGATGCTGCATTGTCTGATAAAACCGAAGTAACTTTGTAAAGAACATACCACTCCCAGAGTATACCATGCAGTGAATCTGCTATATTTTGTGACGAGTGGTCAGTATCTTCCAGTAGTTTGTTAGTTGACAATACAGCTGACCGTAATTTGAAGTCGCTTGTGATAAAATAACATGTTATAGCCAAGTAATAATTATTTGATCGTGATGTCCATCCATCGCTAGTTATGGTACAGTACTCCATGCTACTAAAAATAGTTTTTAATTTATTTTTCATGATTTTCAGTAGCACATTCTTCAAAGTGGGTTTACTGGGAGTCTAAAAAGTGCACGAAATACTGGAAGCATTTGTTCTCAGCGATTCGAAATGGTTTGCATTTTCGATAGTATCGTTACTGAAAAAAAAAACTATCGATAGTGCGTCCCAAAAAAAACTATCGATACTATAGATAGTTTTCCAGCTCTAGTGTGGAACTCATTAATCACAAAGATTTGCCATAACAAAATAATTGAAATTGATCAGAGCGGTTTTTTGCTAAATGTTATACAAAAATATAAACATAATTTAAAATTGTTTTCAACATTCTTTATTACACTACATATAATTTGCTGTTTCATACATTGGTTAGAAAAACCGCATCGTTTAATAAAGTTTTCATTATTTATAATTGTTCTTGTATAATTGTTAATACATACAATACATTTAATTGGTGTATCTATATTCAATCAATACAAAAAAAAAATAATAATAATAATAATAAAAATAATAAATTCATGTACATATGAAGTAACTAAATTTTATAACTATTTAAATAAATATCGTAGAGAGCAGTGAAGAATTAGTTTTGTGTGTGTTTCATTTGAAATAATAATACTTAAGCCAAATTTGAGATTTTTAAAGGATGTTTGTAGTTAATAAGCTTAAATAAAAGTGATTTTGTTAATAGGTAGAGTTATAGGTATGTATTTTTGTATAATGAATACTTTTGTTGTTGTTGTATAGGCAGTCTAAAAGTAAACTGAGAAGTTGCTGCAGTTTGAAATAGAGAGAGATATTGAAAGTACTTAACGACGGAAAGTTAGGTAGAGATTCACACATTTGCATTAACATTAGAAATAAACTTAATTTTCAAGATTGTTTTCGACTTGCTTAAACATTAAATATTATTAAAAAATGTTTTTTGTTTTTCTTTTTCAATTTTTAACATACAATTTAAAATTGATAAGTAATAAGTAATAATTTTTTAATTTTTGCATTTTCAATGTAAATATTTATTGCATATTTTGTAATATTTTTATTTGATTTTTTTTGTTTTTTGTTGTTGTTGTTGTTTGTTTTAAATTTTGTTTTTGTTGTACATAACACAGTTGAAATAGATTCATCTTTGTAGTAGAAATATTTGTTAATAATAATAATAATATTAATATTATATTATTTCTTTTCTATATGCTTACTAATTATGTATATAATTCAGTTCGTTTTGTAAAACTGACATATTGCAATTTAATTTGCTTAATTAATACTATTGTAATAATTATTTTCTTTTAGTTCGTGTTTTGTTGTTGGTGGCAAGGAAGTTTTAATGTAGTTAGTAGATCATTTTAAAGAGGTCATGGACATTAAATTATGTTCTGTAGTAGTTTCGTTTGCATATGAATTACATATGTAGCTGCTTTTCAATATAAAACTGTTATACTATGATGAACTTAAACGTTTTGCTTATACATACAATAAGAATAAACAAACGTATTCAATAGAATTCGCGCGAGTTGTATACATTAATTAATATGAAAAAATATTAATATTTGAAATAATTAAAACAATTCTTTGTGTTAGGTACATTTAAAAAAATCTCATGGCGGCCTGTTTACATCATTGTTGTATTCTACCATCTAACCATAAATCATTAATAAAGCGAAAAACCAAATAAAATCTGGTCAAATACATACTAACTAACTAAATATACGAGTGGGTTTATGTGTGTTTGTGTTGTATACATACATAGTATATATGCATACTGTTGAATTCGAGAACAGATTTGTTGCTAATTATTAATTGCGACTAGAGATATTGTATCTTTTTATCGATTTTTTGTAACTATGTATATGCGACATGTTTAAAGTATGACGTTTTGCTTTGGATTAAACTGCTTATTTTTTTTTTTTTTTATTCACTACTTTCACGTATAAAACCTAAAAAGTAGAATAGCCCATACTAGACTGTTGTGCCGTAGGCATTGAATACGGCACGTGAGCTATCGGTATCTAGCGATATATCCTCGGGGCTAGCGAGATCAACACGCACATTTGAATTGGTACGCCGGCGTGATGTTTGTGCAGCGCCCCAATTGCTCAATGTCCAGTGAAAGCCGGAAGATGTAGGTGCTGGCTCGGTATCGACTTTGACTTGTGTACAGACCTTAAAGAAACGACAACAACAACAAAAATTTAAGTAACAATATTTATTATATATTATTTAGCACACACCTCACGATTTCCACACGGCAACGTCTCAGTGCCATTGTTCAATGCTGAGCCGGAAGCCGAACCGGAACCAGAGTCACGTGTGCTACCAATACTACTGCTGGATGCCAGCGAATCGTTACTGGATTCAATGACTGCGCCGCGATAGCGCGCCACCGATTGTACAGCCTGTAAATTAAATCGTTTAGTTTAACAATAATTTTAATTGACGTATATAAAAGCTCTATACCATCACATCGCCGCTTTGGCAATCTTCAATTGATTTGAGTATCTCCCAAACCAATTCCGAGTCAAGCGGTATCGGATGCTCCGTATCGCGATTATAGATCGCTATGGCAATGTGCACAGGATGCGGCACAGGGAGCGGTATTAAAAGCTTCTCTGTAACATTTTGTCCCTCAGTTTTCTTTTTCCATGGACGCCAGGGACGCTGTATTTCTGGTGTTTTCGTCTGTTGTGCACGATGTGCTCGCACACGCGGCGTTGTCAGTCCGACGGACATATCGCTACAATAAAAGAAAAATATAAATTAATAATTAATCTATTTAGGTTAGATTATTTATTGCACATACCGTTTTTCCGGCTTTCTGAAAGTCAACGTTATGCGCGAACGTGGATTGAATGCCGTCACCTCGAGGAAGGGCAAATGTACCTGCACATTGCCACGCGGTGCATATACATTACCCAACAAATCCAGTCCTTTTGATCCAATTACTTCGTTTGCGTTTTGTACCATTTCTGTGTATCTAGTCAGATCAAGCGAGGCATGCGGTTCTAGTTTAAAATGTGTATCGTTTTCAGTCAATGGCGTTAGAAAATCTAAACTAAATATTTCGGTATATATAAGACCGGCCAGACCAGGCCAATCGTTCACCGTGAGACCCTAAAAAAGAAAGAAAGTAAGAAAAAAAAAAGTGATTAGTGAATTTGTAAAACATAAACATGCCTTTTTACGATATAATTAAAAGCAACGTAGTATCCACTGAGCATGTTATTTTTCTTGTATTTTCTTTAATTAAAATCTGTGCATTGAGGAACAATCATTAATATATTAAATTAAGCAATTTAACTATGAGGGTTTGTGGTATAAATGAGTGAGAGGGTGGGAATTAAAGGAGAGAGGTGGGTGTGAAAGGAGAGGGATGTGAGATCATTCTTAAGATCTGACAACTGAGTCTTCCGATAGTTAAGCTGTTGTCCAATAGACTTATCGACAAGTGATTTCGATGATCAGATAATTTCTGCACATAGCGTACATCCAGTCTAAAAATCTCAAGTTTGACGCAGGTTATTTCAAATTTATCTTGGATGGTGTGCAATTATCAGTGAATTTGTTGGGATTTGAGATCAATCTCATCACTTTGCCCTGGAACATCTGTATAATTTCAATATTGGAATCAGTTGTCACTACCCACAGCTGAATGCACTAGGTCCAGTTTTTAATATAGCCTTGTAGAACGTTATTGCGTAGCTTTAGTTTTGATTGACGACCCTGAAGCCAGTGCATTTGTCACAATCTGCAGTTTAATTACTTTCGCTCTAAGCGAATCGTCTGACTAGTGTCAATCCTGCATTAATATGTAGTATGTAGCATTAATATGTAGTATGGTGTGTACAGTAAGCTAGCCAAGACACATCCAGACAGAATGTCGCGTTAAAAACCCGCAAAACACTACATTCAAGCAAATCTGATTTCCTCTATTCAAGAGCACTCTCTTATGTACCAGTCAAAAGAAGGCATAAACTACACCATAAACTACACATATTGTTGATCAGTACCAAGAGTCGAGTCGATATAATCATATCCGTCTGACCATCTGTATGAATAACGAGATATCGAATACTATGAGATAATCCCACCAAGTTATCCCTCTTAAGATAAAGAAACTATATGAAATTAAAGTGCTGGTTCGTGTCCATTATTTTCTAATTTTTGTATGAAAATCTTTTTGTTATTTAAGCTAGAAATAATACACCATAAAATATCCCACATTGAGTTATAATGGTGCTGAGGGCCATGATTTTATACAATCTGATTTAAATATACTTCATAACTGGAGTCGTCGTAATGGCCTAGCGCTAAATTGCGATAAATGCAAAGTAATGACTTTTTGTCGTAGAATACCAATTTTATCTGTATTCCTTATCGAAAGCTCTGCGCTGGTGCGTGTATTTTCAATTAATGACCTTGGCGTTATTTTTGACCCAAATAATAAGGCGATGGGTTTGCTTGGCTTTATCAAACGATGGTCGAAGGAATTTAATGATCCATACGTTACGAAACTTTTATTTACTGCATTGGTCCGCCCAATATTTGAATATGCTTGTTGTATTTGGAATTCGCAATATTCTGTTCAAAAGCAGTTTCTTCTTTTTGCTTTGCGTAATTTGGGATGGAATCCTAGTATAAATTTACCGCCTTATACACATCGATTAAACTTAATCAATCTGCCTACACTAGAAAAACGTAGAAATATACTTTGGTGCTTCCGGTGATATTTATGCACCCTATTTATTGGAGCAATTAAATTTCTCTATTCCTTCAAGAATTACAGAAACTTCTTATTGTTCCACCTATACACGTGTACATATAACAGATTTTATAACTTCAATTTAATCTCTCCAGGTCTCCCTATAAATTCTGTTCGTAATGCATTAAATAATTTTAACTTATAATTTTTAATTTAATCATTTTGTTAAGTACTACAAGCAACATCTTTATGTTAATATGTTAGTTAATAAATTAATAAATAAATAAAAATAAATAAATAAATATGTCCTGATCGGACCACTATAGAATGTAAACCCTTAACGGGTAGTGGGTAGAGTTAACTAAACTCCATCGTTGTTTCTCGTTTTTTGTTAATGTCAAAATTAAGTATTGATTTTTAAAATATTTTAATTCTTCGTTTCTTTTTTTATAAATAAAAATATATTTGTCGAATTTGGATTTTTTATAATTGGACTAGACCGGTACTAATTATCATCGAAATTTCATCAAGAATCGCTGACATATCGTGAAAGAAGACATCCAGCGTTTATCAAAACTATATCAATTCATTGAAGCAGTTCGGCAAGAAGTCCGACTAGTAAGCCTCTGTGGGGCCTGTGGTTCGTTTGTGAATACGGCAACTTGTTCCTCCGTTTTCATTCGATTTTACTAAAAATCGGTATGGTATGCTCTTTGGAGCCGGCATTCGTTCAATATTCATAAGTTGTTATACCACGCACATTTTTGAGGCTAACCCTCATGGAAACTAATTACTTTTTGGTTTTTGTACTAAAAACGTTTTTTATTGCAGTTAATATTATTGAAATGCGCCTAGATGACTTCTATGAACCTATGCTTCAAAATTGGATAAATATTTAGGAGCGTATAAAAAGTTGGATAGCTTTGGTTCTACCAAAGTTAAGGTTTTACTTCTTTATAATGTAAGAAAAGTTTTATAATGTTCATAATAATTCTTGAAGTTTAAATAAAGCTTTATTAACTGACTGATTTTTTGTTTGTATTCTTTAGTTTTACTTACCTTATTATCCCAGAATTCTTCCTCACTAATAGAAAGTCTGCCGATAACATGTGACGGATAATACTTTTCTAGTATATGGGCGGCTAGTTGTATAGCAATCTAAAGAAAAAGTAGAATTTGAATATATATAATGCTAATTTTTTTTCTTAAATCCTTTCACGTACCTTTAATTCTTTGGTATTCAGCTTGATGCGCGTTTTAACTTGTGTCGTTAATGCAGTTTGCAATTCACGCCTACGCTTTTCCAGTTTTTCGTGTAGCGTAGTCATTAGATCCTGTGCTTCGCGATCGAGCGACAGGTATGGTCCTGTTTTAGTTGTTGCCAACTGCGCCGAAAATGGACCAAAACATGCCTCAACAAACTGGCTGAAATCTTTTTGCGGTTGCAGTATAATGCGCTCCGTAGCATGTTGATAGGCCTGCAATTCGTCTAATTCCATTTTAGCCTCAAATGCGGCTAGTGCCTGTTCGGGACGTATAATGAAATAGTAATCCAAAGCCAAACCAGGACCAGCAATACGTTTGACGGCAATACTATCCGAGGCAGGCACACGGCCACATTTTTTAATAAACAAATGAAAGGTGAGCGAATCCCAGAGCAAGCGAAGTGAGTAGCGTATAATGCCAACTAGTAAGGAAATATTATACAAATTGCGTTTAATTAAATTTTAACACCTTTATTAGCTTAACTTACCAATGAAAATCAAGCCCGATGCCAGCGGACATAGAAATGTGGCTACCAACACAGCGATTATCGGCTGTACGAGTCCCTGTATAAGCAAATTCCATATCAAAGCCTCTAGTAGTATACAATATCGATTGCGCATATTGTCCGGCGAATCCAAGTCGTATATGAGTATCATGTACATGTGTAAAAGTAATGTAAATATTGGAATCCAAAATGGCGCTGTAAGCGCCAATACAATACTGAGTAGACTAGTTGCCAGACAAATGAACGGGAATGCAAATAGTATAATAACGGTGCCCAGAAAGCCTTTTACGAAATAATTCCAAACACGATTGACATTACGCGTCAAACCTTTGCCAATAAAGCCTACAAAGTGTATTAGTAGTCATTTTTTTTTTAGTTTGATGTAAGTCTAATGGCAAATGCAACGCACCTGTATCCGGTTCTGTTTCGAAATGTGTGCGCGATTTTGATATGTGTCGCCAGAGTTCGATCAACCGTGAAGCCATTGTCTGTGTTATGCTTGTCTTGCGCGGAAATAGTGTACCATTAATTTGCGATAACTCCAAATCCGGCATGAAAGGCTTAATACAGAAAAGTGCACGCAGTCCGAGCGGACTACACCACGGCACGAGTATGCCCAGCAAAAACATAACATTCCAAGTCCAACACCAAGTACGCTGCATAAGATTCAGCATACGCCAAAATGGCCAACGTGTGCTGGTAGTGCGTAGAACTTCTTTCTCAACCAAAAAGACGGGTTGACTCGGATCGGAACGCGGTGTTACAATCGATGTTGCCTGCTGACTAATAACAGTTGGTATAACATCCGATTGGCCCTGAAAATTGCGACGTATTATCCACGAATTGGGCGACCAAATACGACAGGCCCATTGAAAACTACGCGTCGGTGCTTTGGCATTCTTTAGCTCCTTAAGCAACACTGGCTCACGCTCCTTCATGAAGGCCAAATCGCGACTAAGAAAATATGCAGTTTGATGTAAATTATGTGTTGTGCACATTTTCAGAGCTTCCTCATGTGCCGACCAAGCGGATTTATTTAATTTGCTCTCCTCCGCATGACGTAATTTGGAACGCAGCCAAGGTGCTACACGCGACAACACTGAATGATCATTGGCCAAACATTTCTGATGATCCTCGCGGGAACGCTTAATATCACGCTGTACCTTATCGACTGCCTTGTACATGATGACCACGGACTGAGCTTGTTGTACAAGCAACTCCGGTATACCGGCGCCCAACTCAGAGAGCTTAGCATTTGATAATATCGAAGTGTAAACACGTTGTAAATACTCCTTCATAACAGCCTCGTTGACTTCCTCCTCAATTTCCTTATCACTAAGTTTCTTAGCGCGTAATTCGGCAATTAAGCGTTCACGAAAGTGCAGAAACCAACCACGTGTCTCACGCTCTAGTATGCCGATGAGCACGGGAAATGCCTGACGCATAATGTCACGACAAAAGAGACGCAGATCGATTTCCTGACCCTTAGGCGTTAGAAATAAATATGGCACTGGTTGCGTGACCTCACAGCTATTAAAATCGAACTTCTCCATGGTAGCGCGACGCAGCATTTTACGTACAAACGAACATAAACCATCCAGACAGTCCTCGAATTCAGGCTGTAGTTAAAAAAGTTAGTTATATTTTTTATAGTCACATTAAATTATCAATAAGATTTCTTTTCGAAAAAACATACGCGACAAACAAGCTCCGCAATAAGAAAGCGACAACGTTCTTCTTTGATTTTATAGTCCAGATTGTGGGCAAGTAAAGCCGGTACACCTACAGAGAAATAGTAAAGCTATAAGTCTTACTACCAATTAATCTACAGTTTTACTTACCAATAAACATGTCCACCAGCTTGATGACTCCTCCTAGCAGCGCATTAGCTGCATGCACAACCGAAAAGAAATGCGAAAAGATGCGTGCACGCGCTGTCACTACTACAAAGCGTGCCGCTAATGCTAAATCGGAAAGAAAGGAGTCCTGTGCGCGCAGTGTACCCTTTTGCAATAGCTGCGACAGACGCCATTTGTGCACTTGACCCGGAAAATGCAAACTCGGTACATCGAATTCACTGTTAAATGGAATAATAAAGCATTAGTAAAAGTTTGTACTATATGGTCTCGAAGGATTAAATTGTATAGTAACTTCTCAAACAATAATAATAAAAACAACAACAACAACCACATGCGTGAAAAGTGGGTGAAGTGAAGGAGTTGGGTGAATTTGAACCAAATTTATGTGCAATTTGCATGCATAGACTAGTTTTGAAATGCGCACGACGACAATGGTGCTCTTAATGTTTGCCAATAAAAACTTTCAATGATTAATTTTTTGAATAAAGTAAAAATAAAAGGAGTTTGAGGGTGTGGAACGTTTAATGAGGTTAATTGCTGTTTGGTTGGTTTGTCTGTAAAACTCACACAAATTTTTGTTTATGCAATATTTGCTGTTGGGTTAAATAAAAATAAAAATAAAAAGGATACAGTAAATATTGCATGCAATAAATTTTATATAAGTTAAGAACTAAATGGGTAAAAGTCAGGAAATCAAACCGAAACATATAAGTAGGTAACCGTTTTATTACAGTAGTTTTGGTTGAACCATTTTTTTTTTAAGGGGCTTTACAAATATTGAAAACATATCTTCTTCGCTAATTTTCGACGAATCGAATAGTAATAGATTCGATTCGTCGAAAATTAGCGAAGAAGATATCGGAGGTCGTGTCAGCACGACGAAACGTGTCGATCTAACCATGTCCGAGTGTCTATGCGAAAAATTGGTTCTTCGAAAATAGAAGTCTTAGAGTTACCAAACTTCGCAGTTAGATTCTCTAGGTACTCTAGGCACTATAACAAAGTTTTTCCTTTTAAAATTTGTTTCCGAGACATACGCAATTTGAAGTTGTTACGTCATATTTGTAGTCATTGATTTGTCTACTTACAAGGAGCAAGAGAGGGGCGGAGTTTCTTTCTGTAAGAAAAATATGAAACGCTACTTCATAGTGACAGGAATAACTGTGTCTATTGGACCCGACTTTAACTAGATCGACTCAGTAATTAAAAAGCATGATCCGATGCGCAGCCAGCTGAGTTGTTCAAGATCATTGGCGAGAAGTTGGTAAGGCGTATGCACAACTCTTGTGGAAGATATGATAATTCCAAATAATTGGAATCTCTGTGTTCTTTATCCTATCTTCTAGAATGCAGATCCTGCTGTCTGCGCGAACTATCATGGAAAAAGTCTCCTTTTAGTTGGATACAAATTTTAATTTAGCAGTAGATCCGTTTCTGAAAGAACGAGAATAAAATAGAACTGGTGCATGACGCAGAAGCGTGGACTCTGACATCGGATACGACGTCTTTGGGAGTGTGTGACAGAAAGAGTTATCGTAGGATTTTTGGACATATTAGAGTTGGCAACGTGTTTCGAATTCGTATGAACCAAAAGTTTCCGAAATTTTTTATGTAAATGAACATCCCAAATTAATTTTTCTTGAGATTTCTACAACTGTCAGCCATTCTGTCAGATAGTTCCTACGCTATAACTTGGTAAACATGTCAGTGTTTGGTGTATTTTAAAGATTTGTTTTTCGAAGTTTACCGTAAACTGTCAATGGAGATGTCGATAACACAGGCATATGAGTGGTTCTAGTCATCCATCCATTTCTTCGAATTGACGAAAGTTTGGAACATCAGAGAGATAGCGGCGGACCGTGGGGGTCTCGCTCGGATCGGTGCAAACCATTTTGCACGATGTTTTGAATATGTTACGAGTTGAAAAGCAACTTATACCGAAACTGCTGAATATTCTTATATTGTACGCAACTTTTTAATTAAAAACAAAGTTAATGTCGTTCCGGCCTATGGAAAGTGCTTTAAATAAACGTTGAAATATGTGCAGTGCATTTAATGGAGATTACTTTGTCGAATACGATTAGGATATTTCGGTTTATAACAATGTTTAACGCTTTTTAGTCAACTTAAAAAAAAAAGTAGAAAGTTCTTAATTCTTTTTTGTTTATGTATGGTATGGTACGTTCAGCGATATAATTCTTTACTTTTTGAATCAACTTCGTTGATTCGTTTTTTATTTAGTTAAGTTCTGATGGAGGGATACATAAAATTTTGTATTCGAACATTTGTTACAATTTTGCGATTTTGGTTACGGTTCTTTTGAGTCACAGTAACGATTACGGTTTGATTCCCTGCTAAAAGGTCGTAAGTTGTCTATAAGCAATGTAATTATTATGTTGTATGCTTATAAATCAATTAGGTAATCATGCGATTTAGTATTTTGTTTTTTCTTACAAATATCATGCACAAATTTATATTTTGTATGTTTTAAAACTCTATGAGAAATTAACTTAAAACCTATAACAATTTTTATATGACTAATTTCTATAAAAACCATTTAGAGAAACTAATACACAGAAACTAATTGGGGAAAACACCAATAGAGTAAGTCCTAATATGTATTTTAAAAAAGTAATGATAAAAATAACTGACTGTATAAGCTGATTTTGAAACTGCACTTGAAATAATATCGAAATAAATTATAAAATGAGCTAGTAGAACACTTATATAAACAATATAAAACTGACTCGTTTAGCGACGACGACGACGACGTTGACGACGACGACGAGAACAACATTGAATGTTTATTTACCCATTTTTTCGTATAGTTTCCAATTGTTCCAAAGTTAATTTCTTCGGTTTGCCATATTTATCCTTTTGCAAGCTTTACAGAAATATTTCATAAAGATTTTTTTTTGTTTTTTTGTTGATTTTTGTTTTGGTTTACGTTTTAAACTATGCGAGATAAATGTGATCTTAATATATATTGTAATTTAGTTAGTTAAAAAGCTTGCATGCATTTAAGCTGCGTGTTGATTTTTAATTTTTTTTTTTTTTAAATAAAGGTGTTGGAATTGAAAAATTAAAAAAAAAAAGAAGTTTGCTACATGCACCAAATTAAAATTGAAGATAGTTTTTTTTTTGCCTTTTTTGGCCGCAGCTGCAATGACTTAAATTTAAATCCTTAAGCTAAAAATTTGTTTCTTTACTCAATTCTGTGTAGTTAGCGCGAAATAAATCAGAAAAAAAAGAACTTATTGTATATATGAATGTATAAAGTAGAGCTGCAGACTAAAAATCAAAGCCAAGCAAGCTTCCTGCCCTGCAATAGCATCCGCTGCATTGTGCTGTGTTTATACGGAAATGCTTCACTTTTCTATGTTCCACTCACCCAGTTTCACGTAGTGTTTTCAACTGTGTGTTTGTCAAGCGTCGCGGCTCTCCACTACCGTCGGAGGCCACAGCATCGAGTTCATCAAAGGGCGGCGCTATAAATAGGTCACGCAGATTAATGGGACGCGTTTTGCGACTGCTGACGCTATTTGTGGTATTGTTCACATTCAGATTTAGCGGTGTGGCGGCAAGTGGTTGCGGCAGCACTACAAATACAGAAGGAAACAAACAATAAAGTTAATACGTTCTAAATACAGTCAGGCATGTTCCCGGTTTTCACTTTCGGGAAGCTTTTGTGAAATTGATTTCGCAAAACTGTTCAATATTTCACTTTTTGGGACTTATTTCTCTTGAAGTTCATCAAGTGAAACACATGTTACTCAATGCAGTTGAATTGAAATCGCAAAGTGCCCTCAAAATGAAAATATTAAAAATTTTATCAATTCACTTTTGCCAATTCCTGCCGAATGTGAATACCGGAACACAGATTAGAGTATCAATTAATATAAAACACTCACCAATTGGAAATGTTTTCCAATGATAGAGAAATTGTGCGGCAACGCATTTGATCTGTTCAACAAGCTGCTCCACTTCAGAGGGTGCGCCAACTAAATTCACATTGAATTGCACAGGTTCACGTTCCGGCGCAGCAAGCGATTGTGGACGTAGCTGTGTGCCAGAGGTGCTATTTGCTAATGGTAGCATAGACATATTACCCGATCTCTCTCTCTCTCTCTCTGTTATTGTTGTGACTATACTATAAAAAGTCTTCAATAGTTTGCTGCGCTCCTACGATTTATTTCGACATCTTTGGTTGGTGTTTTTCTTTTATGAAACCATTTAGTTTCTGTAGTGTCTAAAAACGATAAATAAAAGGTAAATTTCTTTTAGTTTATACAATATATTTTAAATTTAAATTCAACAAGCGTTCTTTAAAAATATCGCACTTTTCAATTTTATGATTATGAAAGCGCTGAATGATTTGCATTTTTATCTATAATAATCTACACATAGCTATATATGTACTATGTACTCGTAAAATATTTATTCCATAAGCGTACGATTTAAACAAAAATCAAATTGAACTTTATGGCATTCTAATTGTTTATAATATATATACAAGCACACACATTTATAGCATGTGCAGATGGAATAAATATGGTGTTTGCCATGTTGAAAATAATGATCTAATTGAAACTATTTCGTTGCGCAAAATGAAAAATTCTTAATGAACAGCAGCAGGGTTATACGAGAGAATATACACACATACGAGTATATCATTAAATCTCATGGAATATTTTTACACAATATCTATACCCTGCACAAATATTTGCATGGAATATATAGGCGAAAGAGCTATATTAGCTTTGTTGAGCTTTTGTGAAGTTTCGGTTGGACATCCCAAAATAATAAATGGGAGTAAGTCTGTTTCTTCCATACAATAATGGCTAGAGGAGACAGTGTAGGTTGTTTCATATTTAAGGAACCTAAACTTATTTGTTACGGTGTAATTATACAGTTTGTTATGCTTGATTTAGAAGGTACTTGGTGGTGGTCCACTTCCTATTTCCAACAAAACATCAAATGCTTTATCACAATTTTTGCACCTCTTAACTTCAGCGGCTACCCAGGGAATATGTGAATGACGTGCGTTTGTGAGCTGCTTAGGAAGTATGTAAAAGCAACGTTTTTGGACATTATCAAATGAATGACAATGAAGTCTATCAATAAATTCAAGGACTTCTGCAAACGACCTCCAGTCCATTAATATATGCCTTCAATTTTGAAGATGAGACCATGGTACTTTAATTGGCTTTCATAAATGTCCTACATAAGACCCTGTTACCTTGGAACTAGAATTCTTTTCCAAAATAAATTTAAATATTTACTTTTGTAAAGAAAAAAATAACAAAGAGCTAGCATGTGGTCAACAACAACAACAAGTAATTTAATTTACAAAATCAACAAAACTTTAAAATTGGCAAAGTTGTCGCCCAGTATGCTATGCAATGGCCAATACAAACCTCCACCGTGAATTTCAAAGTTAATATTGACTATAACAAAAAATTTGTATTACTAAAACCTAAAAATATGCTTTTTCGAAGATGTGGCTAGAACAGTAGTATATGAACAAATCAAAAACGAATTCATCACCATTTTCGTAAGATTATTTCTAAGCTACGAGTTGAAACGATTTAGAGTGAGTTTTGTTAAAAAAAACTGTCAGGGTCTACTACAAGGCTGAAGCTTCTCTATTTATAAATAGGCAAGTGCAAATCATTCACACCCTCTTTAACCCTCTTAAACACAACGTATTCGCTTGACGTTTTTTTTTTTTGTTGGGAAGAATATGAACAGGAGCACGGACGAATTGAATTTTTTTGCAAAGTATTGCGTATAAGATCGTTAAAAACCGGAGACTCTCTCTCTCTCTCAGCGTTCTCAACTTGGTTAATAGTTTTTTGTTTTTATCGGTTCCTTTGTTTTCATTTGGAAGAAAAGAGAAAAAATATTGTCTGAGTACTTTAAAGGGTTATTCAAAGTGTAGAGCATGTAGATCGAGCAGCATGACGTTAGGATCGAAATTGTTGCAAACATGTTGGCGAGAACCAGTTGAGTGTGTTTTTGTTGGTAAAATTTTAAAAGAAGAGGAATCAAACAAATAATTAAAACAAAAATTTGTTATAACTGTGCATTGATTAATTGCATAGCTGCGCATTAATTATTACAAATAAATTGCTCACTTATTGATGCTACCTTTCTGAACAGCCCTTAGAGCAGGACAATCCAAAAGGAGAATACCCAAATATCAAATTATTTCTGTGTTATAATTTGTACAGTGTGCCAAAATTTAACACCAATGCAACGAAACTATACAAATTTTGGTTTCTTTTTAGCATCAAGCAGTGACTTCGGCATGCGTCCGTTCGTATGTGTGTGAAAAGACGAAGGTGTTCCGACAATGGGGCTATGGATGAACAGCGCTTAGAGGCGAAAGCATTTTCAGTGACATCCTGTATTATGGATATTTTTATTATTGGGTACTTTAAAAAGAAAATGTTAAATTTCGGCTCTAGATAGCCTAAATGAATTGCATCTCTTTTTGATTTCAGAGTAAAAATTGTTACAGCACTTTATACAAAAGTAAATATTTATGACCAAAAAATGTGTTAAGTTTTTTACTATTTCATGTTTTCAAATGTCTTGATATCCTGCAAGATGTTCCATTCCTATATTCCTGCATTGATGACACCGTTTTCACTGAGATCTTAGATCATACTAAGCAACTCATTCCATTCATTGATAAGATAAAAAGAAATGAAAGTAAAACGTTATCAATAATGATTTTTTTGTGAATGGTGTACCCTCCTCGGTGACAACAATGATTCTTGCGTATTTGTAGATCCTGAAAGTTGATTTTTTTTCTATTTTTTGTGGATCTCGGTAACAATGGAAAATGCGAGAGAATAATGAATGATGGTTCTGGTCATCGTAAGTATCGATTTATATCGCTAAATATCCAGATATTTATTTATATCAGCTTTAAAGTATACCTTAATGTTTTTCATTAGCATCAAAAGCTGCGCCAATATATCCGTCTGTGTGACCACAGTATGTTCGTCCATCTGTAGTAGTGGGCGGACCAGCTAGTACAATATTTATAAAATGTAAAGTGTGTGTGCCTTTGTACGATTTTTTTGTGTTTTATAGTAATATAAATTTTCTAACAGAATTGCAGCAAGCTTTGCAATATACTTTTTAAACTCTGGACAAGTTTTTTACATATGTAACAATCTATATGAAGTTAACATAGGGACGGTGCCAAGGTTCTATAAAAATTTTGAATTGCATTAACTCCTAAAAGCATACAACAGCTATTTTCTTCGCTACATAATGACTGAATAGAATTCAAAGAAGAAGAAAAATGATAACACAGACTTACAAATCAGAGTAGTAATTTCATCTATCTAGAAAATCTACACAAAAAATTTATAACACCTAACCTACCTAATTTCACAGTAAAGTTGATTACCTGCCTAATTTTTTGTACTGATGTACGAACTTGAATTTTAGGAAATCTCAACAAAGTTCAGAAATTTAAGAGAAATAGTAATTGTGCTGAAATTGCTTATTCGGAGGTTTCAAAGAGAGTTCAAAGTCTGATTTTTAAACCAGCGGTGCGCAAGTTCTTGCTCTCGTTGCTCTGAGTGCCCAAATCGTTACTTTTGCATGCTATCGATTTTCGACGAGACAACAACAACAACCTCACACGATTTTCGTTGCGACGCGGACCGTCATAAAAGAGTTCATTTTGCTATTATTTATGACTTTACTTTACAATATTCGACGACATTTTTTTGAGTCTCCATGCAAATTTCTATGTTTCTTTGAGTGATATAGAAAGGATGCAGCAAATCGCTTTGCTAAAAAAATCAGCAGCTAAGTACGAATTCAAATACCGAAGCAGTCCATAATGACAATGCTGTCAACAATAGATGGTTTCAAAAAAAAAAAAAAATGATTGTCTGCGAAGTAGTGATATCGTCATAAGAAAACGTTGATGAAAAATTGCATATTTTTGTGAATTGAATAATAATGTAATTCCAATAATTCAATCAGTACACAAACAACTTGTCATATAAAAGAGTTTCGTTACCAACAACAAAGAGTGAAATATTCGCACGCTCTCCCTCTCTTCGACTGACCAGCAACTTTAAAAGCCTTTTGTTGTTGTTGTTTTTGGTACTCAAATGCAAAGGTAACTGTTATTATGGTCTTCCTTGATCTATGATGTGCGTGCTTTGTTTACTTTGTACATGTATTTTATTTCAAACAAACTTTATTATACACTTACAATGTTATAATTCATACATTCTACCAAGTGCATACCGCACCCCACCGCGCGCTAGATAACACTAATTCGCAAACGCACACACACACATAACTATAGCTTTCAACAAGCCAATGCACGCGGGTCTGTCTATCGCTTGCTTTTTCAGGCGGAACGACACAATCGTCACATGTATTCATATGTGTACGATTACATGTTCCGCCTTTTGCTTTTCGTTCGTTTAGTGTCGTGTCATAATGGTAAACGGAACGTCGGAAATGAGTCATGCTTCTGCGCTAAACTAACCGATTTAATAGACGTTATCACGTCAAAAAAAGTCTCTTTTGCAAATTTATTTTAGCAATAATTGCTTGGATCATTTCCCTTCTTGTCGTGAACTATAAAAAGAAAATCCCACTCTAAGTTTTGCTTTCTATTGTGACTCCATTCAACAAATGAGGGATTTATTTGCAGAGCGATTTAACGAAATCAAAACATTGATTCGAATATTTTTGACCCCAAGAGATATATACATGGAAAGCCAAGAGTCTAAATATCAAATGGAGCTTTGCGATTTGCAATCCGACTACCAAATACCTGCAGTGAAGGATACTGGAATTGAATTTTGGAGGCAAGTGTCAGAAGAAAAATATCCAATTTTAAAATCTTCGATGCTTCAGTTGGAGTCAAGTTTTGCCAGTACATATGTGTGTGAAGCTGCATTTTCGCATATAAAACATATTAAAAATGTTTTTAGAAATAAGTTTGAAATAAGTGACATAAATCTTGCTGATTTATTGCGCACTTCTATAAGTAAAGAAAAAGTATACTTCAAAAAAATGATAAATGAATAAAATAAATTTAAATGGTCTCAAATAATTTTTTTCAGTGTTGCATTTTTTTTACTTTAATAAACCAAACAACAACAATACAGCGAAGGCTCAATTTTCTTCGCGACGCACAGAATCATAAAAGTGTCCATTTTGCTTAGATTTATGACTTCAAAAACTCTGTTTGTTGTAGATGTTGTTGTACTGCTCCCGATTCAAAATTTCGTGCCCACCGTTGTTCTATCGAATCAGTAAATGCGGAAGATTAGCAAATGTTCCCAACCGCAAAAAAATCGACTCCCAAATCACCCATTTGATATGCACATGCACATGCTTATGCAAATTTTAGATTTTGGTGATTCCCTAGACCAAAATCCTATCGTCCCGATTTTAAATTCGAACATGCTTCCAGTCAACGGAACTCTCAAAAAATAGGACGTGAAAGACTATTTTACATTTTATTCTTAATATCTGTTTAAACTATCTAATTTATTCCATCTGTTTTAATGTACGCTCACCATGGAACTGTGTAGGGGATAATACAGTCGTGCAATTTGAATATACCATAGCACTCCAAAGTTTGTTTTGCTTTCGACTTTTAAACAAATTATGAGCTAATATTTATAATTAACAAATAAATTTACATACTTTTTATAACTAGAAAGGTCAACTAAAAAGCGCTTCCATTTAAACTATGAAACCGAAAATAAAATAAACAAGTTTGCTTTAACAAAAATAGCCAGACGATTTAGTAATTAACTAAAGTATGACGTAGTCCGCACAAATCTGTATGCAATATTAATTAGAGGATGAGAAAACACACAAAATAAATATGTACTCACATACATATGCATGTAGTAGTATATACATACAAACATACAAATATAAATTCCAAACCTACTTTAAAATAATGCCAAGTAATTGAAATTACAGTGCAGCAAGTCAATTCCTCGCTTCGCTAGATTCAATGGTGGTCAACGAGGCAACACCGCCTCGCGCCATGTAGGTCTTCTTCCTGCACACTTCACTCTGCCTGATCTTTGACTATTCCACGCCCAAATAATGAGCGTCTGCACTGTTCCAGTTTGTTGTTTAATTGTCGCGCTGCCGCTCAATATTTTTCCAATTGGGCAGTCGTCTTATTGCAAATAAAAATATTTGTATTTTATATTAAGAAGGAAAACAGCTTTCAGCTTCTAATTTGTATTTGTAGCTCACACACGTTTCTCACACTTTCACTCTGGTCGCACACAAACACACACACACATACATATTTACACCGCCGCAGCCCTTTATCCAAGGCACTACACCCTACAATACTCTGTTAACTCTAGTAGCCATGCATGCAGCAGCAGGAAGGCAGGCAAGGTGCTGCACTGCCTGTTTTTCATTCACCAATACACTTACACACACAACTCAACGACGCACTCCACTTGCGACAGCTATGCGAACATTATAGATTTTTTGTTGTATGGCACTTTCAATATATTCTAAAGTTATACATAATTTGGAAGGTATGCAATTACACTTGCAGCATTGTTTTGTACTATTTTTAATACACTTTTCATTTATTTCTAGTTTTAATTTAAGTGAAAAACTAGTAAAGAAAGATACGAATACGAGTTGCCGACTTTGTTGTTGCCATATTAGACATGCAACGTAGCCGTACTGTTCGCACATATAATAGAACCAAACTGTACAGGCAAACTTCTACAGTTGCGTACAAGTTAAAGCGAAATAGCTAAGCAAAAGCTGCAAGTGTAAATGCAACAAAACATGGCAACGCTATAGCTAGCAAAGTGTTGTAAAATGTAATGCTAAATTTTGCGAAATTAACGTATATTTAAAATACTATTTTCATTCTACAATTCATTCAACAATATGCACTTAAATTTCGAGCACTGCATTTTGGCGCTGCCAATCTTGTAACAGCATACTTTTGTTGTAGTTATTTTCATAGCAAATTAATAGTTTTGCGCAACCTATTTGCCACGCTTCTCATACCAAATCCAGACGCGATATGCAATGAAACTCAAGAGTAATAAAACTATAAGTATTATGCAGAGCGAGCGTAGAAGTCAGGAACGATTTAGATCCGTAAGCGGTACATACATAACGCCCATAAGGCGTTGCTCGCTCACTTTGCCATTGTCGTCCTTGTCATACTATTGATGAGGAAAAACAAAACTATATTTCATACTAAAAGAAATATATACAGAAACAAACACACCTGCATCATGTGCTGTGAACCGCCCTCCGGGCCAACGGGCACAACCAAACGACCACCATTGGCTAATTGTTTAATTAGCTCATTTGGCTTATCCGGTGCAGCTGCGCCCACGTGTATTGCATGAAAGGGCGCATGTTCAGGACAACCTTTACGTCCATCTCCCTCGACAATAACCAGCTTGCCGGAATTGAGCATTGTGCGATCATCCTGATTAAGATTAGCCTTGCTTATAGCCACCAAATTAGGTTGATGCTCTATGCCAACAATGCGCGTATTAGGATCATCGCCCTTCGATTGCACGTAGCGATAGAAGCAAGCTGTAAGATAGCCCGAGCCAGAGCCAACGTCCAACACATGTGCACCAGGTCGTATGTGGTCACGTAGGTACTCCAAAGCAAAGGCGTGCTGCAACAATTTGTTTATAATAAAAAGTTGTCTGTCTATAACAGTGCTTTTCACATTGCACTTACCATATGCGGCGCGCTAATTGTTACGCCGTGACCAATGGGCTGCGGCGCATCCATGTAAGGATTGCGAGGTGAGTAATATTTTCGATCTGTTGCTATCATTGCATTCGCTACACTGTCCGAGTGTATGACCGCGTAGTCTCTTAGCTGGCGCACGAGATCCTCGTTGTTGGCTCCAACAGAACGCCAGGCCATTTTGCTGCAAGTGCGCACAAATAACCCGAACAATATAATTCTTGCCACAATTATGGATTTCGCCAGATTTGTTTCAGCGAGCACGTAGAGTTAAACGAAAATAAAACAAAAACGTCGATATAGTATGTAAGATTATCGTATTTGCGTAATTTGAGAAAATATAATTCACTTCCACGGACGGACGGACGTAAGAAGCGTCAAACGTCCGTCTAATTTTACTTAAAAAAATAATTTAACAAAACAGCTGCCCCAGGAAGCTCCAACTAGAGATGGGAAGCTTTCGATAGTACTATCGATATTTTTTCTTAGGCCACTATCGAATATTTTCAAACACTGCCGTTTCGACGTTTTGTGACGATGCAAAATATTCTTCTGGAACTACAATTTTTATACTTCTATTTTTATAAATATATGAAATCTTTAAAATTTCACTCGTATAATTAATCGAAAAGCCAGGAAAAACCAAATCGACTTCGAAAACCATATATAGTAAATGCAACAAAAGGAGAATAATCCTTTTCCATCTGTTAATAGTTCTGTTGTATTATTTGGCTGTCAGCTACACTTGCACAGAAATGGTTAGGGCTATAAAAATACTTACATAAGCAAAAAAAGTAAAATATATATCGATAGTTTGACTATCATTTTCAATACTAAAATATTTTGTTTACTAAAAATGAAATATAAAGCACCAGAAAAACAAAAACAAAAGGGTTGTAAATAACCGAAGTTTAAATACTCTTCGTAGGAATATAGTACATAAATTTCCCCCCTTACCAAAAAAGAAAAATAACCGACTTATATTACCACCAGCTCCATCTTTATTCAATGTTGACTCCGAATTCATTTTGGAACTATTTCTACGAAAAAACAACGTTTACAAGAATATGTGAATTGAGTAAAAATGACAATATAATCAACCTATAGACAAAAACAAGCGTTTCAGATCCCATAACTTATATAAACATAATTTTGATTATCATCAAAAAATGACGTTTTTATATCAATATCCGTTCCCCCCATCTGCATGAATGCAGATATGTCCGAAATATAAGATAGAGTGTCCAAATTGACGTATTCCCTCTTCAGAGTATGTAAAATGTACGAAATCTTACTTCTTCACGAAATCTGGCTACTTCACGCAAAAACTACTGGACGGATTTTGATGAAATTTTTCAATGTTATAGCCTATAAATCAGAATAGAACATGGGATATAATAGTTCTAACAAAGGGCCGGGTACCAACTAGTTTATTATGTAGGGCAGCACTCATACAAACAGTGGTCCTAATTTTGTAGTTTTTGTATGACAAACTTGTTCTTAAGAAACATCGAATCGGGTGGATGGATTCTACACCAGTACTACTAATATACACAATATTGGTAGGTTCAATAAGGACTATATTCTGAAGAATATTGCCACATATAGTGGTATCTTAAAATGCAATTTTTTAATTAAAAAAAAAAAAAAAATTCTGTTGGGGTGGAAAACATTACTCAGTTCGTTTACCCATGCACGCTATACATTAATCAAGTGATATTCTAGCTCAATATTTTCTCTAAGATCTTTAGCTTAAAAGTGGTTATGCTTGTTGGTCTGAAGAACTTAGGGTGACAGCGGTCTTTCTTGTTTGCCTTCGGAAGGAACATTTAATATACACCGGAAGATTTAATAGATCTAATAGTTCATCGTAATCTTCCCTCTGACTAAATATCGCCAGCTAGATTGCAGTTTTCTCTCCTACGATGGACACATTCCTTATTCTCCTTATTCTCTTGTTCTTTTTTCGATCGAATCGGACGTATGAATTTACGTTTAAGGCTATTCTGCTTTTAAGCGTGGTGCATGAACTGTCGCAAGAATAGGGTGGCAAATCTCTTGAAAAATCTCTCAAATGTGATGGATGAGAAAGCTCTATTCCGAGAAGTTTTTTTAGTAGAGTTCCACAGATCACGCGAACTCTAGTCGCAATTATCTGAGAATTACCAGCCATTTTGGTTTTCTATGCTCCGCAACAAGAAATTAAAGCAACTCGACTATCACTGGGATTGTGTGCTCGAATTTCATAATACTGGGAAACCTTCCAACTGAAATATTTCTCTTTGCAGCCTTGGTCATATCGTCTCATAGAATTCGCTCACATAGCCTAACGTCGGGAACTCATTATAGTCTTTCTCTTGTTGTAGTTAACAAACACTCGACGGTCTTATTCAACGAAATTGTACGGACGATTGAGGTCAAGTACAATAGGAATATGGTCAGAACTGAAAGATGCGACTGTAGTAGATAGATTTACTTTATTTTTCTTGTAGTAGCGACTGCCACAATACAAATTATGTATGTACATTAAGAGAGAAGTAGCAACAGTAGCCGGACTACAGTAATTAGGCAGGATTCATTAATCCCTATCTCCTGATACAGTCACTTGGGCTGAGTTGGACAACCGTTTGACTGTACAAATTTCCTTGTGTAGATCGGTCCGGGGCGAAAACCCAGACGTTCTTGTTCCATTTCATCCTCGGGCGTGAACGTCAATGAAATTTTTGAGAGAAATAATATTTATTTGGAGAATTTATTAAATTTTTTCAATGCTCGCAACCTCAAGCTTTAAACTCACAAGTCATCTGTTTCCATTTTCACCTTCTGGACTAAGGAGGTGAGGATGGAACTAGATTTCTTTGTTGGAGGGTTGAGGATTCCGACAGATCAGTACCCGATGATACTTGGAACAACATTTGACCCATTACTTAGATTCTCGGCTCATGCCACCAAGACAAACAATCGTCTCAAGTCGAGAAACAAAGTGCTGAAAGCGCTTGCTGGGCTTCTCGGGGTAAGGATAAAGAGGCATTAATTACCACCAGCAATGAATTATGCTGCACCTGTCTGGACTCCTTACCTTAATAAGACTCAATTGCAATGGCTGCAAAGAAGTCAGAATAGTGCTCTGAGTACTGCCACTGGTTGTCTGCAAATGACTCATGAAGACCATCTATATGAAGAAGCGATGATGCTGCCTGTTCATCAGCATAATGAGCTGCTTTCGAAGCCGTTCTTGTTAGGTGCGTATAGGAGCAATCATCCAAACCATGGCACCCTCACGAGAAGAGGACCAACCCGAATCAGAAATGATAATAGAAGTTACAAAACGAGTATTGATTGTTTTGTTCCAGAGAATCGTATAGAGAGAGGACTATGATTATAGTATTAGATGGAAGACCACCACCTATTAATGAGAGTTAAAAACGTGCCCCTCGTAACGCCAGAACTAAACTTGCACATTTGAGCTCCGAATGGAGCAATATGCTCGAGTCTTACAGTGAGCGGTTTGGGATAAGCAATAATGATTGCTGCCCTGAATGCGGACAATCATCACCGCACGACACAATTCATCTGTACAATTGTCTGCCGCATCCAACTCAATTGAGTTCTTTAGAGCTTTGGTTACGACCAACAAACTAGTAGCTTCCTTTTTGGGACTTAATACCTAGGGTTACATTTCGTTTCCTCTTTCTCTTACATTCATAATCGCTTTGCACACAATACAATACATTCATCATATAATAAATTGTATATATGTATATATTTGCTGATACAGCCGAAACCAAGCTGTTACAACAACAGCATCGCTTGAGCGTGTAGCGCCACCGACTTGATCTGTCATACTTGAGTCATCTGTGAATATATTGATACGAGTCAACTGGACCATTAAAAATCTGACAATTAAATAAACAAGTTGGTTTTTGATTTTTTGGTTTTTTTTTTAAAGATTTTATTTCTTTTTTATTTTGTTTTTTTGTTTTTTTTTGTTTGTTTTTTTTTTGTTTCTTGTTTGGAAAGAAAGAAAAATACCTAACAATGTTTGTCTGTTTGTTTTGCTTAAAAAATTTTTACATAAACATATTTTATTATTTGTTAGTTTTTTTGTCTTTACATTTCTTTAGTTTAGCATTTAAATTGTTTGTTTTTTCTTTTGTTTTTACTATTCGATATTATTAAATTTTAATTATGTATGCATCATTTCAGTTATATTATAAAATTATATGGAGGAGTACTCCATATGTTGTTGTTGTTGGTTGATTTTGTTGTTTGTCTTAATTAAGTTTGTGGTTGTTGTTGTTAATGTTTGTCTGTTTTGTTGCCAACAAAAAATGAAAGAAAAAAAATTAAGTATGAAATATAAATAAAGTCAATTGTGAATTGTATAAATTAAAAATTAGAAAGAAAGAAAGAAAAAAAAATAGTAGTAAACATAAAATTTGTCAAATTGAAAATGTCTGTCTGTCTGTCTCAGAGTGGGGATAAGTTAGTCATTGAAATTTATACTTTGTATTTCATTATTATTAATACATATTATGCAAATATTTGCTTGTTGTTGTTGTTCTAGTTTAATTAATAACAATGTATTTTTATAACAAATGTTTAATTATTTTAATTAACAGCGCTCACTTAACTTTTTGTTTGCGTTAAACTTTTAAATTGAAAAAGGAAATTAATTATTTTTTATTTTGTTTTTTTTTTATACTATGTAGCGAAAAATAAATAACAACCGAAATATAGATACATAATAATAATAATAATAATAATATATATAGGCATATGTTTATATATATATATATATACTATATATATATTAAATATATGAGGAAATGTGTCGCTTTTTATAAACTCTTTACTTTTTGCTTAACAAACTATTTTAACAGTACAGCGCAAAATTAAATTTTGAAGAAGAATAATTAAATAAACAAACAAGATGGAAAAAAAATGACAGTTTTAGTATTTGTTTCAATAAATATTTGCTGCTAAGCTTTGGCGAGGGGAAATACATTTTAAAATTTTAATTTCTGTTGTGCATGCAAATTTTTTTTTCTCTATTTTTGTTTGTTTTTGTTAAATCTATTTTATCGTTTTAAAATTATTTACAATAAAAACTGTTTCACCTTCGGCTTAATATAATTACGACAGAGCGAGAATAATTAATTATTTTCTATACAGTTCTCTATAGCGAAAATTTTGAAGAGCCTATTTTTTGTTTTGTTTTTGGGGGTTTTTTTTTTTTTTTTTTAAATATGTATTACATAGGTTTATATAATAATTTTTATAATTTAAATTTAGCAATTCGATTGTTTGCTATTTGTAGGTTTTTAATTTTTTGCTTAAAATGCTATAAAAACGTGTTGTTTTTCTTATATTTGTTTTTTGTTTGTTTGTTGTTGTTGAAACATTTGTTTAAATTTTACAATTTTGTGTAATTAATTTATGCTTTATATATATAATTACTTTATATATGTATGTTTTGTATATATATATAAAAGAATATAAATATAGCATTATAATTATTTAACATAGTTGGGTGTGTGGGTTTGGGTGTGTGTGTGTTGGGTTTATCTGTTTGTTTTGTTTGGGCGTATTTGTGTTCATTGATATTTCACATCATAAGATGAATAATCATTAAACAAGTCCGTTATACCCTCGGATGGATTAAGCGCAAAATTGTAATCAGCTTCCAGTGGTGGTTCAATCGACATAAAAGGCGTTATGATATCATCATCGAAGTCTGTAAGAGATACGTTTATATTTAATATAAATATAGTATATAAATATTGAAAATTAGTATACAAAATGGTTAGTTTTAATTAACAGTGATATACGTAGCTGCTGTGATTCTTTTTTTAGTTATTTTTTTTATTCAGTTTTTTTTTTGTTTTTTTTTTTGTTTTTTTGTTTAGCTATAGGTGGCATATTAGTAGTATGATTTGAAATTCACGCCAGAGCTGAATCTCATGGTGCTACAAAATTTCAAGTTCAATACAACAATTGCCCATTGAATAAACGGTTATGCAACGGTTAGTAGTAGTGCAGACCCACGAGAATTCAGTTCCAAAATGAATTTTATGTTTTAACTCAGATTATTTGCTGCGTTTGTTCGATTTGCCGTAGTATATATATATATATATATATATATATATATATATATATATATATATATATATATATATATATATATATATATATATATATATATACTAGAGAGAGATGTATAGGTGGTTTTAGTTTAGTTAGTTAGAAACACAATATTTTGCCATGGTTAGATATATAAAGTGCTTATGATCATCGATGCATGATGTTTCATGATGTTTTAATTAGTTGAACACATTTTTTATTTATCATAATAAACGATATAAAAAAATTATAAGTTGTCTATACGAAAAAATACGAAAAAACTGGTCGACAAAAAGCCAAAGCACATATTTTTTTTTTTCAAAAACAAAAAGTACTTCACATAAAAAGTAAAATACAAGAATTCCAACAATACTATTTTAACACGCTTTTATTAGCTTGGCCTGTATCTATCTATCTATGCAACATAATGTTTCAACATAATTTTCACCTACTTCCCAACGTCGAAATAATTTGAAATTTTGCACATGTATTAAGCACCGATGACAATACAATAGTTTCACAATTTTGACCTAATATCCTTGACCAGGATCATCAGGATATTTGATTTGTTTGTGGATCATGTTCTATTCCGTTCCGTTTGTTTTGTTTCATTGTGCTACCCACAAAACGAGCCAACAACTTAATACATATGTTGCATGAGAACGGCGTATGTTATTTTTAAAACAATTATAGTTTAAAAAACTTAAAAAACATGCTTTAATAGTAATGTGAACTAAAAAGTATAAAATAAAATTATAGTTTAAAAAAACACGCTTTAATAGTAATGTGAACTAAAAAGTATAAAATAAAATTATAGTTTAAAAAAACAAAAAAAAACACGCTTTAATAGTAATGTTAACTAAAAAGTATAAAATAAAACTATAGTTTAAAAAAACCAAAAAAAAAACACGCTTTAATAGTAATGTGGACCAAAAAGTATAAAATAAAATTATAGTTTAAAAAAACTAAGAAAACCATAGTAATGTGAACTAAAAAAATATAAAATAAAATTATAGTTTGAAAAAAAAACTAAAAAAATAACACGCTTTAATAGTAATGTGAACTAAAAAGTAAAAAATAATTTTGCACAAGTTTGAAATGAGAATTAAGTGATTGACAGAGAATTAATTTTAACATAAAAAAGTGTGGGGTGCTTGATATTAATTGTTATAATTATTTCATTGCTAGCTATATGTAAATATAAACTTATTATAATATATTACAGAGCACCCCACGTTTTTGTTTATGTTAAAGTTAATTCTCTGTCAATCACTCTCAATTCTCATTTTAAACTTATGCAAAATTATTTTTTACTTTTTAGTTCACATTACTATTAAGGCGTGTTTTTTTCTTTCTTTATTTTAAACTATAATTTTATTTTATACTTTTCACATTACTATTAAAGCGTATTTTTTTAAACTTTTTAGTTCACATTACTATTAAAGCGTGTTTTTTTAAACTATAACTTTGTTTTATATTTTTTGGTTCACATTACTATTAAAGCGTGTTTTTTTAGTTTTTTTTTTTAAACTATAATTTTATTTGTTTAATAAATGTAATGCTAAAATAAGACAGAACTTGTCGAAATGGAAACAATTTTCTATATGGTACGGTTCAAACCCGATTCAAAATTGGTTCGCATAACTGGTGAAGAGTATATTCTTCTCTACTGTCTTAGTTCTTTATTTAGACGATCACAGTGTTTGTTACTTCCGTATATTACTTTTGTTTATAACGAAGATCATCCATTTCAAAGGCAGATAAAACAGCAATTTCTCAGCCTCTCTGCCAAACCCCCTCCCCTCACTTGACATACTATTAAATTTAAGGTCTGTGTATATTTGCCACTCACAATTTTTTTATCTGATGTATTCCAACAATTTGACCATTGCTTTGTATGTTTCTTTAGTGTTAATAGCATATCGGCGAAGCCAACATCAAATATGATTCAATCATGAATAGAAAAATCACACTACCCCCCCGTCCCCCCTTTGCACATTAAATTGGGTCTCATTAAAAACTTGGAAGAAAGTGGATAAATAGGGTGCAGCTGATCAATTATCACACAAAAATAACTTTGCTAATATTTATTTAAAAATATTTTCGAATATTTGAATTTCGAACTCTCTTTTCTCTTTTCAATTATTAAAATCGTTAGAAATTGAACTAAATTGCCGATCTGAAAACTATTCATAACAGTAAGTTTGTAGAAAATTGAATTACCTTCCATTTGAGTACTAGTTTGACCAAGTCAGTTCATTTGAATTCGAGATATATTCAAAAACACCGGAACAACTCGGATAAGTGATAAATAAAATTTCAAAAAATCATATCGCGAAAACACTTCCATGAAAAAAATTTTTAATATCATTTTGTGAGATACATTTGCTATCAAATGATTCGTGCAAAGGCTCTAGTTGCTAAATCTGGGTAAAGTAAAACCGGAATTTAAGTGCAGTGTAGAGAAGCAGAGCAGGGATACGATTATCACATGAAATTGTGGTAGAGCTATCGGAAAAAAAAATTAA
Organism: Leucophenga montana; assembly: GCA_035044765.1. NCBI lineage: Eukaryota > Metazoa > Arthropoda > Insecta > Diptera > Drosophilidae > Leucophenga > Leucophenga montana. The sequence continues at coordinate 249,424 of JAWNNQ010001783.1, read as the reverse complement.
TTGTTTTTCAATGGTGCCACCGAAAAATCTTTTGCCTTAAAATCTCCAAATTTCATTCATAAAATTTAGATAACTCTTATGCCTTCAAATCTTCTGAAATATATTTCCTTACATCACATCGTCTCAAAAACTTTTCCAAACAATATCTTGTTTACTAACTTATGTTATCAACATAATTTCATTTCGGCTATTCTGTACTCTAGTTAGATCAATGTCAAGTAAGTAAGTAAGTTAGATCAATGTCAGCTTAATGCCTACTCTCATCGTATCGCTGGACGCCTGTGTCTTTTGGCGCACTGAGAATTCTTTTCGATGTCTGCTCTGGTTATGTCTTATGGAGAGTTTGACCAATTAATTAAGTTTCATTTGATTCTGATTGGCTCATCTTACATCACAACCCTGCGTTTAATACAATATTAGCTATAGCCACAATATTTGTGGTACACTTCGTAGGCATTAGTTGACGAAGACTTGCAGCGTTTGTATTCTACATTTCGAGGTGCTTCATTTCACGCTGCAGTTTCATAGAGAAGCGATGACTATTTATTAGCATCAAATATCTGTGTTCCAGACTTGTCGTAGACGGCTAGAAGTCTGTTTCGATATGTTCCTTGTAGCAGTATGATGATACTTCTTCAAATAGTTTTCCATTTGCATCTGAATTCGTATTTATGTGAAACATTTTTGTGTAGCATATTTTTATAATCTTCAGAACGTAATTCAGTGATGTGTGAGTAGCAGCTGTAGCTGTCCATTTAGATACATGGTAATAACTTTTTCACACATATTCTTTGATGATTCTTGATAAATGCAGTTTTTATCGGAATAAATTGACAAGAAGTTACTTTTGTTGAACTTAAACGTTAACGAATTTCGAAAAATTAATGATACAATAATGTATAAACTAACGATATACATAGGTAAGTATATGCTTATTAATGGCCAAAACGCTGCGCTTGTGTGTAACCAGTTTTGATTAATTTTGTAGGCATAGCTTATTTAAATAAATATTAGATAAAAACACAAATTAAAAAATTCAAATTTGAACTGATTCTCATCTAAAAAAAAATATACAAATAAAAAATATATTTACAAAACCAAAAACAATCAATTAGAAAAACGCTTTAATTTAAATATTCTTAATATTTCACTTTACTTTTTTGCTGCATTTGAGGCTGTTAAAGGAAAAAAAAAAAAAAACAGAAAATAAACTAAACTAAAAACGCTCAGCAAGAACTCAGACTGTGATGCGAGTATTGTATAAAATTGTACGCAAATCACAACCGGAGTTCTCGACAAGCGTGCCTCATAATTTTTATTACTGTTGTTGTTGTTGTCATCTTTGTTATATACACTATATACACTTCAAGTTTATTAGTAGTTTTATTTGTAACGCCTTTGAAACTATATACAAGACGGATAAACAATTATATCGATATGATTTTTAATGAAATGAAATGGTTAGCAAAAAAAGTACAAAAAGTAATGTACAATGTAGAAAGAAACATTTAAACAGCTCGTTGTAGTACTTACAATTCGAGCTAATCTGCGTCAGAAACGAATCCAATTGTGGCAATGTACCATTCTCACAGCTGCTGTTGCTATTATCAGCGCCAGCACTGCTGTTTATGATATCTGGATTCGTTGTACCGACGCCGCCGCTGTCATTATTGCCGCTGATTGCATTTGCTAAATTATTATTGGCGGAAATTGTTTGCAATTGATATTGCAGTGGATGCGTGCTATGCTGTTGTTGTTGCTGCTGTTGCATACTTGTATGATGCAAGCCGCCAGGATTGTTGCTGCTGCTGCTGCTACTATTAGACACTTGGTGTCCTTCCATTGCACAATTAAACATGGGTACATCTTTTCTAAGGCCTGAAGATGTTGATTCCGCTGTTGCTATTGTGTTTAATGTTGTCGCTGTTGTTGTTGTTGACGACTTATTATTTCTATTTTCATTATTTGTATTACAACTATTAAGCGTATTGTTTATTTGTTGTTGTTGCTGTTGATGCTGTTGTTGCTGCAGTGTTGCTGCTGCTGCGGCCGCTGCTGCAGCTGCACGTGTAGTGCGCATTGGTGATGTTGTTGTTGTATTGTTTACCGCTATATGGCTAATATTACCAAAACTAACAACATCTGCTGCTGCATTTATTTGCTCCACTATAATCTTATCACTATTTGCCACCAAAGCATGACTACCAACGCTATTGTCGCTGTTACCACTTATGTGTACACGTTGTTTTCTAGCACTGCGTAACACTGGATTTGTAATGCTTGGATATATATTAAAATCATCATCAGCATCCTGCGCAGCAGCGGCACCAGCACCAGCCGCCGCCACAGACGATGACAACGACGTTGGGTAGTTGCCAACAATATCACAACTATAGTCGCTTGTTGCTGCTACTGCAACAGTAGCAGCAGCATCATTGTGTTGCTTGGCGGCAGCTTCAATCGATTTACTGAGGTCACGTTGCGCCGAACGAAAACCAGACGTATTGTAGCCTGTAAAATATGTATTTAATTAAATTAAATCTGCACTGTAATCATATATTGCATATAAACGCCACTTACCTATTCTATGACTCTTTGTGCCGCTCATTGTTGCACTAATCGGTGAGAGACGACTAATATCATTGAACAGCGGATCGTTCAGCCGTTGATGTTGCGCGGGCAGACGTGTTTTCGATGCCGAATTCGCACTACTATTGGGTGAACTCTCGGGCGATTTGTCATGACAGAGAAAGACATTGATCTCGCCGCTGTTCTCAGCCTTAACGTAGATCTCACGTGGCACAGGTTCATCAGGTAACTATTGTTGTTGGCATGGCAGAAAAATAAAAGAGAAATTGTTTACTTCTTACTAATATTTATTGTAGTATAGTATGATGATGAATCAGTTCATAAATTCATTGAACTATGCAATAGGGCGTAATCTACTCGCACGAAACTTATTCACCGACTGACATCTGACTGATATGCCTACTAGACAGAAGATATTTGTCGCGTCGCTACCGTTGATTTTATTTAGCCATACTCTGCTGCCGGCGTAATGTTATAAAAAAAAAATTAAATATATATTTAGGAGTCATCGAAGAAAAGCAGCAACATACACACACGGCGGGTAAAAGTGAAAATGAAATATTTTGCTGCTGCTGCTGCTTTGGCAGCTATTCAAGCGTTATGCTGTCTCGCGAAAAACGCCTGGTCTGGCCGTCTTCTTCCCGTGCCATGGTGGTCGGTCGTTGACGACTACTACTACTGTGTGTCGCGTTGGCCGGCTGCAGACATCGCTAGCAGTGCTGCTGGCGGCAGCGGTAAATTATTTTTAGAAATGATATTTGCTTTTTTATTAACTTTTTTTTTAGGTGTTGTTGCCTTGCTCAATTTCATTTCGGTTTTTTATGCACTCCGCATCATATATGTAGTGTAAATAGTATACAATATTAATTCTATCAAAAAGTTTGTAACACTTTTACCCGTCGTCCATTCCTAAAACGTTAAGACAGGGGATTCTTTTTCAATCGTATTGTCTTTAATATTGAACTCCAATAGTAGAGACAATCCGATTGAAAAACAAATTATCTCCTATATATCCCCTGTCTTCAAATTTTAGGGATGGATTATCTCAACTACTGACCAGAAATCAGCACTCTAGCATTAGCGGTTTCGGCTGTGTGTGATGATGAATGAAAAAATCAGTCAGGTAGGTCAAGCATTCTTATGTATTTATATATTCTTGATCAGCATGATCTAGACAAGACCGACTAGCTGTAATTTCGGCTTTTACTACCAATAAATATACTAGTTCCGCTTATCGATTGAAATTTGAGCATCTGCCCCGATCAAATTTTTCATTTCGTTTTCCAAAGCCTGTATTATACTCGAATATGCTTATTTATTTCCTAATTAATTATACCCAAATAAAAAACCACGAAAAACCAGCAGTAACATTATTAACGTACACATAACACATAATATGTAAAAACTGTTTGCGAATTATAAGTGCTACTAAGTTTCACGTGAATTTTAATGTTAAGTTTAAGACGAAGGTTGGGCATATATTTTATTTGTACACATCTAATGAATAGTCCCTGCAACACTAAACAACAAAAATGGATGAATATTTATTTTTCTTTTTGTTAAATACCTTACAAAGTTATAAGTATATTACTTTTAGCGTTATCTATACAAAAAAAAAAGAATCGCATAATTTTTCTATTATAATCTTGACATTTGCAAAAAATGGGCGTGCTAGTAAACTCTACCAACTTCTTTTAAAATTTCCGTATAAAAATTTTTAATTAGTTGCTATTGAAATTCTTTAGTTTTAAATGTGTGAAGTGTATTAAAACTTCGTTGTCGTCGAACTCAATACTTTCGCTTATTTTTTTTTATTGTTTTTTTGCGTGTAACTTTTGCTTACGCACAAGAAATTTATAGCATGCGATTTTTTAGTTGAGCAAGTGTGCAAAAGTAAGTCTTTCGCTTTGGGAGCATAAAATATTTCCATATTAGATCACACCCCGAGATTCAATTTAAAGTTCAACAAACAATTCAAGGCAAGCGGAAACATTAGCGTCGCCAAATTATTTGCAAAGAAATAAATATATGTATATTGTATAAACTTGTGAAAATTTATACAAATATTATGCAAAAATTTTATGCGAAAATATAACGATTTTTCAAAAGATTAAAAATAAAATTTAATGTGCTGCAGACGAAGAAGTGTCAGCAGCAGCCGCAGACATCGCATGATGCTTAATGTTAACAGTATAAAAGCAATGCTAGTAAATCAACCTAAAGAAACTGCCCACATACAACAATACAGCTCAAATTCATGAAAATTCATAACACTTCTAACAAATTACTGCTATTATTTTCTTTTAAATTACTGATCTGTTCAGTTAAATCGGCTATATACTGTTAAAACAGTTAAAACAGCACTGCTGTATTCAGTTAAATCACAGCTATATATTGTTATATTTCTGCTATTTTTGTTAAAACATTGACATATTCTGTTAAAATACTATTAATTTTTTGCGAAGTTAAATCACTGCTATTTTCTGCACTGCTTCCGTTAAATCAGTGATATATACTTTTAAATAACTGCTTTATTCTCTTAAATCTCTGCAATGTTAAATTACTGCTTTATGCAGCTATTTTCTGTTACGGTTATGCTACTATTTTCTGTTAAACCACTGCTATGTTCTGTTAAATCATTTAAAATTCACTGCTATAATCTATTAAATCACTGCTATATAATTATTTATTAAAATAATACATTTTTAAAACAGTTAATTGATGTAAGGCGAGTTTTCCAATCCCGGTTAACACAGTTCCTTTGTGTTTGTAGTTAAACTTTATTGGATATTGTATAACTAGCCATGAATATAGCACTCATTACAGAAAAAATATAAAGATGTCACGGAACATCCGGAAATAGCGTAGCTATTTACGCATTATAAGTATTTTTCATTTGAAAGTTTTAAATTTTACATGGCCTATTTACAAAATACAGCAAAGCTGTTTACATAAATGGTCTACCATTAAAAATGTCTGAACTTGAAAATTAAAACACAAGCATTAATCAAGCAGCAATGCTTGCTGCTACTGTCCTCTCATTCACTTTGTCACCTTATAAACTATCATTCGACGCACATGCTTCTTCCTGCGCGGATTCTGTTCCATTATATTTATATTTCCATCCATTCCACTATATTTCCTTACTGAATATGCACATGTTGTGCAATGAAAGAGACAAACAAAGAGAATTATGCAAACATCACTCGCATAAGTATTATTTTACATAAAACTTAACATCACTTATAATTCGCAAATAGTTTTTACATATTCTTTCACTAATTTATTACTGCTCTGTCGTTTGATGCATTTCTATGTTTACTTGCTCAAGGCGCACACAAAAAGCTACGATATAAAAATAATACAATTTCTTTATGCCTAGAAAATGTGTAGTACACATTTTAGTAAATTAATTTATTAGTTCATTGCTACCTCTTACTCCTGTTTACTATTTATTCTATTTTATGTATAAACATTTACCATTTTTAAAACAAAAACAAATATAATATATGCTGTTTACTACACAGTACTTTCATACTCACCACAAGTTTCGCTTCTGGTGGCGCCTTTATGACCAGTATAATCTGATCCTTAAACATATCAACACTTAGCAGATCACTTTGCGTTACATAGGCCTGATCGCTGTGTTGCAATATCTCGCCATCCAGTTCATCACGCATCTGCTCGATTAAGCTATCCAGCTGATTCTCCTTCTGTTCGAGTCTTTCTTTCTCCAATTCAACTTCACGCATACGATCGTATGCGCCAACACCGATACCGGATGCACAACCAGCCAATACCGAACTACCACATTTCCATTGTATATTATTTTTCGATTTTTTCTCCAATATGCCAATACCTTCCAGCACATTAGTGATATCGTATATGCGACGCTTTTGCACAGAAAGACGTTCACTAGCATCATTGAGATCGACTACACCATCAGCGGATTCTTTCAGTAAATAAACAAATTTCTTTGTTAATATACCGAGTGATGTATCCGCACGTGTACCCTCATTGGAGTTACGTTTTGTGGATGATGGTGTCGTATGCCGACCACCACCACCACCACCGCCAACGCCGCCGCCACCAGTTGATGAGGCGGTCGAAGAATTGGGCGTATTTGATTTATAGCCCGATGATGAGGAACGTCCAGCGCCACTGCCACCGGTTAACGTTGAGGTTGGTGTTGCTACTGTCGATGCTGCGGATGAGGCGGCATAATTTGTTAGACTGCTGCTACCTAAACTACAGCTGCTGTTTGATGCGGTCGATGCTACGGAAGGTGGTCGTTGTGGCTGTTGTAGTTGTGGCGTAGGCGTTGCAAAATTACTGCTGCTATTGATATTGTGCTGTTGTAGTTGTTGTTGCGTTACCGGTATGCTGTTGTTGTTGTTGTTATTGCTACCGATGACAACAACGTGTTGCTGCTGTTGATGTTGTTTAGCTTGCTTCTTCGGATGCGTCTCGGTCATGGGTAGACGACGTTTCACTTGCTATTTTTATAATTTTTTTTTTGTTTTTTTTTTTGTGTAAGGAAGGCAAGCAAATAATTAGTCACTACTACTATATACAAAACAACAATAGCAACATTTAGTTGCTTGTGTTTTAATCTTACCTTATAGTAGTGTGTTAAATCATTGCCTTGTGACATCAACTTCATTGTTGCAGCAACCATATTACGCGGTGTAGTTGTTGTAATCATTGCTGCTGGTGCTGTTGTTGTCGCCGCCGTCGACGCTGGAGTTGAGGTAACTAATGTCACTACTGCTGGCGTTGTTGTTGTTGTATATGTAACACCATAACCATGATCTAATATATGCGCTGGAGGATAACCAATACCATTGTTGCTGTCATTTTGATGATAGACATCATCTAGCTTTTCGCTTTTGATTATGTGTATATGCTGCTGCTGCTGTTGTATATTGTTGTTGTTGTTGCTGGCAATATTATCCGAAAATAATTTACGCGCAGCATGCGTACTACTAACAACATAATGTTGTTGCTGCTGCTGTTGTTGCTGCTGCACGGTGTTGTTGTTGTTGTTGCTGTAGATGTTAGCGCCTGCGCTATTTACTGCTGTTATTGTTGTTCCTGTTGTTGCAGGCGTTATGAAATATTTTGACATTTTTGACGCGTCCAACAAACGCTTGTAAATTAATGCAGCGCAAACGCTTCTTCTTCTTCGTCTTCCCTTTCTTTTTCAACTACTAATTCTACTACTGCTATCAACGAAGTTCGTTGCACGTTTTTGAATTACTATAAAAACTATTAATTGCTAATATTGTATTTACTTTTTTTTTAAACTTTATGCTTAAAATAATTTTTTTTTTTTTTTTTTGCTGTGTACTTCTTTTTCTTCTTCGCCTAAACGTTTTTTGTTGCTGTTGTTTCTACTTTTGGCATGGCTTCTTCTTTCTCTCTTCCGATTTATTCACATGTGTTGCATACTTTTAAGCGGCGCTACTTTATTTGTATTTGTTTTTGGCTGTTAAAGCTGTTTACAGTGCGTGCTTTTGCCCCTTCTGTTACTTTTATTGTTGTATTTGTTTGTTGTGTGTGTAGCTTCTTTTATTTTTTTTCTGTTGCTTGTTTCTTGTTACTTCCTTGCTTGTTTGCTTGCTCTCTCTCTCTCTCTCTCTCTCTCTCTCTCACGTATTGTACTTAAAAATTTCAGCTTAATAACTAAATTAGCACCTAAGGATTCTTCTTCACATCTGTAAAGATAAGAAAATTAAAAAGAAAAAAATTAGTATCAAATAAAATATGTTTTGTGAGTGTAATGAATGACCTGCTTTCATTTTTAAATTTATTTTCTTTATATTTTAGCATACGCTTAAAGAAAAAGTAGCACACACAAAAATTAAATCAATACATAGCAAGCAAAATAAATGCGCGAAATGGCAAAAAAGTGAGTAGCAAAACGCTCACTTAAATTAGCATTTAATTAATATGCAAGCATTGTTTGCTATTTTGCGCTCTGTGAGCTTTTATATACATTGGTATATAATAGTAAGTTTATATAGTTTGTATGTATATAATCGCGACAATTTGATGTGTCATACATGATAAGAAATTTGCACTGAATTATTTAAAAAATTAAAATTTTGTTTTTTTTTTTTTTTGTTAAACACGAGCACATACAGTGCAGCAGTCAGAGTCGTGTCAACAATTAAGCTAAGCACAGACGTACAACAACTCATTTGCGTACAAATGGCCTAAAAAAAGCGCCAAATACGTTTGTAAAAAAAATTTCGCAATGTTAAATGACCTTGAGACAACCAAAATTCATAAATATATTATTATTTATGTAATTATTAAATGTAAATAAACAATCTATATATTACTTTTACAATTATGTAAGTTCTATACAATTAGAGCGGTTCAGTTCAGTGTATGGTTACAAAAAAAAAAAAAAACGGACAACTATGAACCATTCTAAGCAACTTTGTCCTAGAAATCCTAAGAGAGTCTACAAGAATTAAGAAAACATGATTTCACCAAACATACTAGATACACTCAAATTTTTACATTAGTTACTGTAAGGAGAGAAAACAACTTCAACCTGTATAGAGTGAATATGTTAATTGTTTGAAATCTAGGGCTAGCAAGGGGTAAACATAATTCGTGGACGCTGAATTAAATGCTGTTCATCGATTTTTAAAGTTACCAACGAATTTCGAAATTATAGTTTTTAAAAATGTTATTAACGGCGAAGCATCTTGTGCTATTCTGTTATTAAGTGCTCCATTAGTTAACATAAACTGTTAACTATCGGCAGACATAAAACAAATCGGGAATTCAAAAAGTGATACTGAAAAATTTAAATTCACTTGCTATGCAAATCATCATTGCGTTAGCACAATAAAAAAAAGTTATAAATACAAAAATTTATATAAGTATTTATACTTTATATGTATAAACAGCGGCAAAATAAGTTTTGTTCTAAAATGTTAAAAAAAAAAAACAAAAATAAATGAAATAATTACGCTGAACTTGTTTTTTATTGTTTCAAACAAAATACAAGTTTTAAATTACCATTTCACGCTTTTTGAGCTTCTCCCTTTTGCAGTTTTTGTTGTCGTTGTTGTTGTTGTTTTATTTTGTTCTGCTTCATTTTATCTTGCGCAAATTATTTAATAGTGCCATCTCTTTTGCACATACATGTATTCGGTGAACAGACTTGCCATACAGGCTAATAAACTTAAGAAAATTACAAAAATAAAGCAATAAGAACAAAAAGTAGGAAAAAAAAGTATGTTCGATCTGAACGAGAGACGATGAATTGCGCCGCTGCTTAATATTTTGCAAACTTTTCTGAATGTTTTTGTTTTTCTTTTATCGCGTTTTTATTTGCAAAATGTCAATAAACTCAAATATTAAACAATATGTATGTTAAAATACAACAACAATAAAAACAAAGCCGTAATAACATAGTCAGCAAAAGAGCAATAACAACAAGAACAAAAATAATGAGCATAAAACAAGAAAATTAAAAGATGTCAATATCGAAGCTTTTATACGCTTTTCATTAACTGTATGTATTGACCTTATTTAAAAAAAAAAAACAACAACCAACAAGGAAACAAATGACACAGTCTAATCAAAATGTTACACCAACAAAACAAGGCTTTTTCCATTATGCTTCTGCTTTTTTTTTTTAATTCTTTGCAAAATGATTCACTTATGCCTGATCGCCCATTTTGCATTTAACTTGCAGTAGATAAGTGTCGGCTTGATCCTTACATTTAACAACTAAGTCATACAAAAAATTAAATAACATTTTAATTGAAACGAATTTCTTTAAATCTCTAAGGTACTGTCTAGTAGTAACCATAAACAAATTAATGTCGATTAAATTTGTTATAAATAAGTGTAATTTCAAGAAAAACCTGTTCAAATATTTGAACATCATCGAAAGCTAAGTTCATAAAGACGTCCGTGCGTCTTACTGTAAGAAATAACCGATCTCAGAGACTACGCATAAGAGCTAGAGACATCAAATTTGTTAATTGGAGTCTCCTTATACCTATGTACATACGTAGATCAAGTTTTGAAATTTTTGAATGCCACCACGTACAACACAAATGTTTTCAACATCACCATGTTGTAGTTGTGAATTTTCACAACACCATGGTGTAGTGAAGTATACAAATAGCATTCAAACTCATGCTACGTATGTATTTGATTTGGGGCACTCTTTTCTTTACTTTGATAAACGTTGAAACAAGTGTTTTAATAAATTGTTTTAGCGGAATTCAACAATGTAGTTTAAAAATATAACTTCATTCTGTTCTCTCTTAAAGTGAATTTAATACACATATCAGTGCAATCAGACACTAAAACGCGCCAAGATCAAATAGAAGAGCGAACGTAAATATTAATACATAGAAGGAATTTAATTGTAGGGCTCGCTTGACTATAACGTGCTTAGACTTTGACAGATCTAAATGTAGGTAACTGATATTTCGGTATCCGAATGAGATACACGAAGTGTAAGCCCATTCGAATATTTTGTCTAAACCAAATTTTGTATTCTTATTCTTTCAAACGAAAAATAATAAAATATACTTGATACTACAAACACATTTATACTATCTATTAAAAAAAAATAGAATTTATAGAACCACTTGTGACTTTCTGGTTTAAAGTGAATCATTTACAGCCTAGTCACGTTAGTCAAGTATGAATAGGAAATAGAACTACATATATATATACAGTTAGCAATATTCGAACTATTTTGCTGTGGCGATTGTCAACGATACAACTATATGACAAGTACAAACGTGTTCAACAATTATCAAAAAACAAAACTTCTCGATAAATTTGTATGAAATTTTAGATTTCGTCATTTGAGTCATTGACACCATTTGTCGTCTAACACGGAAACTTAAAATAAAACGTTCGTTTATACTCTTTGCTATTGGTTCCAATGCGAATAAACTTATTATTGTATATATATATATATTTTTTTTTTCTCACAACATTTGTGAAAGGTATTAAGAAAAATGTAACGTTATTCTTATGGACTGAGACTTTTGTTCTTTTTATTTCAAACAAAATTAGAGAGTTGTTTCTTTTCTTTTGCTTATAAGAATGATGGTTAGGCATTAGGAAGTTAGGTAAAAAAAAAAAAATACCAATGAAGAGGCAGTCAGGCAAGTTGACTGTTTGGAAGCGGGGGATTTGACGGATAAAATAGCATATTATTTGTTGTTTTTAAGCAATGAGTGTGCAAACGTTCCGCTGTAGGCAGTCAAACAGACAATCAAGTCCAACAACAATATGCATACATACTTATGTACGAGTACGTGTCGTCTAGATTCGCTGTTCACTCGCGTTTGCTGTTTGCTTTAGCACATTTCTTATTAGAATGTGTGCTGCAAGAGCTTTTGGCTTTTTATGTTATTTTGCCCTCGACAAGAATTTTGCTGAATTAGCTGCTTGTATTTTTTAAGCTGAGCAGCAGCAGCAGAAACGCAAGAAAGCCAGTAAAGTTAAACTGTCCGACTATATAATACAGTGCATACCTACAAGTGCGGGCTATGCTCAAAATTGCATGAATAACAGTAAAAGATGTATGCGAGAGAGAGAGAGAGAGATGCCACGCTAAGCGGAAAAGTGAAACGTAGAACACTGAATAGCTATACAGTCGTTTCACTTTTGCCATAAGCATCTTAAATTAGTAGCGAAATGAAACATTTGATATTTTTTTTTTGCAATCAATGAGTTGTGTGGGGCATCACAGCTCAGGATTGATTGATCAAGCAAGGGAATAACTATCAAATTATAAAGAACTTTCTAAAACACTCATAACGGTAGAATTTAACATAAGCTTGTGCAAGTTCAGCAAATTTTCGAGTGTTTATGAAATAAACTGAAATTGTGCAGATTAAATAGTGTTCAAAAACTTTATGGTGACGTCGCGCGGACAGACATATCTATATCAACTCATAACCTCTAGTATGTCCAAAATATTTCATATACTGTATATATACATAAATATCCAGCCAAACGTTGGAGAGCATATATAAAAATTCACAATCCTGAGCTAGAATTCATTTGAATTCTCAACAAAGAAATATTATACAACCAATTTTAAAAATTATTTAATATCTCCTTGAAATTTTTTGGGTTGCAGCTTGCCACCCCTTCAAAAATTGCTGAAAATGTAATAAATTCAATTAAAAACATCTGCACTCAGTGGCTGTGAACTTAAAAAAAATAGTGTAAATTGGAAAAATTGTATGGAAGCATTCCACATCGTTATCGGAACCACAATTCGGACAAGTGTAAACCAACAAAAATTTAGAGGTAGAGGTGGCAACATGTAAACCAACAAAAGGTCCAACCTGCATTTTGACGCCATTTTGGCATATACAGGAAAACAAATTGAAAAATGCACGATATGTGCTGTGACTCTGTGAGGATTGTGTAAATTGAATGAGCAAAACAACACAAATATTAACCTTGAATTGTCGGTAAAAATTTTAATGCACAGGAAAACACACAATTTTAATTACATATTAAGAAAATAATTACACATTGCGTCTATCCGCTTTAGAAGTAGATTAAAAGTGACAACTCTACTCTCTTGACTTCGATCTCAGCTGTAGGTTAGGTTAGATTCTTGGTGCTAACCTGCATACAGTGCCACTACTATTACAATATAAAAAATAAGAAAAAAACAAAACCTGTGCATGCTTACACTTTTTGGTAAGGCGCCACCATAGAAGTAAAAGTGCACGGAGGCAATAGATAAATAACGGAAAAAAACCAACAACCAAAAAGGAAGCAAACGATATGCTCTAATTAAAATATAAAATCAAAAAAATATAAAGCTTATCTCGTTATGTCTTTGCTTTGTCTTTTTGAAGTGAAACTTCTTTTGGCACGGTGTGAATTGGATTTTATGAAACGAAAAAGTGTAATGAAAAAGAAACAACTATAAATGTATGCTGCGAGAGAAAGAGATAAAACGCGTTTCTATATAGTTGCCCCATCCTTCGACTCCTCTTTGTGCTATGGTTCGTGCGTGCCCACTACTCTATCGTCATATATGATCTTGTTGTTATTATTGTTGCTGTACTCTATCGTCATATAGCTGTTGTTGTTATTGTGTTTGATGACGACAACGCCAAGGAAGAGAGATAGAAAACAGCTTAGTCAGTACCTAAACATTCGCACAAACTTATTATACGCTTGTCGCTGAGCTTGCAGGGCACAATAAACTAAACCATGATCAGGCGACACCAAGACGCGAACAACAGGACAACGCAAGGCGCTCGCGTTATTCTAATGCAATTTACTTCTAGTGTTTGCAGTCGCCTGAGTCATAGTACAAAACCTTAAGCACAACAAAAATTCAAGAATATAAAAAAAAAATATTTTTATTTAATCTAACAACTTCTATTTTTAATAAAATCTTACTTCAAGTAATTCTATTTCTCTCTCTCTCTCTCTCTCTCTGTTTACCACCTCCATAGTTATTCATATCATTCTCTTACAGATTAACCAGAATGCAAAGTTTCACTTCTACCGCATGTGAACTCACACTCCATTATTTTTTTGCTGTTGGCTAATTCCGTGCCAAATGCTTCACTTTGGCTTTGTTGCCCACTTTGCATTTGTGTTCTAATAGAGAAGTCTCGGCTTCATCTTTACTTTTAAAAAGTAATAAAATAAATGGTTACAATTTCTTTATTAAAACAACTTTATTATATCTTGAACTTCTGGAAGTTTCTTCCATGCACAATGTTACAAACAAAACAGGAGTGCAGAGTATAAAAACGTTCAATAAGATAAGTACATATATGGCGAAATTTACGTGTTTACGTCAGCTACTCGTACCGCTACTGAGCGGTTAATTGTTTTAAATACATTAAAGAAGTATTTATGTATATGGCAAAAGGTAGGAAGAAACAGCAATAGTGAGCATTTCTGTTCAACAATTTAAATATTTACTGATGTAAAACTAAATAAGCGTAGCGAACGTTCAACCTATTAGCATAATACTATCTATATTTATTTTTCTTGTGTTTCAAGAAATCGACAGCTCTAAAATTGAAGAGCATCCGCCGTCGCAACTAATGTTAATGTTAAGATTTTGTTTAAAAAAAAAAAACAAAATTTGATATTTTTTTACCATAGAAACGTTAATTAACATAAAACACATTAACTACATTTTTAAAATTGAATAATAATAGACACCACATATGATCAATGAGCAGTACGAGTACCGTTGGTTTTTTTACCAACCGAATCAATTAAACAAAACTGTTGACACAAGCAAAATTTACGTACAAAAAGAAAAAAACAAAAGTGATAAACTAAAAGAAAAAAAAAACATAGAAAAATTAGTTAAAAGAATTTTGCCAAATTGCAAAAAAAAAAATAGGTGATGCAAGAATTTCAGTCAAATCAAAAACAATAAGCGGGGAGAAGAAAAGTATTTGCTTACACACATGTGCGGGCGAACGTCTTGCCAACAAGCGTAATTCAAAGCGAAAACATGGTAATTCTAGAAAGCTGCAAGTTCAGATTTTGTTGCCTGACTGATTATTACACTGAAAATGCTGAATCGAAGCAAATTATGTGGGCGCACTACTGAAAATTAAAAAAAAAAAAAAAAAAAAAACGTAGAAAATCAAAAAATAAGAAGCCTCGCGCAGGTAGGTCGCTCAATGAATATGTGCTCAAAAATGCTGCACATTCAGACCACAAAAAACGAGTAGCTGTATTTGCTACTCAAATTACCACATAAAATATATTGTCGCAAGTATATTAAATTACAAAGCAAAAAACTAATTTATTATTTTGTGAATTATGTAGAAACACACAACACAGAATTAAATACGCACAACAGAATTCAATATAGACGAAAAGAACGCGCACTGTTAACAGTAACTGTAAACTGCTTGTGAGTGTAAATATAGAGAGCAAAAGAGAGTAAAATATATGAACAGCTTTGCCACAGCATAAATAATTTAGATTCGGCTTTATAACAGAAAGTCACTTCTACTAAATTGAATTTCGTGGTACAAAAGATAAAGTCGACTTCAAATTTAGTACCAACCGAAGTCGTTACTAAAACTGCTGCTGTTCATATTTAGTATCAATAAATGTATATACTATCTTTTTTTATGTTCTTATTGAACTTTTTACTCCGTACCGAGGTCATAAAATGTGTTTATTTCTAAAAGTGTTTATCTGAAAATGGAAGGTGCGTGGCAAAAAATAGAGTGTTAAATGTTTACATCTTTCTCTATTTATTTAGCATTCATTCTTCGTTTGATTGTATTCATATTTTCCGTTTTCCTCTTTAATTTGTTTACTTAGTTCTATTTGCTGGATTTTTTTTTAAATTCATACTCACGATAATATGCACAACTAGAGCACAAATTTATGTGTAGTAAAATTAGTGCAGACCCTTCTCTTATTTATTAATGAGTCTAAAAATGATTATGAAGAACTTAACACAACAATATTGCACAATAATTGGTGTAAGTCAGCCTATGGATTCTAACAAAGCCTAAAAGTAACCGGCTCGAAGAACCATTGTAATCTTTTGAAGAAGAAAAATGCTCAATAAGGTAATATGTGAGCCGCCCATATTAAAGGCAGCAGCACGAAGTACCATATGCCAATATGCAACTTACAGACTGTTGCGAAAAGTTTAAATTATATGACGGTTGTTGCCGCAAATAGGGTGCAGCCTTTTGTTATCTTAGAGCAATAAGGTGCTGCCGGCCGTGCCAAATGTGATGTTCCACTGAATGCTCCGAGCAGTTTAATTAAATTTTTTTTTATTTTAGCGCGCAATGCCAGGCAAGTCATTTGCTTATTGATGGGTTAATTGAAAAATACTAAAATAGTCAACCACACAGGGTGTCATGCATGGCGCGCGTCTTAAATAAAATAATTGTATATTAATTACTATGCGACGCAGTGCGGACAATGCACTTTGGTTTGGTGTACATGGTAATATATAAGTCACGCGCATTGGGTGTCTCGATTTTAGAGAAATGGAGTAAAATGATAAAGAGAGTTTTATTTACCATTTAAACAAACAAAACCAATAACAAGTTTACAAGTGCAACAATAAAGAAACTCACGGGTGTTTCAAAAAGTGAGCAACATTTTTATATAAAGTTATTCATAACAATTGTCAGTTCGCACTATACCAGCACAGAGACTAAAATAAGCTGACTTAAATCAATAAAAATCAGCAGAACACAAAGCAACATGTTTCTTAAATACTGAACCCAAATTATCAATAAATAAATTTCAAGGCTCATTTTCAATGTTCAATTAAATAAAGCTTTCAAAATCAGAGTGTATCAGCAGTATTATTTCTATTTATTCGGAAACTATTTCCATAAAATTACAAGTGAACTGCAATTCGGAGGTGTTCCTAAATTAAATTTTAGTATTCACCTGCTTGTTTTCAATTATTTCACTGTTTATGTTGTGGTGAACTGGTTAATCAAAACATAATTGAAACTTTTAGTTTACTAGTTTTAATGTACAAATTACATGAACGTAATTTAAGTAACATCTGTTTTGTTTACGGTTACCAATGCCATTCAGCACGAGTAGCTGAAAGCAATCTTATCTAAACGTAATTTGTCATTCACAGACCATCGTAAATCTTTCAAATAAATTGAGTTGTCATAAAACTTGCAATATTTCGCTGCAAATAATATTAAAAATATTTGTTATATATATGAAAACGAACACTTGCAATAGTGTTATAATTTTAAGTCTAATTTAATTGTATGGTAAAGGCTTGTTCCGGTTTTCACTTTAGGAAAGGTGCATTCGTTAAAATGATCCGAAAAAATACGTATCACTGGTATCAAAGAGAAATTATTAATTATGCTCGTTGGTGATCAAGTGACCAACGGTCAAGAAGGAAATTGTACGGTTGAGCAGCAGCTACTGTAAACGATTAGAATATCTGCTAGATAACATTTTACACATGAGAAGATATAAGTGTCTTCACTCCCTAAATCTGCTCTTCAGAAGCGCAGAGGAATGAATTTCACTGTTTTTTTTTTGCAGCAAAACTATGAAATTGACATTATTTTGCATTCAAAACGAACTGACAGTCTCAATGCAACAAACAATCTCACAGCGACGAATGAGATTTTACGAAATGGTGCTGCTTTGATGTTATCAAAAAAGAAAAAAAAAAGTTCATCACAAGACGTCCGACAGAAGCGATATAAAAATATTATACTGTATATAATAGTAATGCAATCAAGTCGAATCTACAGATACCTCATATGTCAACATTTATTAGGCCATTTAGGCGCCAGAGCACGCCAAAGAATATCAACCATTCTTTTCGTACGTATCAACTCTGTCACAACATTCAAAATAGTTTGGTCTTCGGTTTGAGCACAAAAAATAAAATCTTTGATTTGCCTGGAACACCTACGAATTTTACTGCATTTAGAAAAGTGGAACACTCCTGTTTTCAAAGTGTGATAAATTTAATTTCATAAACAAATTTTAATGAACACTTAAGTTGAAACACCCTATATCAGCATATAAAGTTTACAAGCCAGCATAACTCACCAACTAATAAGAAGCGAGAGCCTAGAAAGAAAACCATCCCACGAAAATATTTACTTATATAAAAAGATACGAAACAATGTTGACTGGTTTGGCTGATAAAAAGATGACAATAACAGCGGAATCAAAGCATAAGTAAATAGAAAGATAGAGAGAGCGCGATAGTGTAAAGGACAGACGACTATCAAAAAAAGCCGAAAAGACGATGTCGACAAATGCGCAAACAACGAAGCGCAAAAACAAACAATACAACAAGTACGTATATACATATATATGTATGTATGTACGTCATTGACTGATTAGAATGCTGTACGGCGGCCTCTAAATACGTATGATTGTATGCATGTATAAGTAAGCAGTATGAGTAAAGTGCAAAACAAGAGAAGATTATCTCAGAGTAACTGGAATATACATATACTCCAATATCGTGTGCAATTTTAAAATGACTGGCTGTATTCTCTAGATACACCGTTAGAATTATGTATGTACATAGCTGTAAGTTTGGCTGACTGCTGTCTTCATTAGCCTAAAACAACATCCAGTTAATCATAAGCACCAACGTGCTGCTTTTCTTTTAAAGCCAATTCGCGTGTGGGTGTTCGAAGAACTCAAAAAAAAAAACAAAAAAAAAACGGACAAAAGCAATTACGAAGAAAACAATTGCTAGAGTGAGAACCGAAGAGCTGACTAGTATTGATCAAAAAGAAAATGGTGTGTGCAAGGCAGACAGTACAAAAAATATGTACATATGCACATGCATATTTATGTATATTTAGCTACCGTTATATTATGCTATGGCCATAATTATACATTTAATAATTTATAAACAAATAATTTTACGGGACACAGCTGAGCATAGAGAAAGATACAACAAAAAAGAAAAAAAAACACCAACAGTTATTTACACTTTACCAAAATGGCTAGCAATAAAATAATTTCGCTTTCTTTTTGCACATGATTTTGCATGCGCAGTGACATCGGGTAAAAGAAAACAACAACAAATATGCTATGAAAACTGAATTAGACAAGTGCCAAAACTACAACAACAAAAACATCAATATAAAACCAACACATAAAAGCCGGAAAAGTAAAACAAAATTTTACGAATAAAAAAAAAAACAAGCAATAATGCAAGAGAGGTAGAGAGAAAGAGCGCGCGTGAATAAAGCTACATACTTGCAAATAACAGAATTTCTCTCATGCGCACGCTTTTTTTTTAACTGTATTGAAAAGCATGCCGGGCTTGTAGCAAGTGCACAGCGAAAAAGAGCAAACGAGTATTGCACTTGTTGTTGTTGTAAATGTGAGAGCAGAACATCAGGCTTCATATAAGCGCTGCATGCAGCCTCCGTCATTCATATGTATATGGAGGTATAAATAAAGTTTACAAATTTTGAAATCATGGCTTTATGACTTCCAAATACCCTGCCATAGTTTCTTATATAGACATATTTATATGAAGGCTCTGTATATTATACTCCTTGTCAGTCTCAGAGTTGAACATACAAATATAGCAATATAATATATAGCAATGGGTGTGGTTGTATCTCAACGGTTTATGAAAATGAAGCGAAAATGTTTTTATATTGTACAAAAATGCTGTTGGGGGCAACGTTCCTCATTCATTGCAATACCCTTGGATCAGCCAATGGTATACCCTTGGCAGAACGGAGTATAATAAGAATGCTATTGTCGATGGTCCGACTATATAATACGCTAACTGCTCCCATATACCAGCAGAAAATCATAAATTAATTTTTACATAAATTATAGTTAATATATTTGTAACTCATTTCGAGAGCTGGTTTCGCATAGACTTTTTCTACATATTTTGGGGTATATGTATAAAAAATGCCAACATATCTTTCTCAAGAATCGATTTCGAGATAGTGTTATATTTGTTCATATCTCCATAGATTTTTATCCGATTTGTATATATTGCATATCGTTCGAAAAGTAATTTTATCACACGGTATACACGGTGTGCGAATCGTTTAACACTTTTCTGGCATTTTTAAAAATCTCTATTTTATTTGCTCCGTTTTATTCAAAAACATTTTGTTTTTTAAGATTTTTAAGTTTAGTAATCCAAAATCATTGTTTTACGGAATTTACGAAGTTAAGCTTGGTACATCACACAAAAGGGTTGGTTTTTTTTACTTTTAGTTAATAAGTTGCTTAGTTTTAAAAAAAAATGTGTAAATTAACTTTATTAATCTAAATGATATTTATATTTTTTATATTTTCAAAATAGTTCTAAAGTAAAAGCGATTTACATTTTAAAATAGTCAATGCATTAAATAAACTGTCAGCCACTGTACATATGTATGTAGGTACATAAATTCAATACAAAATTCAAATCTCCGCCAAGCTTACACCACCATGTCATATACAAGCTGCAACTAATATACCACATTACATACATTTATGTACAGCGTATAAACAGCCTTGCTAAAAGAGAGAGAGAGAGAGAGAGGCTTGCTATTGTGGGAGCATTTATACAAAAAAAAAAAAAATACTCGCTGTCTGTGTTTCTCTCTCTCACTCACATGCATTCCACCGGCAGTTGTGTAAATCAGCTGTTTTTGTTGTTGGCGCCGCGTCGACAAATGAATGCCACATTTTATTAGCCCCGTTTGCGCTGTGGAAGCTGTTTAACGACGGGGAAATAAATTGTATATATGTATATTAGAATATATGTATGTATATATACTTGAAATAATTTCATGTGGCACTAAATGTGGTGATAAAGTATCAAAAGGTTAAATCGCAAACACACATTAAGTGCGTAAAGCAATAATGCTTTAGCCGAATGCTTTTGTATCTTGTGGATTGCATCTACCTACACTTGTTTCAACCTAGGATGCTATATACAATACATATATATATATATTTATATATCTCTATCGTCTTTTATTTATATAATATGTGTATGTGTGTGTGTATGTTTGATTTCATTCCATTTATTGCGTCGCAGCCGGTTTTACTTTTATGAACCGTGTATATTTCAACCCGCGTTCTTAGTTATTGTTGTTGCGCTTTCAATAATTATAGCTCAGGTTCCTTTTTGTTGTTGTTGTTTTAAAAAAGCATTGTTTGACCGGTAATATATTTATATGTACTTATATAGGGTGTTTTATCTTAGACGTTTCATTTTCCAATAATATTTAAACTGTCATAAATTGGTCCGATCTAGTAACGCATTTGTGCTCAGCTTGCTTTGCAATAGCCTACGCCAAAGCAACGCTTACTCTAAATAAAAAGTGTTCGAAAATTAGACTTCCAGATGCGCTACAGCCGAGGCAGCCCATATGCCCTTAAACATATTTAAACCTTAAATACATAAGATTATCTTTCTAATAATGCCAATTTTCAGTTTGAATGTATTTATGTAATCTCAGTATTTTAATTCAAAGTTCTACACCTCTAAAATTACAACCTATATATACCACTTTCTTTGCTTCCCATTTTTTACAAATTGTATCTAGATACAATTGTATCTTTATCTATTTACATATTTGTATTTAATTAATCCAATTACTATTTTTACACCTTTTCTTTCTTTTATAGTACATAGTTGGTTGTTTCTTATCGACTGCTATTTAAACATTTAAACAAATTCTTTTCAATTGGCAAAAGTTACACAAACAGAGCGATAAACAATCAAAATAGCAGCAGCTTAACCTAAAAAAGTCAATCAAAATGCTAACACCGTCGCCGCGTCGTAAAAGTTAATGACGAAAGGCAGGCAACCAGCAGCAGCCATTTTTATTTGCTTATTTTCATAAACAGCTAAATCAACCTGAAATTTATTTACCAGCATTAAAAACAAGAAAAGAAAAAATAAGAAGTCATTATTTACTTTACTCTTTTTTTTCTGTTTCGATATGTTTTTCAAGTGAAGAAAGCGCAATAAAGTAAAGCGCTCCAGAGAAAAGATATAAAACGAACTGAAAAATGCCTTAAATAACAAGAACAACAACAGTTACGAATGCCTTTAATAACATGTAAGAAAAACGAAACAGTACACAAAACAACAATGCGATGGAAAAAGAAAATGTAAGAAATCAAGTAAAAAAAAAAACGTTTCAAAAGAGTCATAACTGCTCTACGCTTTATGCATGATCCAATGGTGTAATATGATCTCTAAGCAATTTTTTGCAGCACGTTCCGAGATTAACTTGAAAAAATTCAAAGAAATAGAAATTCATAAGACCCATCTTCGAGCAGTAAAAGAGTTTTTCATACAAGGACTTCCAACCAGAGAATTGCATAGAAAATGGTCATATGCTATGTTCAACTTAACTGCACCTCTTCGCCTTGGTAGTTCTCATCCACCGCTTTCTTTTTTATCTCAGCAGTTTTAATTAATAAATATAATGGACGAAAAATAGCTGATGGAAAGCTATAATGTGCCGCTCTGTTTACATTAGATGTTTATAATTCGCAACTAGTTTATTATCACTAATCGCTAATACATTTTCACTTACTACGCTTCACGCCGACGGCACAGTGAACAATAGAAGCGATAATACTGCATGCCAAAATTAATGCTTAAAGATGTCATATAATTTTAAAATATCCTCTTATAAAAGAAATATTTATACTCAGAAATATTACATAAACCACAACAAAATCATGCAAATATGAAACGATAACAAGATGGCAAAAGCAAAGCAGTTTTCAAACTGCTATCTCACTTCGCTCTCGCTATGGCGCTTGCACTCGCTTTTCCATTCGCTTGAGCTCGTGTTATCTTTTGAGCGATCACATAAGAGAGTACAAGCAGTGGTTTTCAGCGCGATATAGCGCTGTATTATCGTATCGCATCTTACCTGTGATTGCGATTTCCTTTTACTGCTATTTTTCACTATTCTTCGATGTTTCTTCGAAGTTTGGTACATAGTTGGTTATTTTTCACTGGCACTTTCGCTATGATTTGTGCATGATCCGAAATCCTTTGAAAATCATCTTCAATATATATATATATATATATATATATATATATATATATATATATATATATATATATATATATATATATATATATATATATATATATATATATATATATATATATATATATATATATATATATATATATATATATATATATATATATATATATATATATATATATATATATATATATAAATATATTTTAAATACCTAAGTTGTACTATATATTAACTTCACTTTGCTCCCTCTTCGCATCTCACTACTTTCCCTTTTGTTGATACTTCTAGGTATTTTATTTTTACCTCTTTCTATTTTAATGATCACCAATGTCATTGAAAAACAATCGAACTTCAAATTTTAGAAACAATATAGTTCAATGCTAAAAACATTGAGCTTTATAGTTTCATTCTGAATATAAAATCTGAGACCAATTTTATGTATTCTCTATTTAACAGATACAACGGAGAAGGGAACAAAAAGAAGTATGCGCCCATATGTGAAGGTGCTCTCTCAAGTTGTTAGTATGGCATTTTATTTAATTTATATTTTTGTAATATTGATTTCGAATATTTATTTATTTATTTACTTTTTTTGCAAGTACACAAAAGGAATTTAAATTTAACCTTATTAAAAAAAAGTCGACAGCAAAAGAAGCAATAATTAGGCGAAGGCAAACATCAACAAAATGCGTCGCAAAAATTTCATAATATTTAATACAAAGAGATTGGATGGGAGAAGTCAGACAACGACTATGGAGAGAAATGGGCAGGCAGGAAAGTAAAAAAAAACAACGCAAGTATTGTAGAGATACGATACTAAAGAGATGCAAGTACGAGCGTACTAAAAGCCGACAAGTTGCCGAGAGCAAAACAGATACAGACAAAGGCACAAAATGAAGTATTTACAATGTGGAACTCTAAACTAATGTGTTTAAATTTGATAAGCAATATTTAAATTAAATTATTAATAAATATAAAATGGTTTTTTCACATTAAAAAAAAAAAAGATTTACTTATGTGTATGAGTGTTGCGTATTTAGTATTCTTGTTTCAGACAAGTAAATTTAACTATTAAATATTTCATTAACTGAAAAATTTCTGTAATGAGGAATTGACTCTTCATTCTCCGAATATTCTTAACAAATGCACACACAGCTGTTAAGAAGTATGACAAAACTTATAGATTTGCACGTAGATTTTTCTTGCAGCGACTTGAAAACAATTTTGCGTTGTTAGTCGACTTTAAATAGGAAACTTTCGATTCTAACGAATATTGATAAAAAGTTGTAGTAAATGGAAAACATTTCCAACTGTGTAATTCAATCGTTTTAGTGGAAATTTTTCACACAAACTTGTGCTGTCAACAGCAGTTTGAAAAATTCTTGTTAAATAACGTAAAAAGCGACGCCGTAAGGGTGAGTGTCAATTTGTTTTCTCCTGATATATCCATTTCATAAATATATACGTATATAACTTAATATACTCGTATATAGTATCAAGTGAATAGAAAATAATACATGTTTCTCTTTTCATTTGAAAATGTGATTGTTTTTTCAATGTCAATTTCAAAATGTTGAGTTGAACGTGTATATGTATAGAAGCAGGCTATATGTGCTTCACAGACATTTGGTTTTGTAATGCTCTTTAGCATAAACTTATTAAGCATACGCTTTGCATCCTCCTACACACACACAGCTCTTTGCAATAAACGCTGTGATAACAGAAAAAAATGTTACCTTTTGCAGATGGTCTTCATGAGTAATTTGTAAGCAACCAGTGACAGTCCTTAGTGCGCTATTCTGACCTCTTTACATGCATTGCCACTAAGACTTACTGACATAAGCGTTCAAACAGGAGTTGCATAATTTAGAACTTATGTACGTTTGGATACGAGTATTTACTGAACTAATTGAATCCCTACTACGGCCTTTTTTGAAACCATGCTGGTGAGTCGTTAGACAATGTTCTGATATTGATAGCAATAATAATGATTCCAGCGATATGGGACTATAAGAACACCCGAGTTCAGCATCATTGCCAAGTTTCGGAAGTATATTCCTGTCACCTTTCATAATTTTGGAACAATTAGTTGAGAAATAGAGGAGTACGTAAGATACTGATATGTATCCAAGGTGCTGCAGTATTGAAATTCCGTCTGATGGTCCGTCTGATAGCGGATGATTTAGCTTTTCCAGTTTCACGTGTGAAACTTTCCATATGAACTTGTACTTTGTTTACGCTTTAGTCTACTCTTCTTCAAAGTGTGTTCCACGACCTGTCGGCAGTATACGGTGGCCCCACATCTTCCACTTCAACACACAATTCTATTTGCGTTCGCTTAAATGTGGTGGATGAAAGCGTTCTATTCTGGTAAACACCTAAAAGTTTCTTAATAGTCTTCCACAGACCAATTGGCTGTAATAAATATTTTATTTATACGCAAAAGTAGTTGTGACATTCACTTGTAGTAGCAAAAATATGGTGTATCAAACAAAACCGTTTCCGGTTTAGGAAAAAAAAAAATGTTCATATTCGATTTGACTAGCTGTTTCAGTGCTTACAAAACGAATACATTTTTCGTTTTCAAATCACTTGGCTTGGAGCATGTCAATTCAAAAGCAAATCAAGTAAATATATTCGATTGGTTGGAAATTAGTTTACTATCATTGGCCCATGTGTTCAACATTTTATAATTAATAAATAGTTTCTTAATGCAAAACATACATAAATTTCTGTGCAACAATCATAACCTTAAAATATGATAAACTTAATATTTTTTGGAAATTAAACTTTCGGATTGCAAAACGTAAGCAAATCGCTCGGAAACCGAAACAATTTAATTCAAATCGTTTCGAAAAATTTTGTGATAGCGAGAGCCGAAAAATATCGTTATTAATACGAGTAAAATCGGTAATCTAATTGTAATTGTATTTATTGATAATATTGATATATCGATACGATATCGACATTCCTAGTGGAAATCCCCAAACTAAAAACTGCCCAAAGATTTCTGTGAAAAACACGAAAAGTTTGACTTAACAGCGCATAACATGAATTAACAGCACACTGTTAACTTTTAACAGTGCTGCGCAATGATTTGCCAGTATTTTACGCTCACCTCTCACAACACCAACAACAAAATAAATAAAATCAGTACAAAATAAATTTAATAATTACAACCGGTTTAATTTAAAGAATAATTTGTTAAGCTATATTGCCGCAAGTACAACAAATTTAAATATTTAACTTAAAAAATAATTATATACACACATATGTATGTATTATAAGTGTGTGTAAAAGCCACACACACACATACATACATGCTTAATGGTCAAACGCCCCCAAGGCTTGTACGTTTTTTTTTCAGTCTTAAAATTTTTTTTTCAGTGTCTTTTTTTTTTTTGCTTTTCACCTTTCGTTATTAATGAATGAAATAAACTTTGTGGGAGAGAGAGAGAGAGAGAGAGAAGGCATTGTGTTGGGAAGAGTGGAAACTGTGTTCAGAAAAAAAGAGCATAACATATGATAAATCCTTATAATAAGCACAAAAAAAAAATAAATAAAAAAATAATTAATTAAATACAAAATAAATTATTTAAAATTTATTACAATAAATATATATATATATATTTTATATGCATATACTACACGCACCTAAATTGGAATTTGTATATAGTAGTAGTATTTTTCGTTGTTGTTGTTGTTGTGTAGTTTTGTAGTAGCTATAATTGTTGTCTTTGCTGTTTCTCCAACAATTTCGCTTTAAGCTTTTGCGCCCAAACGTCGACAACAACAAAAACAATTTATTGCTGCTTATGTAGATTATATACATACATAGATAGCTATTTTTTGTTGTTGTTCCTCATTTTTTTTTACGTTTCTTTTGTATTTTATATCACACGCGTTTTCATTTTTTGCCTTGTCGTTTGCTGCTGATATTTTCTTTCGCCTTTTTATTTTGTTTAAAAACGCAAATTTTTGCGATTTCTACTGAATAATTTTTATTTTTTTATTATATACAATTTTATTTTGGTTTGTTGCGCGTTTAATTTATTTATATATATTTTTTTTCCAATAACGTTGTCATATAACGTTGCACTGTGCACTGCTGCTGCTTACCGCCTGCCAAATATACATAACTGCCATTTGCGACACGTTGTGACGTCAGCACCAGGCTACTTCATACCCAATTGCCACTGTTGCAGCTTCCCTCGCTCACACTCCCCCTCTCGCTCTCACGCACACACGGTGGCACACGAAATTAAACGTTATAAAATCAAATATCTGCGCTTTTCTTTTTTTTTTTTTTTGCTAATTCTTCTGCACTTTCTATTCTGCTTTTGGCTTATCTGCTGCTTTATTATTTACATATGTATATATGTATATGTACATATGTATATATAAGACGACATTTTACTGTGCGTCATTATTAACAGTTAGGCAAGCAGTTAGCGGCGTTGGCGGCAGCAGCAGCAGCTGAGCATTTACATATGTACATTTTTTTTGTTTTTTGCACAAACAACAACAACAAATTTTCTTTTCTATTAATTTGTTCAGCGATTCTTTTTCTTTCTTTCAATATTAAACCCGGCTACAACTTCATTGGCCACGACGCGAATGCAGAGTGATACTTTTTTGGCGTACTTCGCGTTTTGTGTGCTGCGCTGTTGCAGCGCTGTCCGCTACTCTGTAGCAAATGGAGTAAAATAGAAAAAAAAATTCAAATACTCAAAAGACGACGAAATTGGCATACAAAATCCACTTAAAATCCACACAAAAAAAAAGCGAGAGGAGAGCGCGCATGAAAAAGGAATATATCACAGAGTTCAATGTGTGTGTGTGTGCGTGTGTGTATAACGTAAGACCGCGTGTTTATTACGTTACAACGTTACTACATTAACGCTACGTAATTCGTATATATGTATGTATATAGCAAAAAGTTTAACGTTATTTATTAATAAAGCACATGTTGTGTGCTTAAAATTCATTTAATAATATAATTGAAATTATAATAAAATTTATATAATTATTTAAACACATATTTATTTTATTGATATGCACTTTTTCACACGTTTTTTATTTTTTTTTTTCCGATTTAAATTCAATTTCGCGCAACAACCAACAACAACAACTACGGAAAAAACACACAGCAGCAGCGGCGCCCGCACAGACACAGAGAAGACAACGCAAGTAACGTTGCGTGTGCGGTGTGGTTTATTCCTACAAACCGTTTTAGATTAGTATAAAACGAGCAGCATAACCGCATAGCTGTATGGAATCAAACAAGGGATGCGGCGGCATGATTTTAAGTGCCGGTAGTATGTGTTGTTGTTGTTGTTTTAATGGAGTAAGGAAAAAAGAGATAGCAGCATGTAAAAAAAAAAACAATAACAAAATCAAAAACAAATAACGTAAGCAGCTGAGCTATACTTTGTGGATGCTATTTAATTTGAGTGTAAATGAAGCAACAAAGCAAACTGAAAATTAAGAAAAAGTAAAATATTAAGAAGTAGTATAAGAAAGGATAAGAACTGCATAAATACTAAATAGTTTTTAATAAAGCAGTAATAAAAATACCGCTTTTTACGTTTTGTTGGCTAAATGCTAAGATGCTGCATGTAACGGGTGTTTCAAAAAGATTTTTTTTTTCAGTGAACCATGGCGTTACAAATTTGGAAATCACTCCGCAATTCGTCAAAATATTCGCAATCGCTCAGGCTTTCATACACACATATGCACTACAAAAAGTAACAAATAAAATGAATTCTGTTTTAAAAATTGAGAAGAAGAAAATTATACACAAATCCGTACACCTGAAAAGGGGCCGTTCAAGTATTGTAGTACGTAACGGGAATAGATGAGTTCTTGATTTTTTAGGGCGTGATTCAATTGGTAACTTAATATTTCCCAAGTTATTTTAATTGTTATCAATATCGACATCACGGTTAGTTGAAGTTAGTTGTTGGCTAAAATAGTCACGAATAATCAAAGTTCAACAATTAATTCAAACTGATATGTACTCTAATATCGGTTTAGATTTAATATCATTCTTTATTTTAAAGATTAATTGAAAACGTCTATAGAAATTGTTTATCTATTTCAATTTTATGTGGTGAAATGCTTAATTTAAGTATTATAATTGATTTAACATATGTGCAATCGTATAAATATTATATATAAAACAAAAAGAATATCCATTGTATGTACATATTTGCTTTATTTGAAATACTATTTGCATTTTATAAAATGTTTATTAAAATAATTCTAATAATTTTTAGTTGAGCTGCTTACACCCTTAAATGAAAAAAGCGAAAAACGCTGGGATAGAGATTTAGGTATAATTTTGTTGGGTATGAAATAATTAGAACTATGTAATCAATTATAGCAAATTACGATTTAGTGTGGTTTAAACTTATGTTCTCTTTAATGTTCGGTCTCTAGTCACTATACCATAGTTTTCAAAAAAATATTTTGAAAATTAAGAGAATACACGACAGACAGAAGAACATGAGTAGAACAAATCGCATCCGAAGCTCGGCATTGCAAATATTCTAAGTAAATTATAGTACTATGCAGTTTATGAAAATAAAAACACAAATTTCTAACAAGAATGCATATAAAAAAAAAATTTGTTTTTGCCATAATGTATTGTAAGAGTATCTTAAATTCCGTATTCACTGTTTAAACTCCAATTTATAAAAATTCGTGAGTTGCAAATCACAATTATCTATCTAAGATAAACTCCGTAGCAATGTGATTAAAACTCAAACTTCTCTTATATTTGTAATAAGCTTAACCATTAAAAACCTATATTAAGAACGAACATTTTCACATTTGTTCTGCTTATCGTTTTAGTATCAACTGTTGACGACACATACAAAAAATTCGAAATCATAATTATTCGCAGAGTTATAGCATTGTTTCA
Source organism: Leucophenga montana (assembly GCA_035044765.1). Classification (NCBI taxonomy): domain Eukaryota; kingdom Metazoa; phylum Arthropoda; class Insecta; order Diptera; family Drosophilidae; genus Leucophenga; species Leucophenga montana. Next base: position 219,373 of record JAWNNQ010001783.1, on the reverse strand, counting down.
TATTTGTGAAGTCTGTGTAATCCAAGATCTCACTAAGCCACAAAAACCAAAAACTTTACTAGTGCTCTGGAAAAAACTCAATTAAGATGATAAAACAAGATTTTAAACAGACCTAGTTTTTTTTTTCTTTTAGAATAATTAAATTTTGTATTTCAGTAAAGTAAAGCTGAATTTTCGTTAAAGCAGTAGTGTAGGCAGTTAAAAAAAAGCACAGGTTAGAAATTAAAAGTGCACCCACCCAATTTCCAAACACCCTTTAGAAACGGTGGTCATTTACAATACACACCAACACTCACACCAGCAAACAATTAAACGGAGAAACACTCAAGCGCAATCCACAAAGCAACAAAATCCACTCATTGAAAAATACTCTGTTCGATATACATACATATGTACATATTTGTCTGAATGTAAACTAAATGTGGAAGCTAGACTTCATTGGCGTATGCGTATGTGTGCGTGTGTGTATATTTTGCTTTGCAGCGCACTAATACACTGACATACACAGAACGCCGGCATTGTCGCTGTTCATTCTTGTCGCTTTGCTTTTTAAGCGGAAGTGACGTCGTAGTTTGTTTCATTCTTTTTTACAAACGCTCTTTAAACTCTCTTTCAATTGCTGTCTGCGCTTTGACTGTCGCTCAATACATGTTTGCATGTGTACGTCTATGTGTGTGTGTGTGATTGTGGGGTTTGTGGGTTGCGAACTGTTGTGTGCGGTGGGGGGCTTTTTTGCAACATTGTTGCTGCGAAAAATGTAAACAACTTGTCAATATGGCGCGCGCCTTGTTGTTCATGTGTGCGAGTGAGATGCACTAAGCGACACGAAGTAGCAACGACGACCGACTGATCGGATTGTATTAAAAAACAACTCCCCCCCTCACAGAGTTGCAACGTATGACAAGAAAAGAAGAAGAAGGAAAAAAACGTAAATTGGCAACATTTTCGTGGCGCAGAGTTGGGTGGGGTTATCCCGTTGTGGTAAATGAAGGTTGCATTGCAATTTTGTTATTGTTGAAAGTGAAAATGTTTTATTTTATTTTCTTTATTTTTTTTTTTTTTCTATTTGAAAGTTTCTATGAAAAATTGTTCATAAAACGGTGGTATGGAAAAATTTAACACCGTTTTTTTTTTTTTCTTTTTGTGGTTAGAAGTTGTTATAGTATTGCATTAATAAGACGATTGGAAAACTTTTTTAAGCATTTGGTTGACAAAATGTCTCTTCTTTCTATGTAGACTTCCATCGCTTATCTAGAATAGCACAGTTATCAACCTAACGGAAGTAGCCGACTTTTTTTGTAAAATGGCGTACTCAACAGCTGTTTTCAGCAAATACCTAGTATCTAAGCACTAAGCAATACTACAAGAAAATTAGTTGTAATTAGTAATAAAAAGTTGTTTGTATAATATTTTGATTTCTTAAATATAAGTAATTGTTTAAAATTCGTTCATAAATGAATCATGTGTCCCATGTACCACAGTATTGCATAAACTGTAGTCGTTTCGGATGGAAAAAAATGTAGCTCGAAGGCCTGAACGGTTCTAATCAATGCCTCCATGCCAAGAGGTATGCGCGTTTTACACTATGCTCCAAACTTTGAATGTGGTTTATGAATACTTTGGGCTACCTACAGCTTTCTCAACAGGAATGATTAATTTCTAGATCTCTGATAATTGTACACATAAACATTTTGAAATCTAGCAAATCTAGCTTCTAAAGATAAATGTGAGCATTGGAGACATATATCCCAATCTATGGATACGGCTGCCAAGGAGGTTACACCACAGCTTTGACAAACTCTTGGTATAACGAGGAGTGTCGCGAAGCTATTGCAGAGAAAGACGCAGCATACAGACGAACTCTGCAGTTGAGAGCAACGCGAACTGTTAGAAAGCGATATTGTAAAAAACGCCTTTTCAGTTAAAAACAAAGAAGCAGGAAACGCTTGAACTGAAGGATCTTGAGATGTTTTTTAAGAAACTTAAGCTCTAAAATATTATCAAAAGTTCAAGCGTCTGACCGTAGGTTTTAATCCCGGTGTTTGTTTCTGCAACGATGAAAATGGAAGGCTGGTTACAGATGCACAGGAATCACTGATACTATGGAGATATCACTTCTTTAATGTGCAAGGATGCGATGAAGCGAACAATGCCGCCGGCAGAGAAGTATTTCTAGAACCACTAATTGATGATTGCCTTCTTGGACCGTTTTTGACACGCCAATAAGAAAAGATCGTGCGTCTTTGCATGACGACGCCATCAAAAACACAAAACATTGTCACAGTAGAAAAGAACAACTCCGAACAAGAGATTTTTCAGGCAGGGTAAGGCTTTATCGTGCGACTTTTTTAATCTTCTATTAGTGTACACGCTACGCTGATGTCGTAGAACGACCGGACACCAAAAAAAATGGTGCTATGCTGATGGCATCAACGGCACGAATGAATGGCGAGTTAACAAGGCGTTCTTGGATATTGTGAGAATGAAGAATTTCAAAATCAGTGTAGAAGAAAATTTCGTCTACCTGGGAACCAATATAACCAGCAATAGCAATGTCAACTTGGAGATCAGGCTAAGAATCACACTTGCTAATTGATGCTAGTTTGTACTAAGCAATGCATTAGAAGTAGTGGCCTCTGTCAAAGCACGAAGTTAAAAATCTATACGATGCTGATAATCCCGGATCTACTTAATGGTGGAGCGGAGTGGTTATATGTACCGACTTTATCTTATCTGGATGCAACAGCAGTGCTCCAGCATAGTGGGTTTACATGGAGAACCCAAACTTCAGTGCTGAACAACTTACGAGAGCATTCGGTGTAAAGACCAAGTCTGCGAAAACCTCTGCAAACTTGGTATTAACAACAACTGGCTCCAGCGCGCACTAGATTATACTACGTGCGGATATGACCGATAAACGGTTGTAGCGCTATATAAGAAAATTCTGAGTCGATAACTGTGCACGTTGTCAGACTAATAGGGGTTTCGTTAAGTGTCTGAAATTCAGCCTGAAAAATAGTATGTGAGCACTATAAAAGATAGAACCACCAAACTATGTTTTTTTTTATATTCGCCTGATACATATGCATGTCAAGTTAAGATCAAGATACCACATCCACTACAAGTTTATCCTTTTATAGTACCAGTGTTTAGCCTCTCCATTTATGCCGTGCGCCGTAGTTATTGTTTCTTCATCAATTTCAGCGGGTACAAGTTAGATAATGAAGAACTTATTATATTAAAATATAGAAAAAAATATGCAAACTTTAAATTTGGTTTTTCTGAGAAAGTTCGGTGCTAAGTTATACGCTACTTTATATCTGATTAAAGCTGCCACACAAAGCTGACTCAACGTACAAACATTCGGCTTCACTGCGGTGCAACACTTCAGCTACACCGAATTCTAGACATTTGCTTACACATAGTACGTTAGCGTTGTTGGAGTATCTGAAGCTTAACTATGTACTAACACAGTAGTACACACTAAATAGATAGAACCCTCCAAATCGTACTCGTAAATGCAAAGCTAAGCCATTATTGAGTTACGAAGCAATGTCTGGGAAAATAATTAACATTCAAATCAAATTAATTTGCAATTAGTGCGAAAGCGACAAAGTTGCACAGACGACGACGCTTGCCTTAGCTTTCTGAAGAAGTGCTGCTACTGCATGAAATCAAACACACACACACACACACACAGACACATACTTGCATATAGTTATAGATGCAGATACATACAGAAGTATAAGTACAATATGCCGTCGCTTGCGATAAACAAATTTGCCAGCGGCGGCAACGACGTCATACAAAATGCACTCCAAAGTCATACAGCAGCAGCGGAATCGAGGTTTCGTTGTCGTTGTCGTTGACGATATGACTGCATGACTGACTGAATGACAGTGTGACGCTTGACTGACAAACTGTCAAACATGCAAACAACAAGCGACCGATGAGGTTGACGCTATACTATACTCTTCTCACTGTACAATTTTAGTCGATTTTTCAAATTTTTTTTTTGTTTTTTTCAAGTATATCATTTGTTTTTTATTCAATTTTCTATATATGTATATGTACTCGTAATTTATGCATGCCTCCAGCCAGCCACTCCCCGCGCACCTTGCAACATAGCTGACGCCCTGCCCTGCCTGCCCTTCTTTAACGTCTAACCGATTTATGCATGAACAGACTTTAGCCCAGGCTCACCCCTTTTTAACTCAACTCATTCTGAGTCTGGAATTTCTGTGTGAAATAATTTCAGCGATTTTTTTTTTCATTTTCATTTTCAATTTCAATTTTAATGCGTTTTTTAAACATATACACATTTTTTTTTTTTTTTTTTTTTTTTTGTAGCCTCGGCTTTGTATCTATGCAGCGCGTTGTATGCCTGTGAGATACTTTTCTTAGAGACTGACATTTTTTTTTTTTTTGGTTTCTTATAGCGTCTTTGACTGTCGCTAGCAACCCTAAGCAGACAGATAGACAGACAATCTTTGCATATGCAATTAGAGTGCCTACTTTTCATATATAATTTTTTTTTTTACGATTTTTGAACAATTTTTTTTTTTTGCTGTGTGCAGTAGAAAAAAAATGTATCTCATGCGCAAAAAATGCGTATCTCATAGATTGTTTTTTTGTTTTTGTTTTTTTTTTGTTTTGCTGCATGTGTATGTGTGTAAGTTTGTGTGTGCATATCGGTTGCGCTTCCCACGATCCTTGGACTCTTTAGCTATCTCTTTTCTGTCTCTTTTTCACTCTTCTAGTTACTTGTATCTTTGAGAACTTTGTTGTATGCGTATGTTGTCCGTTCATAAATACGTTTAATTAACTGGAAATGTGACAGGATCGCTTGCGTGTTATTTGCTATGTCATATGTAGCTGGCTGGCTGGCTGATTGCTTGGATTTTTAACAATATGTACATACACGCTTACGCACAGTAGTAGAAAGTCAGCTTTGCAAATACATTTTTGCTTTAATAAATTTGTTGCTCTCATGTACAATATGTATATGATCTATGATGTGCGACTACTTTGCTGCTCGTTTCATTGCCATTTTAGCATTTTTCAAGTGCGCAGCATGCTGATCTTGTTCTTTGGCAGCTGTGTCATCAGAAAGAGAAAGAGTTCGTATATATATATATATATATATATATATATATATATATATATATATATATATATATATATATATATATATATATATATATATATATATATATATATATATATATATATATATGTATATTGTAGTATAAATGTATCTACAAGTAAATTTCTTTGTCAATAAAGTCATTGAACTTATCTACTTCAAAATTATTCGAGTGTAGGATATTAAGCTAAATGCTCATACAAACAACAAAACCGTTAGCACTTATATCTGTCTGCATGGTTCTCATAGATCGTTATGAAGCCGTAGCATACATGATTTAGTGTAAACATGGTATAATAAATTTAGTGCTGCTATTTTGGGTTTTTTTTAACATGTTAAATTTAACTTTTTTTCATGGAAGAAATGAACAGCGTGAATTTGTATACTTTTTCAATATAAACCTTCAGTGGAATGTGGTTTACAAACCCACACTGACGTTCCTCAGTGTAGAATTTGATGTTATAAAGTGTTGCATGTATTATGGATTATAAAATCGAATAATTCTTGCGTTGCAATGTATTGGCTATCGATACTACTATGAAGCATAACTGTATTTTGCACATCTCTACAAAAAAAAAAAAAAAAAAAATCAAACAAACAGTGTGGGTGTTCACAAACTAGTGTGTTAACGTATTAATATTGCAAATGAGAATACGGTTATTAAAGTTTATTTTTATATTATATTCTGAGCATGCTGAACTAAAAGCGAAAAAACGACCGCAATTAAAGCGATGAAATCAGGATATACAAAACTTCGTCCGCCCGGCACAAGTAACGGTCATTTATTTTAACTTAATCGCGATTTCTTGAGACATATTTGTTTTGCTTTAGTTCTTTTCGCGTGATGTATCGAATATCCCAAAGAAAGCACGAAGGAATCAACACCGACTTAGATGAAAGACCCGAGCAATGGCGTAGTTTGGTTATATTAACCCATCAGATGTTGCTGCTCACGAAGAGATGAACACATCTTATGTGCCATCAACATTAATATGTGTCTCGTGCGTTTTACCTCTCAATCATTTTGACCGAAATTGATACAGTTCAGGCATATATCCCATCATCGTGGAAGAAAGCTCTTACTTGTCTGCCCCGGAAACTATTTCAGATTTGAAGGAAGGCAAACGCAAGTCCGATGAATCGCAGAAAACCAAAAAAGCAACGAAGAAAATGCCACAGATTTAGTTAAAACATCAAATAATGACTTTTTTTTCAAACAAATAAAATCGATATTTTTTAACTGTAATATATCTTCTATATGAACATTTGTGAGATTTGTAATGATGATAATGGTATAACCATATATGGTATAATCTACATTAGAAAAAAGATCATGTTTAAAAAATATTTATATAGAACCTTGTTATAATTTTTCAGTTAGTTTCGTCATTCAGTTTGTGTTTCTCGGAAAAAGCAACTATACAACTTTGCCCATTTTTATAATTTGACTAGCTTTTACCCAGCGCGTTGCTACCGTTCCTCTTGCTTCTCCTTTCCCCTGCCACTCCTTTCCACTACCCAACCTTCCCTCTTCCCGACCTTTCACCTGACCCACCTTCACCCAGCCCCACCTTCCTTATGCTCCTTTACACTACGTCCAATTCTCCTACCCCTCTTCTCCTGTCCCTTCCACTCCTTCTTTAACCACCGAGTAGATGTGCACAAATAAAATGTTTTGCACAATTTGCAGCTATTTTGGCTTAAAACTTAATAATAAATTTCGCTTAAAACATAATAGCAATTATAATTCACAAATAGTTTTTACGACGCTCAACTATCTTAATTTTTTCTTTCATATGAATCTTCTCCTGACAATAATAAACACGAAAAAAAAGAATTAGCGAAATTGTTGCATCCGTGCACGCGTGATGCGATGACCAATTAATGATGAATGAATTAAAAATAGTTTGTAGGGCGGTTCGATCTTAACTATAAAATGTAGGATAGCTGAATTTTTACTGATGAATATTCCGGCTGTCAAAAGAGGCACTCAGCTGAGAACATACGATTTCGTGTGTTGGTGATGTTTCCTAATCTTGGATCGATTAGCAAGCAACGTAGACCAATGAACAATCTAAACCGTGGATTTCACTGACTAATCAAAATCAAAGAAGAACAAGACTATGTTTGTCGTTCAATAATATTATGGCTGTGTTTTTTTTAATACGCACGGTTTAAATTCTATTGATTAACTTGAAAAAAATTAAACCGATACCATGCGTTTTTTGTGCTTAAAAAGAGAGATCTTTTACCAGATAAATGGACCCAAACCAGTGGTTGCCCCCATATTCTCCAGATTTGGCTTCCTGTGAATATTTTCTATTTACAAACCTGATGAAATGGTACGGTGGTAAAAGATTGGAGTCATATGAGGAAGTCAGAGGTTATACAAAAATAGCAGAATAGTTGTACTGAGTATATCAATACACAACAAAAATTATAATATGTTAAACTAAATAAATTTTATAAAAAAAAAAACAATTGATTTTTCACCTAGGCAGATTAGCTTCCAGTCAAGCCACGTATGTTCGATACGACCTTACAAATCGCCTGAGGGCAACAAACCATCGAGCTACAGTATCGAAGAACGAAGAATTACTTAAACAAGAAAAAACATTAACTTCGGTTGAACCGAAGCTCTAATACCATTCACACGAAATTTTAAATAGTACTGTAAAACATAAAAGTGGAGGTTTAAATAGGGGCTACCCCAAAAATGTAAATGAAGAGATGTAGTAGACGTGTAAGATGCAGCCATATCGAATTTCAAGTTGATATTGACGATTTCCATACGAATGCATAAAAATGAACTGTGGGTTTATATGGGACTACCTCAAAAAGTGGGCGGGACACGCCCATTTGTATATGTATATGAATCGGTTGTCCACTAAAATCCACCAAATCAAATTTCAAGCTAATATTGATTTAAATGAAGAATTTTTTCATAAAAAACACAAACCCACCGTGCAGGTGGGTTTGTATGGGGGCTACCCCAAATATTGGGCCACGCCCATTAGTCTATGTATATTAAGCGTCTGTCTATAAAAAGGCACCATATCAAATTTCAACCTAATATTGACTTTAATAAATAAGTTTTTCTTACATAAACACAAAATTAGGCATTAGGTTTGTATGGGGAGCTACCCCAAATAGTGGGGTGGCGGGTCCCACACATTAATGTATATGTTAAGTGTCCGTCCACTAGAAGTTACCATATCAATTATTAAGTTGATATTGACTACAATAAAAATGTTTTTCATACAAAAAATCAAAAGTGGGCGGTGAGTTTGTATGAGGACTACCCCAAAATGTGGGCGTGGCGGGTCAATCTTGATACTCTATTAAACTGCAGTAAAAAGAAGTGTGTGTGCTAAATTTCAACTGGATAGCATAAAAATTGGTCCCCAAAAAATGCGCAACAACATACATACAGACAGACAGACGGTCATGGCTAGCTCGACTCGTCTCGTCGAGCTGATCAAGAATACATATACTTTATGTGGTCTACGGTGGCTCCTTTAATGCGTTACACGTGAATGGTATAAAAATAACTTTTCAAGTATAATGTTGCAAAGTTCCTTACTAAAATATACTCGAAACTATGCGAAACAAAACTTATAATATTTGCGAAAATCATCACTTTACTTATCAACTAAATGTTTGATTGACTTATTGACTCATTACTGAGATTACACATCGCATAAAGTATTTGTTATCAGAATAATTACTGTTTACTACACACGGTGGAATACCCAAAATGAAATAAGTTGAGATAGCTCTAATCAACGCTAATTCAGCAATGTATATCAGTGGAAAATGAAATAGACAATTGAGAACGCGTTAAAACCTGGTATTTTAAATTGAACAAGTTATACGAAAAAAAAGCGCAATGAACATAAATATAAAACACGAATTATACTGAGAAGGTAGCAGCATGTAATTCCCGCCATTTTGTAGCAATGAAGAAAAACACGAATGGGAAATACAAAAAAAAAAACAAAAAAAATTTTCAAGCTGTAATTCGAGAGTATATAAGCGAAGTACTATTATAGATACAAAGATGATTGTGTAAATAAAATGAGAAAAATTTTAACTTCGTCATAATTGTAGCTTTCACACGCTTCTTCATAAGCATCAGAGTGAGTGTTTCTATTAGATTTCTTCTGATGGTCTCATCGGTTATTTTGTAAGAATCGAATTAAGTATTCTAAAATTTGTAACCGAATTGGAGTGGCTGAGCTTCAAAAAGTGGGTATTACATATAGTGGGTATTACATATAGAAGTGGGTATTACACAGACTATCGACGTAAGTACTCTGCCGTTAGTCTGAATATTCATGGTCTACTCTCTCTTAACAAATGACAGGTTTTAGTGTTATCGTACTTAGATCGTGCATGTCTTGCACCTCAGCAAGACTGTATTCCGATTCAGCTTCTCAAAACATGTTCCATGTAGTGGTTAAGATGGCACTATATAAAGTTTAAATTGTGGCATGTAAATATTTACTTTAGTCGATTATATGCTACGCTGGCAATCACGTTGGCTTCCTAAAACGGCTAGATAACCTGGAACCCACATTAGGTAGATGCAAAGACTCTCGCATGTTCTCGTAACTAGAAATCTGTAAACCCTTTGCAAGTTTGCAATTTAATTATTTCTGGTGTTGCTTTCCAGTGGAGATACTTCTTTACTGCGATGTTCTCCGCAAACAATAATGTTACCATACCAGACTTTTATCTTGAATCCGTCGGTGTAGATGTAATAGATCCAAACTAATTCCCCTTTATGGAGAAATAAAAGTTCGAAAGGTTTATTAAAGTTAAGAATTGGATTGTAGTATTAAGTGTGACGTTTTGGAGCTGAGAGTAGCGACTATAGGATACCTGTATGTGTGACTATTACAGCTTCTTGCACTATACCTGATGCAATGTAACCATCTAAGAATGGAGATTATGATCTTCTTTAAAAATTACTACTGAAGTTTGTCCGACCACAAATTTCCAAAGCTATTTTAACTACTTTGTAAACAGTGGCACAATAAGCATTTTAATGCGAATTCTAACGGTATATGGTTTTAAAGAAAAGCACCACATTTGGCTAAGAATTAACTTATAAGAATTCTGTAGAAGCTGTGAAGCAATTTTCGGATGTTTTAATATTCCCACCATATCTTCCAAAACTCTAAGCCGATTAGTGTGTCCGTTCCAGAGGACAGTCTTCACTGGTGTACGTACAACTGCAGCTGCAAGCTTGATATTTGTCATGTGAGTCTTGAGATACATATGTATTTCATGTGGTTTTGTTTGGAGTTTGAATTACTTCGCATGATGAACTCATTCGATTGGAATATTTGTAAGAATCAAAAGCTCAACTGTTTGCACTGTGAAATATTAAGACAAACTTGTTCCCACTTGGATTCAAGTTTAGAAATTTCAGCGTTTGTAGCAGCTTAATTAAATAGTGAAGTAGAAAGGTGTCATTAATGATGTTTGCAGTCTAACATGCATTCTTAAAGCTCAACTAATACAATATATTCATTTAAACATAAATATATAAGCAGTAATGTGCTATTTTGGAAATATTTTGACTTTCTTAATTTTAATTGAATTGCTTGAAATTTTGGAATAGGTCAAGGACGAGATGTTTTCGGAATTGATTTCATAAAATATACTTATATGAAGCTACAAATGAATAATAGGTTAGGAGTGTAAAGACGAATCCCAAACCGATTGTCAAAGTGTCCCGACCCGGCGCTATTTCATGCCCCAATCAAGAGATTAATAACGCTTCTTACAAGTATTGTACTTAAGTGACCTATTGTACTTAAGTGAGTTATTGTGCTCTTACACCATTTACCTTATATCGGCGAAGGCTTGTGGAAAAAGTATTTCTGTACTAATGGCAGTTTCGGATTGTAATGAAAATTGAATGACATGGTGATAGTGAAAACAATCTTCAACCGAGAAATAGGTTATAAAATGTTAGACATATTTTTTAATCAAATATTTGTTATTATTATTACTTACACATAGTATTAATAAATTTATTTATTATAAATATTTATCCAAATGTGTTGATTGTATTCGTTTGATTGGTATTTTAGCAGCAGTCTTAATGTTTTATTTATTTATAGGTTAGGATTTCATTTTTTTTATATATTTTTTTTTTATGCAAGCAATTTATATTTATTTGATATATATATATATATAAAAATTTATTGATTTATAATTATACTTAGAGTAATTTGTTTAAAACTTATAATAATTAATATATAAAATTTATAATTTTAATAAGCGTATTTCTTTTTTAGAAAATATTTTCAGTATAAATTAAAAAATAAACAATTTGGCTTAAAAAATTGCAAATAAGCAATAAAATTTAACAATTTAAAATTGATTTGAAATTAGAGGTTTTTATTAATAAGAAGATAAAATTTAACAGAATTTTCAAAACGATTTTTATATATTTAGTATAAAATGAACACTTTTTTGTGTTTGTTTTTTTCTTTTTAACAAGTGTGAAACAGTAGCAGAGACAGCATTTAATATAAACTTTTGACTATTAACAATTTGAAAACAATAAAAAAGGAAATTAAATTTTTTTTATTGCAGCTGCTCCAACAAGGTTTTAAACAATATTAAAAGAAAACATTAAAAAATTTGATAGTTTTTTTAAATAAATTTTGTTTGTGTTTCATATTTTTGTTTTTGTTTTTGTTTTTTTTTTTTTTGTTAATATTTGTTATTGCATTTTTTATTTGTTTTATTAATTTTGCATTGCATTTTGGATTATTTTAATTTATAAATTTTTCGGCGCCATTTTGTTGTAATCCAGTGTTAGGTGTATTTAATTTTTAAACACACTTTTGTCTGTTGCTTGTTTTTGTGCATTTATTTAACTCTACTTTTTGTTTTTCACATTTACGCGCACATATTACATAGAGAAAATTTTGATAGAGTATCTTTCGACAATGTTGCGACGACAACTATGTACTTCCACTTTCTGCAGCGTACTTTTTGTAAATGTTGCGTAGTATTTTGTAAACGCATAAACTAGGTTTCGAAAATCCAAAAAAAAAAAAGAAAAACAAAAGCAAACACAAAACCCAAATAACAGACAAATAACTGAGAGCGCAGCAGCGCAATACTGAAGAGAAAGAAGGAGAGAGAGAGAGCAGACAGGAATGCAATTGCAAGGCTAGTTGCTGCTGTTGTTGTTTTTGTTGGTTAGTAGTTGTATACGCAATGTGTGTGTGTGTGCATGTGTAGAAATTTTAAGAGTGGTGAGTTTTTCAGCAGCAGCAGCGTCGCTTCGCCATATCGAACACATAACACAATAATAAGGGAGGATAATGCGCTTCGATCAATGTAGCAGCGGCGGCAGCAGGAACAGCATTAAATATAAATTTAATATAAAGAACGCCGCCGACGTCGTCATCACCGTAATCGTTTATGCTGCTGCTGCAGTTCTGTTGATGTTGTTGTTGCCGGCAGCCAAAACGCATAATAATTACAATAACAACAAAGCCAGTCAGTTAGCAAGAAATATGCAGCATGAATGCAACAATAACAACAACAACAAAATACAAGAGCAGCAAATAGCTGTGATCGTGTATGCTGCCATTTGCACTCTCTCTATCTCTCTTTCACGCTTTCATTACTACATATAAAAGCTCGTGCGAGTGTAGTTCTTGAAGTTTGGATATTAGAGAACAAAGAGTATAAATTTGATTTTGATTAAATTGAAGCATAATAAGGCCAACTAAGGGAAGTTACCAAAATACGCACTAGTAAAACAGGATGCTCCTTAATAAATCCAAACGCACAGATGACTGGTAGGAATACATATAGCGGAAAATTTATAGAATTAATAATAAAATTGAAGAAAATTGTATTGGAGAAGCTGCCATGAAGGGCATGAAACGTGTGAGAGCGAAGTTTGTTCCGAAATTTCTAAATTTTGAACTAAAAAACCCTCGCATGAGCATCGCTTAAGAGTTGTTGAATGACGTCAACCAAAACGATCCAAATATATTCTAAAGGATCATAATTGGTGACGAGACATAGGTATATGATTATGACGTCGAAACAAAGTATAATCATTCCAATGGAAGCGGCCAGAAGAGTCAAGACCGAAAAAAGCACGCAAAATTCGATTCAAGAAATGCAAATTGGAAAGTTGCTAACGACATATGTTCTGAAGATAAGTCGCACGGAAGAGACGGAATATTTCCAGCCCTACTGCAGAAGGGTTTGAACCTCTTAGTAGGTTTATTTAAAAATATCTTCAGAAGAAGTCTGGAACACAGATACATTCTGAACTGCTGCCATATCAACGGCGTGTAAGAAAGATCCATTTCATCGTAATACCATATAGCAAGAAAACAGAGGAGGCCTGCATTGGATTGCGAAAAAACGCATTGAGAATGTCATCAGGGTTTTTAAATCGACATTGAATGTTCAAAAAACACATATTTAAGAGAAGAATGTGAAATCACTAAAACCGATGGACCTTGCGGTCAGGGTATAATAGAGCGATTTCGGTGCCTACTAAATCAAATAATAAGGAAGCGTATGAAATGCAGTGCTTTACATTTTTCTGCAAACTATCGGTTACTTTTTGAGTCCCATATTTTGATATTCACAAATATTTCACGCACAAAAAAGGAAACACAGTGTCATATCTCTGCGATATGAATGAACACGATTAAGCTTAGGCAACGTTGGAAAATATTTGCTGAACAAATCGTTTTTTCTGACGATTAGCCTTTCCATCTCACTTGCTATGTAAACTAGCAAAATTGTCGTATTTGTAGCTCCGAAAACCCACACGTAATCGTAGATAAGCCAATGCATCCGTAGTAAGTGACAGCATCCCTGACGTATTGACTGCTTCGATAGAAGTTATAGGTCTTTGGTGTCATTGGATTGCTTAATATAGCCCATAATTTCACTCGGAGTTAAGGCATTAAACTTTCAACCACCGAGCATTATGTGCCCGAGTCGGTTGATGTTCAGGAGTCTCATGCTCCCGGGCATCTTGGCAACTTCTACATGTGTTCCAATGGGTGAGTGGCCAGTTAGTGTGTTGATAAGTTTACAGATGTTTTTTCTTGTCTTAATCAAAAGCTCTAATATGCTAAGTGTACTGCACATGAACACGTTTGGCGCTTTAGCAGCTAGAGACTTTTTACCAGTTACTATTGGCAGAATGGCCTGTATAAAAAAATGCCAATTAGTCGTCGTTCTCATTTCCGGCAATGTTCCTTTTCTAGGGACCCAATATGGACACTCTATAAACTAGGCACCAAAAGAAGCTTAAATAACGGTGTTCCAAAATATTCGAAACAACATACAGACGGACATATCTACACCGTTAAATATGCCCGTCTAAACTGTTAATATCATTTCGCACTGTGTATGAATGGCATAAATCACTTCAAAGTATGCGAATCTTTCAATGAATGGCTAATCAAAAACTTTGAGAGTTCCCCTCACATACATACGTGTATCTCTCTCTTGCAGCAAGTTTACTGTGTTTGTTGTTGTACACAAACTTTGTGCCGCACGATCATTGAACGGCAAAACTTCATCGCGCCTTCTTCGTCGAAATCGTCATCGATCAGATGTTGCCGGTCGAGCCGAACCGAAGCTGGTTTCGTATTACGTCTGTGTATATTTGTTCTTATTGCATCGTATTGATAAAGTTCAATGCGCTCATCGTTTTGTCCTTTTTCGACAGACAGACAGACAGACAGGCAAGAGACATGCTTTTGCAGTCGCACTCATATATCTACACAGACGACGAAGCGCTTAAAATGCAATTGCCAAAATTGCAGAAAAAAATGGCACGAAAAACGCGTTTTTTTTATTACCCCCTTTTTTTTACTGATTAAGGGTTGCAATTGCAACAGGACACGGTGTATGTAATTTGTTTAGTTTAGTCGACGCCGTACTGACTGACTGAGTGACTTAAAGCAGAAACAACCGCCGCGGCGCACAGTGAGGCGTTCTGAGTTTTTTGGTTGCAAATACCATAACTTTTAAATTTATGAAATTTTGTTCAACATTTAAAAGAGCATTCGTCAAGCTTATACAGGGTCCTAGAAATATGTTATTGAAGTTGAATTTTAGTTTCGAAATTAAAATTACAAGTTTTATTCACACAGTATTTATTATTTTTTACATATGTATACGAATATGTTGTACTTTTGCTATTAATGAAAGATTTTTTATTTTATTTTGAAACTAGTATTATCGGAATTTAATAATATAAATAAGTTAATACTTTTCAAAATAATCATCAGTATTAGTAAATATTGGAAGGAATATCTAACATTGGAAACATTTCTATATAAATTCCTATCTTAGATATGAAATTAGTGGATCTAAAGAGGCAGCCAACATATTGAATAGGTTCGCATTTTGGCTAATCAGTGAAACTTTGCAACTATTCGTGTAGCAAGTTTATTTTTATATACTTTGTTTCTGCATGTTTGGGCTTCTTCTGACACCTCTCCAATTGGTAGACAGAGAAATTCAATTACATTTTTACCATGAGCCAAAAATTTAGTTACCGTGGGAATAAGTTTCTTCTCAGGATACATTTGAGGCAATAGATCGGAAGTTTCTTTGGTCATTGACTATGTCCTTACAGTTTAAAACATTAAGGATAGCAACCCAATATATTCATTGTTCCATTATTGACTCCAGTAATTCGGACTGTTATCTCATCATCATGTTATATCATTATCAAAACATGTACAATACGTATTTCATTCATTGGACCACTATGAACCACGAGTTGTATGAGCTGTATAATGAGGATGATATGGACCAGTGCGTAAAATTTCATCGGCTGCACTGGACTGGTCATCTCATCCGGATGAACCCCGAAGTTCCAGCACAAAAATTTTACGACGGAAACCTGAACTAAATTGGTAGACGGCGTCCGAGCTTCCGATGGCAGGAGCAGGTCTATGATGATCTGAAGAAGCTTCATATTGCCAGAATGGTGCGCTTTCGTAGGTTCGGCCTCGACCGATAGACGGTTGTAGTGGCAAGTAAGTAAGTATTTCCGTATCCATGCTTTGAGCAATCTACTCTTAGTACCAGCTCTTTGAAAAATTCATTTTGAATAAATTTTCTCCTTAATCTTTGATTTTCGTGTAATTTTAACATTTTGTTTAATTATTTTCACCACCATACTTTCATTTTGCCCAAAGTTTTTATAAAGTTTTTTCGATTTTTGCAAAGCTTTTCGGCCTGATGCCCCACTGTGCGGCGGTGGTAAGTAATCAAGCAACATGCAACAAAACAATAGTGTCTGGACTGCCAGCTAAGCGCTTTTGTTGTTATCAAGGAACAAATTTATACCATGTCCTTGATAGCGTAGTAAGGCAGTCAACTCCGCAGGAATTATTTTGTTGTACTTTATCAGAATTTCAGTCCTCTTTCTGTCATTTGATGATGACAAGTCAACGTTTTTTTCTTAAATTTTTTTTAATTTTTCTTTTGAGAACTTGTATATTTATGTTAATAAGTAGCTCAATTGTTGCTGCTTTATGCTTTGAATCCTTTTAGAACAAGTAGCACAACAACAAGGAAATCGGCGTAAACTGGAAATTGAGTAGAAAAAATACAAAAATTTGCGTGAAGACGCACTTCGTCTGAAGTAGTTTCAACACAGATCCGTTGCACACACAGATACATACATATACAGATACAATTGAAGTTGTCTCTGACCTGCATAACAAAAAGTCGGAGGTAGGTGTAAGATATGTGTATGAGAGAGAGAAACAAAACAGCAGAATTTCATCGTTGACATGTAGATCATCATTGGACAGGTGCTAATTGGCACTGAACAGCACAGCAAATGCGCCGTGCAACAGTGCCTAGATAAATTATGAGGTGTTGTGCAAGTATGAGTGTAAGCGGGGGAGGAAGTATGCGGGGCATATACACATACTCGTAGCACGTGCATGATCACTGTTGCACCTGCACATCATGTCATGTGTGCGTACGTAAGTACATCTATATGACTGGTTTTATTTTGAGGAGGTGTCATTGAACTTCAGTTGACATCGATCATCACACTTGAAGCATGCAGAGTGCTATATAGAAATCTTTTGCAATTGTCATATCAACCACTAAACCATAAAAACAACATATTAAAATGTACATACAAAGTGCATTTCGAATATAACATTTTCTGGTGTTTAAAAAGGTGTGTGCTTTACCAACTTCCAGTCAAAAACTTTATGACATTTGGTTCACTGGAGGCAGAGTTATTGCCGTCGATGCGTATATCCATCAGCATATCAATACAAGCCTCTTGGATGTATTACACTACATCCACAAAACGGATTGTTTTTATCGAGAAATTAAGTTTTCTAAAAAAGATAAAAGTCGTACGGTGCCATACCAGGCATATATGGGGAAAATTTGATGGTCAAAATGCAATTTTTAATCAAAAAATCAATAACAAGAGTAGATCGATGAGATGAAAAAGTTCCATTTACTTTGGAACGCACCTATTTGATATTTATTTTTAGCGGTATTTGGAAGAAATTTTTAATTAGTTTCTTGCCCGTCGAAGGGTTTTGGTCCTACAATGTAGCTTGAAGAACTAGATCTGGTACCTCAATAGCTTTTTCGTCTGCGTTATTTACCTTATAGGCAGGAAACGATATGACTGCCACTGGGCTATTATAAATTATGGTAATATTGGCTTCTTTAAGACAGATTGATCAAATTACTTCAGTTGAAAATTCAGAAAAAGTCTATAGCAGCTAAAATTTGTATGAAAATATGCAAAAGAGGTAGACTTCCATTCTGGCTGTGGGACAGGTTCCCAGGTTGCTCATTGCTTGCAGGGATTACGATAGGTGTTTACAAACGGTTTTATACATTAAACTTTAAACCGCAATTAATGACGCTCTAATGTGTCTGAAGAGCTCAGAAATTAAATCACAGCAGTGGCGTAGGTAGCGAGGGAGAGAGTTGATTAATGGTTTTATGCAGTGTATATAAATTCCTGATCAGCACGACAAGACGAGTCGATCTAGCCACATGTCTGACCGTCCATCTGTATGTCTATCGGAGTTCTTCGATGCGAGCAGACTAAATAAAAAACTAAACTCGCGGTATAGTCTATCTAGGTGCCGCACTGTTACAACTATCAAATCTCATACATCTGCATCAAATATCTGATGAGATACGACAAAATTGGTCTTTCTTTTATATCGTTTATTCAAACGATATATAGTTATAAACCTTTCCCTGATCGATATAAACACATTATATAAGTCATCTTTAAACTAATGTCAACTTTTGAGCAATCTTGATTGTTAAGTTTGTGTTCGACAGCCACTGAAAACAGACAGAAGATTGCAGCGCCGGTTCGTCCAGAAAAACTCACTGTTTCAACTACTGTTTCGCCTCTGATGAGTTGGGATCAACTCATTTTTTGTGCATGGTCATGAAACAGCACAGAAACTTGACCGAATTGCGGTTAACTAAAGTCAAACACTACTATTAAGTTGTCACACGATTGTGTTTGATGTCACAGTTCGGCACCCACATACTTTGTGTCCTTCTGTCTGCCTTTCATGTCTGCATTCAATGGCAGTCAAACAGAAACTTAATTAAGCAGATTGCTCAATATTTGATCATAGTCTAATGATAGATGGTAGGTAATTGTTTAATCACTACGAATCATCTCTTAGTTTTAAAAAGATTTCTCAGCTTGCCCTCGTATTAACAAGATGTTAGTGCCAGTTTCGTGGGCCCTCTCATTAAAAAAAAAGTTTTTTAGAGACATTGAACAATTACATATTGACAGCGACGAAAAAAATGATGTAAACATTCGACTTTAAGTTTGTTTGCACTCGCCAAAATGTAACAACTTGAAAAGTAGCATTACTAGTTGTTAGCTTTAGAAGTAACTGTTACATAAAAGTAACAACTCTATTTTTTGTTTTTATATCGAGCTCTATGGCTTTTATATGTCACTATATATGCCTCTAACAATTTGATATACACGTAAATACTTAACTGCGGAAATATACAACATTTTGTGAAAGAAGTCATTGAACTTTCACAAATCATCATCGTAACACCGAATTTCTTAAGTTCGCTCTCACGAGGTACTTCTTCGAATTCTACGAATTGCAAACTGTATTCAACCGGAAAGTCTCAAGAAGTGCAGTCTAATTTTCCCATTCATTCATTATTTGCTAAAGCGAGTCTGCAAAACGATAAAGCGAACGAGTAGCGCCGCCGACTGGACCACCCTCAAATTAGAAGCAGATTATAAGAAAGTATGCAAAAAAAATCGCAAGGACTTGCAGAACAAAGGATTTCTGCAGGAAAAGAAGAGAAAAAGCACCGGAAATCAAATAAACACGAGCGAATTCAAAACGCCATGCAAACAAAACCAAACCGCCGCTTGATCGGTTCTTTTAGGTAGGTTAGGCGTTTCATCAATCTGGCAATGAAAGCACAATCAAGCAATCATGTGGAGCCTGATGTGCTCAAGTGGCAGACAAGCAGACAGGAACAACAGCAGCAGAAGAGTAGCTTAAAGAATTTATGTTGTATAACAAAAAAAAAAAAAAAATTATAGAGGCGGCAACGACGGCACTGTCCAAAAAAGCAACTAAAGCGAGCAAGAAATCATAAGCACTTTTCTTCTACTACCTACAGAAATCATAATCGGTTAAAATCAAACGAGCAGAAAACAAGTAAAATTGTTTGTGGCAAGTTTTCCAGACTATGTAATGCACTGCACTTGCCGAAAGAAATTTTCAAAATTGGGAAAGGAAAACACTGGTAAAAAACAAAAATATTTGATCTTAATTGCTTAGGGATAAGTGTATAGGCCTGCATGTTGACACCACTGATGTGCCTTCTAGCAGTATCATAACCTAAACTCTGACTGACATCGATGTTAAAAGAGTAGTTGCCAGTTTTAATCTTCTTCTGGAGCGGATTTTGAATGCTTATATGCACTCAATTTTTTTAGTTCACAGCATAAATTTTCTAAATCAGCTTTTTTTACTCGAGTTTTTCTAAATTTTCTGCAATTTTTCAAGCTTTGGCCACCAGCATACCAAAATTTTTAAGGGGTCGATATTTAGTTAATTTTAAAAATTTGCTGTATAATTTTTATTTCATGATTTCTAGCTAAGAATTGTGGCTTTTTATTTCCACTTTCCAACGTGTGTTACATTTCAATAATACGTTGATTTTATGTCGAGTTTTGTTCAAAAAAGCCTGCAAACCAATGTTCTACAAAATACAAAAGTAGAGTTAAGATTTTTTGGAAATATGTATAGACACTATCTTTGAATTGAGTGAATTGAGACTTCGACCGAATGAGGTTGCGAATGAAATCGAATTTGTGCTGAACATTTTACATAGAAATCTCGAAAACAAAATGGGATCTAAGTTTTCTTAGCCATCATACAAATTGGAGTCTCTAGAATTTTTAGTCACTGACAAACAGACGGACAAATCGACTTGTTTTGCGGAGTTGTGAGTATAAATAAACTCATATCTGAACCATTAATTTGTATTGAAGCTTAAACTCTGATCTAGATCTATATGAAATTTCTAGTCCAATATGGGAAACAATTGTTTCTTCAATGATTCAGAAACCTTAATACTGAATGTTAGTTATATGCTATAGTAGTCTGATTTATACAAATGCAGAGAATTTTATAGATATAAGAAAGATCTGAACTAAATTTATAAGAAGTTCTTTAATAGTAAAATCAAATTATATAAAAAAGAGGTTATATGTACTTTACAAGCGTAACATCCTTCCAATACAAACTAATATGAGTTATATTTTATTAATATTATATGATAGGGTATAATAAAAATTCGATTTGCATGGCTAAGATGTTGAAAGAGAAATACGTGTTTGTGTGGAACCTTGTACACCGAAGTTGATACAATACAGAAATAAAGTAATTTAAGAAGGTGTAGAAGAAAATGTTTCCTTATATTTGGTTGTAGGTTTCACAGTATACACTTATAAACTCACCATCAACACATAATTCAACATGTGGTAAAAACATCGAATCATGAATTTTCTCGATAAAAGTTTGTATAGGACTTTGAATTCACATAAAATGAAAATTTATCAAAGCATATAAGGGATAATATGAAATGCTTCATAAAAGGACACCGCACTACTGTACTTTGCTTGTTGGCTGTGTGATAGAGCACGAGCTGCACATTTCATTATGCATTTCAATGAATATTTTCGAGGGCGAAACCCTGTATGGTAAAGGTTAGCTACACAAACAACTAACATACATGCATACATAGATACATGTAGCGTAGTACGAGTATGCTGACGAAGTGTCAGAAAAAAAGATACTTTGTGTAGAGGAATTACTATAAATACGAAAAACAGTTGTTCACAGCTGTCATGTTTCAACTGTGTGGAGTTGTAATTGGACTGTACAAGTAGTTAGACCGTCGGACTTCATACAGTGCAGTAAGTAAAGGATTGCTAATTTGTTGCTGTATCTTTTTTAAAAACATACTCATTCGAATGCAGCAAGTGCAACAAACGTGTGCTAAATAATAATTTCACAACTGTTTTGCATAGCTTGATTATCGTTAAATTTTCTAAGGGGGGTCTGTCTGATGTCTGATACAGCCAGTTGGGCTGAGTTGGACAACCTTTGACTGCACAAATCTTCTTGTGCAGATCGGTCCGGGGCGTAAACCCAGTCGTCCTTGGGAACGTTCTAAGGGGGTGGTTATCTTTGGTGTGTAGGCGAACTTCAAAATTATGCACATTTGTCATATGAAAAACATGTGTAGCTGAAATAGTTACGGAAATATTTGTGGTCCATACACCCAAATGCAATCAGCGCTCATTTATCCCCGGTACATGCAAAACTTTAGAGATAATCGAGCGAAGTTGGGCAAATCGAACTGGTGTTTAAGCACAACTGTACCTTACACTTATGAGTTCGGGAACTTAAAGTTTACATTGTAAATTTTAAATTTAATTTGTAGAAAATGAAAAATCCTCATAATCAGAAAATATACACAAAACTTTAGATTAAAGTTTCAATTCCAAAAACTGACGCCATAATTTTGTTTTTGCTTGGAGATGTTGTGCTGAAATACTCGTAGACTCCATTTCTATGCAGGTTGATAATATTATTTAAAAAAAAAATATTGATAAAATTTCTGAATTTTCGTATAACAGCGTTTTGTGACCCAAAAGGCCCCAAATTTGGTTCTTAGGTGGTTAAAATTAGTTAATATAGCCAATGATAGAGATTTATGGAAGATATGTGGTGTCACTAGACTGAAATCAGGGCCCGATTTTTGTAAATAGATTATGCAGCACAAATTGACGGGAAAAACTTCGAAAAAAGAACTCAATATATGTGAATTCGGTAAATTGGTTTATAGATAATGTTAAATCTAACGTTAAATCCAGAGCTCTCTAAGGTCATCAATCTGTAATTATGTTTGGTGCATCCAATGACTCGCCAAATTCTTGAGCATCAGCTACCGTGAACCAGCTTATCACTTTTAAAAGATTTTATTTCGAGGCTCTGAAGTTTCCTCGCCTACCATTCGTACTGGCAATACTGATGAACGTACATATAACGTCGGTCCCCATGAATTAAAATGTAAGGTAATTATAAGGTCAACGACATACTTGCATAAGTCACCAAAATTTAATGCGTTTATTTCGAAGTTGGCATGATAAATTCTGCCAGATAAAGCGAATCGTAAAGATATAGGTCGGTTGAGAAAACGGCTCTAGAACAGACTACTTCCTGTTGCATATAAATAGTATGTTGAGATGTAAAGGTATAATGGTTGGGAAACGGGTTAACAGTGCAATATTTCAAATAGTAATAAATTTTTCTATGTTGTGCATGTCTGTAACACATTATGAAGTTTCCGCTGATTCTGCATATACTTCCGAACTGACTTGGTAACAAATTTTATGAAAAACCAACGAAATTTATGCTGTCGACTTCGCTCTGTTACACTCTGTAATATTTATAAATTTTTTGCAGATTAAAGTCATGGTCGCTTGAGCCATTCATATGTCTTTATTATACGAGAGTTGCCGTTTAAATAACGGGAACTAGCAATACTGAAGCTGTTAAGTGACTTGTGACACATTCATTATAGTAGGGGAGCGCGGGATGTAAATTTTGCAGTTACTAAAGCGTCATGGGGACCCATTGGATTGTGAAGATTAGGTTCTAAAACGAAAAAAAGTTTATGTTAAGTTTTCCATTTTAGTAGGGAGAAGAGTGTGTACAAATTTTCAAAAATGTAAAAAAAACAGTCACATGGCAATACTCGAGCGCGTCAGACATTCATAGTGTATACGCGCTTTGTCTTTCTGATAACCGAGAGATATTAATCTGACGATTAACTAGTGGAGCGTGGTCGTAAAAAGGGATAGAAAAAAAAAATTCGAGCGAGTCAGATATTCAGAGGGAATGTTAAGTGAACTCAAAAAAGTGTCCTATTCAAATGACTGACGATTTGGACGTGGCCAAAAGTCATGACCGATTTTTGAAAATGCAAAAAAAAAATGTGACCTTGAAATACTCGAGCGGTTCAACTTGATGTCCTAGTCGTCCTAAATGATAATCTGACAATTATATGGAGGTATATTGTAAATCTGATAATAATAAACTTCGATTAAAACATAATAGCATTTATAATTCACAAATAGTTTTTACGAGGCAAATGTTCGAAATATTCTAATGTTCCGCTCAACTTTCTTCATTTTTTCTTTCATATGAACATTCTCCGGACAATAATAAACACAAAAAAAAAAAAAAAAAAGAATTAGCGAAATTGTTCCATCCGTTCACAGTTTTCAGCATCTGTATTCTTTTCATTCATCTTTTATTCATGTTTTTAGCTACATCGCCCCATGAAAAACGTCAGATTATATGTTTTTCGCAATCCTAATAGGATTTCTTACAAAATAAAAAAAAAATAAATCGCGCTCGAGTATTTCGAGTTAACGTTTTTTTTTTACAACTTTGTGACTCGCCCATTTCCTTATGCCACGCCCAAATTGTCAGATTATTGAAATATATACTTTTCTGCATGTGCTTAACTTACCTTGTCTGAATCTGACGCGCTCGAGTTTTTCAGATGATCGATTTTTTTTCCCTACATTATGGGTTCATATATGGTAGGGGTACATTAAAGGGTACAAGGTTTCTCCCCATATGATTTTCTGAAGCGCTCAAGTAACGCACAAAATCCCCGCTTGGGCTCTCCTACTATTATAAAGTTAAACATTTTTGATGATAGATGAGTATGGACGAGTAGCGTGAAGTTCGTCCAAAATCGTTTGAGTTAGTTTATGCTGTCCACGAATCAATAATATAAGATAGTCATATGATTTATAGGGAGATTGGAGTATTTTAGTAACAACATAGCATATAATATATTAAATATACATTTAAACGTGAAGAAGCTATGCTTTCATTGGATCCAGAAAATTGGTACAAGAAAATTATCAAAAATCATTGACAAGTCTTAGATCGTTGCGTCTAAATACAAAAGTAAACAGCATTCGACCGTATGGATTTTCCAAGATGAACAAAAACCAAGCAAAGTACTGAGTCTTTAGAAAATCGTATTGCAGATTGGGCGTTTCGTAATGGTACACAACCCTTTGTTTATGGGAAGTCTTTGTTAAATTCAGGAATACAAATCGTAGCAGAATGTCAATGCACGCTCTCACTAATCGGCTCAAGAGACTTTGTAGCAGTCAAAACGTGCAATATCTCTGTCATTCGCTTTGCAGCGTTGATTTGGTATTCAATTTCATTTTGTTTCTGCAAATGAAGAACGTAGTCAACGATTTTGTACATCAGAATAGCCAACAATGAGAAAGTACATTGGTGTCACTATTTATATACTAGTAGATATACATATATAAATATATTTTTCTACAGAATATATTCACTTTGAATTAACCTAAGCTTGAATAACGTTTCATTAGATACTTTTATTCATTCAGTTACTTTTATGCTACTCAAATGATTCAATGGCTGCCATTCATGTACTTAGTGCAACATGCTTCTATTTATTGTAAAATCAACCAAAAGACTAAAGAACCAGCACATCCATCCGCATCAAATCTCCACAGGGCACACACGCCTCACAGAGACCTATCCCCCAAATTGACTGCCAGCCTGTTGCCTGCTACAATGTGTTTTGGTGGCCATATCAACAGAGTGTTTTCGGTACTGTGAACTGAACTGAAAAGTATCTGCTCTGTTGCTGCTTGGCTTCTACTAACAACTACATAATACAAATCGTTCTACCTGAGCTGCGTTGCGTTGACCCAATACCGGTTTTCAAATTTAGGATAAACAACAGCAAAAAGAGACCAAGACACCAAGTTGTTCTACTCACGATGTACAGCGGCGGCGAGCTATTTTAAGTAACAACAATATCTACCAAAGTTGGAAAGAATTATTAACAGAAGGTAAAAGCGACCATCAGCAGCAAAAGAGAACAACATTCAAACTACGTGTACTACTTATAGTGCAAATGTATGAAGCGCCTCTCGCAGTCGACTGATGAGAACGTACTACGCTCATCCTCTCAACGGATACTTGTGCTATCTTATTTGGTGTTTATTCTTCTTCAGCTTCCTATTTTTACGTTTTACGCTTTGCGCTGCGCTTTTGTTTTCCCATTCACAGATTCCAGGAAATTTTTAGATCAGTAAATCTCGCTGCTGGTTTGCTTGCTTTTTGGTTGTTTTGGTTTTTTCCTATGAATGTATGTGTATGTCTCGCTGTTTGTACGTATAGCACAGAAAAGGATAGCAATCGAAGGACGAAAATATACGAATGTAAAAATAATATAATGAACGAACATTAAGCAGCTAAAATAAACTAAAATAAAAATATCTATGCGTTCAAGCGTATCTTTATGGATTAGACTGTTTGGGATTTCGAGACAAGAATGGGAGAATCGTAGGTAAGAAATAAAGGATATTGTTACAATTCAATGCTATTGGAATAAAATGAAAAGGAATGCTAATAAATGGTAATGTACTGGTTAGAAAGTGATGCTGTAGCTATCATGGAAATTGCTTTTACCTATAAATAAATATGACTGTTCTACAAGAATGAATGAATTTTTTTTCATGAACAAGGAGAAGGGAGCATACAAAAAAAAATGTAAATCTTTGGGAGATAAAAAACGAAAGATGGCATCATTGTTGAAACTCTTAAGACTCTTTACGGCAAGCGAAAATAGCGAATTCCAGAGAGTGCTTAATTAGTCTGTATGGGGATTACCTCCAAAAGTGATAAGAGCATGCTCATTAAATTATATGTGAAACTTCCTTACATTAAAAGTCACCATATCGCAATTCTTGTAACAATAAGTTTTTCATAAGTTTTTTTCCAGCGAGAAAAGCACACTGTTTCAATTACTGTTTGGCCATTGTTCTACTGAATTCATGTATTATCCATATTGTGGTTAAGCAACGCCGAACACTACGATTGCATTTGTGTTCAATTTCGGCATCAGACTTCTTCTTCGCCAGTTGCAAGCTTATTATCCATCAGTGTATCGCATCACTTGTAAGCCCTACTCAAGATGGACAAAATTAATTACACAGGATTGTCGATCCCATAATTACATATTTAATTACACTGCTTTACAGCCAAAATGTACATTCAATATCACTGAATTTTTCTTATGTATTAGGGCCCGTTAAATTCGAAAATCGCACTTCTATGGATACGTTTTCGAGATATTATTTTGTTCTTCTTTATTTCGGAGATAATTTCATCTCGAGGTGGAGTCGAGTTTAGGTAACCAAAAACATCATATTAAAGGTAATAAAATAGCCAACAATCGCTTCTAACATTGTTCTCCTATCGCTGCAGTAGTTTAAGTGTTATGATCCAATATACTATATGAGCATTGTCTATTTTTAGGGCAAAAATAAAAATAATAATAATAAAAATCGGAAAAAGTGTTTTGATTTTTTTTTATTACAATACCTTAAATATTATGTACATATTTGGCTACCTAGTCGGGCGTTTCCAACTCGAGATATGGCAGAAAATATGAAACTATCTCAGAAAAAAAGAAGAAAATAATAGGCTTAGGCTAGAATCGTTATTGGTAGGTTTCAAAATCTTCAAGTGACCTGTAAGTTCTCCGCTTTTAAGTTTGAAAAGGTCTTGTAAGCATTCTAAACCTATGATTTTAATTTGAAATTATTTTTCATTTTTTTAAGCTGATCCAAACAAAATGAAGCATTAATGATTTCATGTCAAACAAATTTTGGGAAATCCTTCCATAGATAGAATGTGTACTTCTACACTTTTCTGAATATTTATTATTAATACTACTGAACTAATTACAGAACTTAAATTGACAACGCAGTGGGTAGGAAATAAAATTTCTTGGGTACCACACCAGCTGCTTGTACAGAAAATATGTGTTTTTTTTCTTTTCTTTTAGACAAATCTTATGAAGCTCAAAACTTAAGACTATCATAAACATACATATTAATCTTTTGCGAAAACACTTTCTCACGCTCTCGATAAACCACAAAATAAATACGCATAGCTGATCAAATAACTAAAATCTGTTAAAGGCATTCAGATCGAAGAAGACGATATGAAATCATTACTCAAGCAGCCAATGAAGACGGCTACTTCAAGGTTTTGCAAATTGCAAAAAGAAGATTCTACAGCTGAGCAGAGAACGTGAAATCTAAACTAAACAGCTGTAGTTCAATTTATTTCTCAAGGCTATTTACTTGTTTGCTTGCGCACATAAATTACTGAAAATAGGCAGTTAGAAGTAAGGAGCAACCAAACTGGAAAACAAAAAATATCCATAACACGTCAAGAGAAATCAAAATTAAAGCAAAAGCAAAAAAAATAATGTTCTGCTTATTTACAATTTGGCAAACAGATGTCCCAAATATGGAAACTAATGCCTGAGAAAAAGCAACCATGACAGGAAAATATTTTAATTTCCTAAGGACTTGCACAACGCGCAACACAAAACACCTGGACCGAGTAATGCTCATGCAAAAGTAAAGCATCGGCAGCAGGAGCAGGAGTATAATAAGGAGGAGGTAAAAATAGTACAAGAAAACCGAGTATGCTCAAGCACCCTTAGAAACGAGCGAGTGCACCCTTCTGAGGTTGGTTAGCTGGCTGACTGACTGGCTGGCTGGCGATCCTACACACAAATGAGGCAGCCAGTTTGTCAGCCACCACCACTTGAGACATTGTACAAGAAAAGTAAATATAGCAAATAGCGACAGGACTTCTCTAACCGATTGTAAGTTAAAGGAAAAATTCTGTTGCATGCGAGCGAGCGAGCGAGTGACACAACGACCATTGTCGACCCCCTGCCTGCAGCAGTTGGCAATTGTTGCAAATAATTCGCTAAGGGTGCCTCACGTTGTCTATGCAACAGCAACAACATCAGCCGCAGCAGCACGAATGTGCCTGTTTCCTTTGACAGGAAGTGGCTGCAGTATTGCAATACACACACATAGTACACACACATAAAAGAAGTACAGTGGCACGAGATTGTTTAATTTCCAAAAAGAAGCATAATGCTCTACTTCTCCATACATATTTAGAACAATATTTACTGATTGTGATTAATGGATTTTGTTTTGGAATGAAAAATGAATCTGGAAATGCTTAAAGCAAGCACATTTTAAATGAGGCAGCGGTTAATGTTTAGCAGACTCTAACATAATTTGAAGTATCTACGAGTATTATACTACATACATAACAATGTGCATCATCTGAGTTTATTGATCTCTTCAAAGTTTTTTTTTAGGTTTGCTACAGGCTAACCTTTATCACCTCATGTCATTAAAAAACTTCCACAAAACTTTCGAGTTGCTTTACTTTATGTTAAGGTTAGCTTACATAAGGGAACAATTATCAAAAAATTGGCATCCCGAACTGTCACTATATCTTCTGTTGTGTCCTACAAACACGCGAAATGCTTTAGGAGCTGAAGACATGATGGTTTCGAATGTTTTCTTGTTTTAACCAAATTTTTATAGATATTTCTATAAGATTATTTAAGAAGCGACTTCCGAGCAAAGCGTTTCTCCACGTACTGTCAGTTGGACAATGGAAATGTTCATTCGTTTCCTCCGTTTCTGTATGAGGCAATGACAAGGGCTCCTATGATTCTACGCTTAATATTGTAGTTCGGTCAGGTGAGTTTAGATTATTTACGGAGAGCATATACGTCCTCTGACTAGTCCGGACAAATTTTGAGCCATTAGTGAATATATTGATGGCGTTCTCTGTAGAATGTGGTAAGGTGTTCTAATTGGATTTGGTAGGAATTGGTACATCATATTTTCTATATCGGTATACAATATTTCATGCTTAATGCGATTTAGAGTATCTTCGTGTGCCTGAAGGTACCACAGCGTCATAATGAGGTTTCCCGCAGTCTTAAGGTTGTGGTTGTAGTTTCCTCCCTCTCTCACTCTTTTGCAAATGAGATCAAGAGAAATTAGGTATAATAGGACATTTAGTGCTTCCAATGGTGTGCTGCGTAGAGCTCCACTAATGCAGAGTTTTGCACTTCTTTTCACTCTTTGTATAATAGTTGCTTAAGGGTAGAAAGCCTATCTAGTGCCGACCACCATACATATACATCGTACCTCGTACATACAAGGTTGGCCTAACCACGTCTGTGTAAAAGTACTGAACAATTGGATTTACATGCGACGATGATGACAACGCTCGAAGACGTCTTTTTTTGGCCTGCAATTTAAGATTTTGACTTGGACGATATGTGGTTTCAACAAGATCACGGCACAAGCCAAGTTTCCAGGAGGAGTGATTTTACGTTTTGGCGACGTTAATTGTCCAAAGAGATCGTACCAATTTTGATTTTTGTGAAGCTACGCGAAATACCGTATTGATGTGAATAATCCTCAAACTTTAAAACCAAACTCCGACCAGCGGTCTGATGAGGATTTGTAGCTGTGTCTCAAATACGTGTCTCCGCAGCTTTACATTCTTTGTGACTTATAAGATCTTGTAAATGAGTCCGAAATACCTGTCTTCGTAGCTTAACATTATTTGTGACTGATGAGGATTTGTTACGGAATTCGAAACACGTGTATCTGTAGCTTAACATCTTTGTGCACAAAAAGTAGTAAAATGAACCTTGAGCCAGCTAGAAATTCATAGAACTTACTATCGAATGATATCAGAAGTCTAACATAAAGTGATTTCAAACTTCATTTGTCATGCATAGTTTTAGTTATTATTCGCAGTGGAAGGAACTAAATTTATTTTCAATTGTAAACTCAGGACATAGATCTTGTTTTTATCCCGTATCTTAGCAAGTATTTCGTACCAACTTCATTTGTGAACTATACATTTCATTGAAGTCGAAATGAAGCATCATTTTAGCTACGAATTTCAGCTCGTGTATAAGTAGCGTAGTATTTTTGATAATAACTAAGTATTTTAGTGTATTTAAAAAAAAAAATGGTTGTCCGAAAAATAAGAATCTAGTTACGGTCTATAAATTATAAATCTTCCAGTTTTTTTTTTTTTTTTGTATACACTAAAACTAAAAACGAACAAATTTTAAAATTCAACATTTTTTTTATATATTTATTACCACCCAAACACTTTCAACAATTTTAATAGTTTAAAGTACTTGCCGAGTAACATATATACTCTATACAAAACAAAGCACCCTCTGTCAAAACTCTAATTTTACTGCTTTACACGCAAAACCAACTTAATCGGCTTTTGTGGCACTTCAAACACACGGTGAAAAAGGTTAAAACTAACATTATTTCTAACGCCTTTTTGTACTATTGTACTACACATTGATGAAATGTATAGAATGAGAAAAGGTGGATAGTACTATTATCATAGCAGATAATTAACTATAGACCACAAAGCGACTATTCAACCACTGTGCGCGCAGTTTAACCCCTTTCCAGCGGCATGACACTGTGCAACGGAGCGAAACGAAAGTGGTAGGGCACATCGACGTAGAGTATCGAAAGTATTTGAAGCAACGATTGACATGTGCCAAATGCCGATATATAAACTAAATGCATAAGGATTATATATACTCTGACTAGGAGTATAGAATAAGCCTACGGCGATGCATGATAATGACACGCCAGTCAGATGAGGAAAAACGGAATGTTTGGATGAAAGGCGTAGACATGGCAGGAGAATTGCTAGGTTACACTATTAAAATAAGTGTAGAAAGAAAAAAACAGAAGTTTTCAATATAAAATTTAAAACACTTCTGAGCTAATAATTATGCTAAAGTATTAGCAGAAACACCAAAAGCTACCCCTAGAGTACAGGGGTGGAAGCGTTGGGTAGCTTGAAAAGTTTGATAATTTATTTAAGAAATAAAATGAGAAAAAAAAACAGAAAGTTGTATGAAAATTAGACTTATGTATATACGATAAATGTTAATTATAAAAGTAATTGTATAATTTGGAAACAAACATACTATAATTAATTTAGTAAAAAATTGTTGGATATTTAAAATCTGCCCTATTCAGAAGAAATGCTGGCAAAAATTATCCTAAAGAGATTTCAGGAATATACCCGTCTATTTTGAAAAATAAACTCTAAATTCTAATTGTGCCTTCCATCGTCGTGAGCGTCGTAAAATTCAATCCAGTCATTACGCAGCTAAGACAAAAACTGTTGAATGCTTTTAGAAGCTATTGAAATGGAAAAGTAGTAACTTCTTTAAGAGTAATCATTTTAATAAAAACAAAATAATTGAATTATTTCTATGCTTTAGTGATCAAAGGAAAGCATCAAGGCAACATGCTGACATAACTGTATTAACTCATCTGATAATGTCTATATCTATACAAATGATTTATGGAAGTCTTCGACGTCTACTTTTGGGTGTTATTGTATAAAGGTTAGTTTACAACAATGACAGTACCACTCGCTGTTCAATTAACATTTTGGTTGCTCTTTCGTTACCATAATAATCGGAAATATACGGAAACAATTTTAATCTAGCTTAGATATTGAGACAAATCCGCTGGAGACTCGAGTACATAAGAGGCGCGCTATTTATATACCTGGCCTCGGCATTACTAAGTGTTGCCACGTGCATCTGACGTTTCAATTGGAAAGCTTGACGTTTTTTAACTAAAACGTACTCAGAACGTTTTGACGTACGAGCAATATTTATATTTTTTAGTGTGGCTTGAAAAATCATCTGGGGCTGAAAATGGAATTAAACCGTGAAAATTTTCGACGTGGACTGTCAAGTCAGCAGTGTTTCGATGAACTAATATCTTCTTGCGGCGTTAAAGCACCATCCTTAAACACCGTAAGAGACTGGTACAACGAGTTCAGTCGTGGTCGACGCACTCTCTGATACGAATTAAGGCTGTGAGCGAACTGATAAAGCAAGACCCTCATGTGACATATTGTGAGATAGAGGCGTCTTTCGGAGTTAGCATGAGAAGCATCAATAAGAAATGCTGGGTATCACTTCTAAACACGCGACAAATCATGGACATATGCGTATGAGCCCGAAACAAAACAAATGGAGCCAAATCCAACAAAAGTGGATCACCCGCGAACCCCTTCCAAGCAAATTGATGCCTCTTTCTTCGGCATACACGCTCATGTTGCTACAATGGCATTAAAGCAACATATGTCGATCAATTCTGTATGACATACAAGCATTTATTTTCCACAAGTCTTTAAAGAAATATGGAAAACGACAATACGAACTCTCTCACATCGCGTCAGTTTTTGAGCACTCAAAACATCGAATTGATGGGTCATCCGCCGTACAGTCCCGTTTTGACACCCAATGACTTCTTTTGTTCCCGAACATCAAACAAAAATGACAGGGACATCAATTTTCTACGTTGGAAGAATCGGTTGATGCGTTCAAAACGCATGTTTGTGGATCTTACCTTAGGCAGCTTATCGGCTTTTTTGTTACCTAGACTGTCGTGGTGTTCTGGAACATAAACTATAGTTACAGATTCTCTCATAGTTATTCGATGGGAATAAACTCTTACACTACTTTGGATTTAATAGATTCCTGACGTTGATTCCTAGCAAGAAATGCTCCACTTCCATTTTTTTGGCACAATCTTTGACTGGAAGACACATGTTGCATTAGAAAGATGAAACGATATGCTTATATCAATATCTTCTGAGAACATCACTACTACGGCAATTCATAATTGTAGAAATAACTTTGTACATCTTGACCGATCAATAGGACTGTCCGTGAGAGTTTTCAACGTATATAATAGGCAAAAACAAATATATAATTGAAAAGGATTTATTATGTAGAGCTGACAGGTAAAATCACATAAACGAAGTACCTGTTTTACCCATATAAAACGTTCACATGAATTTGAAGCGAAGCACAAATGGCGATACCGAACTCTGTGCGCACGAATTCGTTTAATTCGTGTATATTATATTGTGTGCGCTTTCTTTTTGTATGAAATGAACAAAAAATATTTTACGCCATCACTTAAACTACAAACTACCCACGCGTATAGCTTTCAGAGCAATTAGAATAAGGGCATTGGACCTTCTATCCAACTGAGCGAAAAACAAATTCATTCCATTGCATCCGATCGAAATTTTTATAAAAATTTCCGAGTGGGGGAAAAGTACAGCAAATAACAAATGGGGTGAATTTCAACTAACGACTTGTAAAAAGTAAAATAAAATTGTAAATTACAATTGAAAAATGTATAAAAAAAAAAAAAAAAAACGATCTAGAAACTGAGAATAAGGGCGATTGAACTGCATATTGCATAGAGAAAAGTACCGAGAGAATGAGTAACTAACTACGAAACTTTGGACAATGACTCTCCGACTGCTGTGCGACTAATCACATATGAAAGAATTTGCTATAAGCAGCGCATGCGCAACACGATTTGAAAAACGGCAGCTGTCCGATGATGGTTCTTGAAATATACTATTGTATGTAGCGTGCGAGGGAGAGCGTCCGCATGCAGCGCTAGAATAGAATTCAAGATAGAGTGGGACACAAAGTGTGTGGTTGTATGAAGCGCTCGTGTCAAAAGTTGCAGCAGCCGAAGTCTTTGGAATAATATTTTTATAAGCCAAATTCTAGGCGAGGAAGTCGAGCTACTTCCGGAAGATTTACTCAATGCAAAGAGGAAAACCCGGTACAGATTTTTGACAAAGGCTGACAGGAAGACAGACTGGGAGTAGCTGTAGATTACTTATCTGATATATAATGTGCACAGACAGCCTCACAAATCTGTCGCAGTACGAGAATATAAAAAGGTAAACTAATCTTGTGAAAAACTAAACTATTCATTGAAAAGGGTGCATTCTGATGTCGAACCGGCTCGAACGGATTACTGATGCAATTTCTCGAAAAGTAAAAATAAAGTAAGTAGTGTACTGAGCACAGACACACACGCACACACAAATTACATGCGTGAGATTAAAATCGGAGCGTTGCAAATCAATGTTGGGATAGCCCGCTCGATTGACAGACAGACAGACGGACAGTCAGCGGATAGGGTTGAGCCGTCTGCTATGTGCGAGTATAAGGGGCGCGTTCAACACCAGAAAAGAACGTTCAAAATTATAAAGGGATGTGTAATGCCTCACGTTAGCAATTAATGCAAAAAAAAAAAAATAATAAAAATGAAATATCACGGAAAATTCCTGCATTCATTGGTGGTGTTGTCGCGTGTGTGAAAATCAGCCGTGCATGGAAAATCCTGCACACCCAAAATTCGAGTAGGTTCCTCCCTCCCAACTGCAGCACACACAAATAACATAAAAAACGGGTTTGCATTTAGTATTTTCAACATTAATTAGCATTTGACCAAACAGGACAAACGAAATTTAATTTATGTAAAGCATATCGTACATCTATCTCGATACATCTGGAAGGCATGTCAAGCGAAAGGCCAACTTGCGAATGCCCATGTCAAACAAATTGTCGCACGAGCATTTTTAATCCAAAACGTTTCGCTTTTTATGGTTCACAAGCATTCCCATTCAATGCAGACTGTCGAAAACATTTGCAATTGATTTGTAAAACAATTTTATTTCAAATATTTGTATTCAATTAAAATAAAAAAATTTAAAAAGTAGGTTTGTACTTTGACAGCCGTAAAAGAAAAGAAAGTAGTAAGGGTCAAAGGGTTGATTGTCCTACTTTTCAAAAGTTATGTTTGCATACAAATGTCATTTATGGACTTACAACCGAAAGAAAACAATTTTAATGAAGATTAAGATAACGAGTTTATCCATAAGATACCACTAAGCAAATAATTTCAGATCAGTTAAGATCAGCTTAGAAATTAATTTCATTTCATGCGGTTCTGTGTGAAAACTTTGATGAGTTGTTATCTTCATAAATATGAAGAATTAATATGTTTGTAAAATCAGATTAAATCTGAACTTAACGTTACTATATAATCTTCTTTTTACGCGTATTTATGTTGTAAATATTGAATTGGTAATAATACACTTACCAAGTTACAATAAAACCGGTTATCTGTAAGAATAAGTAAAATCCTTTAGAACAGTGTTGGAAAAATATTTTTTTAGCAATAAAAAATAGAACAAAATCAAACTTAATACTAATTAAAAATTATAGTTTAAAAAATACTAAAAAAAAAAACTTGCTTTAATAGTAATGTGAACTAAAAAGTAAAAAATAATTTTGAATAAGTTTAAAATGAAAATTAAGTGATTGACAGAGAATTAACTTTAACATAAAAAAGCGTGTTATTGTTCGATGTTAGCCATGTATTGCAGACTAACGCTTGATAAAACAAGAGCTCGCTCTCATTAGACGTTTGATTGCAATAGCAGCGTTAAAATGGTAACACTTTGAGCGCCAAACCCCGTAGATATGTATACCATAAGTAAAAGATGTTGAAACAACTTCTCAACAAACTCCTTATAATAGTTAACACAAAATGATAAACCAGCGTATAGCGATGCCACTTAAGTCGAGACTTGTTTAAATGCGATCCCGAACTTTCAGCGACTTGACTTTGGCTGCCCACTATACAAAACATCGCAAATATTGCAGATATGTCGGGACACCATTTTTATAAAACCGAAGAAGCAACAGGGAAATCGAACTGACTACAACAACCAGAGAAATAAAACTTCTGGCAGCTCATGAACATGTCGATCTTGCTCTGATCTCATCTGTAATACCAAGAATAATATTTGAAAAATGCAATGAGTTTCTATGTTCAGTGTAGGCTGGTTTTATAGACTTCAAAATGGGATTTGATAGTCACAGCCAGACATTTCTACCCAATAAAATCATCAACGTCTTGCTTATTCGATGAGTATCATAAAATTAAGGCATCGATAGCTCAACTGTCTAGCGTGTTGCCCAACATACCAGACTATCTGGCTTTAAACCCTTGATCGGTTCAAAATTTCTTTAAATTTCAATTTAATTCTTTCTAATCATTTCATGCGCAACAATATTATCCACAACCGTCAAAAAGTCAAAGTTTATGGCAAATATAAAAATATATGGAGTGCGACATACTAGATATTCGGTATCTCAACGTTGAGTAACTCTGACATTTTTCAGCCGATTTCGACATATATTTTTTCTAAAAGATACCGAGACTGAATTTTGCTCTCTTTAAACTCTCTGGCAGGATTCGATAAATAAAACTGTCGAATTTGGGAAACAGAGAACCCACACGTCATTCACGAAACACCACTGTACGATACGTAAGTCACTGTTTGGGCCGGAGTGTACTCAAAAACCATCATCGAACCATTTTTCTTCAAAGTTAGAGACTACAACGAACGGAATGCTCGAAAAAGAACTGCTTTTTGTATCGAGATTGTATTCAAAAACTGACCTACCACGCAAGGTTTTCTATATGTTTGTAGCTGTGACAAATTTTTGGGATAAATGTAGATTCGACTTCAAAAACTGTAAAAAAAAGCATCTTTCTCAAGTTTTTCATCTGATATATGGACAATTACATTTCAAATATCAAAGTGGGCTATCATTGTTTTATCTCGTATTGGACCATAATACAATAATAGGGCATCTATTACGTTAGTTTTATGGTAGTCTCAGATGGCTGGGCTGGCTCGGTAAAATGCTACGATGACCATGCAGCAATATAGCACATTAAACTTTACTCTGAATACCTTATGTCATGAACATACCAGAAACACCCTCCTGGCTGCTCTGTGGACGCTTAATTGTGGCACACAATAAATTGAAATTAGTTTACAAAAACCGTATGCTACATTGGGAGCATGCGGCACAGCTGCGGGTGCTCTTCTCCAGCTGAGCAGGATCTGCGAAACATATGCATAACATGCGAAATATCGCTGATGCAATCCATATGATGTATTGATGCGTGCAAAAGCCACACAGTAAGAAGCACTTCCTTTATTTTTTGAAAATTAATGAAGAATCTCAAGAAAAGTCAAAGAATGACCATAAAAAAATAAAAATTTATTTATCGGGAAACCTAAATGTCCTTCATTTTTATATATTATTTTGATTTGCTATTATCCGATCTGTTTACACCAATTCTTTCCAAAAAATTGCTTCATAATAGAAATTTATAATACGATTTTTATGTTTAACTAAAGCCCTTATGAGCGCTGACCTTTAATATAATTTTATCAATTTTGTTTTTGGCAACCTTGAGCTGCCGCATTATACGAGTAGGTATATAATGTAATGCCCACTTATTCAATAGCTGCTTTTATTGTCTCGATTCAATGCGGCTTGATATAAAAATATTATTGGTATATAAGAGTATATATAGCAGATCTTGCCAGCCCAGCCAGACTGCGGCCAACAAACAACTGCAGCAATATAATTTAAACGCTTCGCAGGCATTTTACAACAACAATAGCAACAGCAACAACAACAACAACAAAAAAGCACCAAAGTTCTAAAATTACGTCAAATTATGCTGAAATACGAATGGACAGAATGCGCTGAAATGGCGAAGAGAAGACTATTGGATCAAGGGAGTGCAACAAACATTCTACGAATATAAGTACTATTTAAAAACATGCCAATATATATATACAATGTAGAGTCGGAACCACTCTACTTCACTATACTAGGCTATGTTCCATTCGTGCTGTGGCTGGTGGAGTTGCTCATGTTGTGTTGCAGCACATGGTATGCAGCAGTTCGAACTTCAAAGTAGCTGAATGTAGTTCGATTTTTTTTTTTGCTTGCTATAGTTGACTGAACGGAAGGATGCCTTCGCTGGCTGGCTGGCTGGATGTCTGACTGTTTGGCGGCCGGTGTCTCTTTATGTGTATGATGATGCTGTCGTTCCGCGCGCGTTCACTTTTGGCAAAGTGACGACGACAATGGCGACCGCTGCGGCGACATTGGACGTATTGGACATTAACAGACGGACGTGTGCAGTGGACTAGTAAATCCTATATGCTCGAATGTTGCCAATTCCATCTCAGCCAACTACCATCTCATCTTGTAACTGGTCGGTCAATGCAATTTATGTTCACATAGCTGCAAAATAAAGGTCGACAACATTGACTGAAAGAGCTTGAAAAATTTCCAAAGCATTTATTTCACGCTATAAATGAAAAGTATGATCGAAATATGCAGAAATATTTGTTGCAGTACATAATGTCTTGCAATTTAGCTTAGTGTTAAATATTTTGTTGTGTACGAGAAATTTTTTTTTTTTTTTTTTTTTTGGAACAAGGTCACAGATCACATTTCACTTAGTATTGGACATGTGAGAAATAGTCCTCCATCACAAGGTAGACTAGACATCCAGACAGACGGACATGGCTAGATCGACTCATCTCGTTGAACTAATCAAGAATATATATACTTTATGAGGTCTACGATGCCTCATTTTTAATGCGTTACAGACTTTCAGACAAACTGATAATACCATTTCACACTATGTATGATTGGTATAAAAAATAAACAAAATGCATATCATTCGACTCTACCCCACCTATTATTTATAATTTTTTCGTGCCCAACAAACTTCTTCCTTTGACTTTTTTCCTTCGATTTGTTAAAATTTTATTTACACATTTACAAATAGCTGACAACATGGATAGGCACAGAATTAAATCTGAAGGAGTGATGTCTGGAAAGTATGTTAGGTAGAATAATTATTTTCAAATCACAGATTCCGAGTATTTCTTATGCTTATTAATACAATTTATCCTTTTTTCTTTCAAATGGGAATTTTTTTAGTATTTCATCCCACCAAATGCACAGCTTAATATTTGAATCATGGATGTTTTGTGTTGGCACTGATGTAATTGGATAACCTGTCAAAATGTTTGAGCTTGTTCGTTTATGACTAATAATTCTTACTTTCAATTTCCGACTAAATATTTGCCAAATTTGAAATTGGACATAGTTCGTGAATGAAAATTTAACTTGTTTGAATTTTCCCACTTCAATTCAACGTTTTCAAACAACTTTGCGTGCTACTCATGTTTTTCCGCTTGAAGTTTTTTAATTGCCGAAACAATACTTTACTCGAAGTGAAATGTTCTGCTTAATTGGTAATACGAGTATAACATACAAATAACATGGGTTCTACATAACAAGCATAAAATCTAATCTAAAAAGGTGAAACCAAACATATTTTTCGCTTGATATAATTTTTTTTTTTTTTTGGAAAAGTTGTGAAGATTTGTAGAGCACAATCTATTTTTTCCAAATCAATTGAATATTGTGGATGTAAAACACTTTAACGACTTTTGCACTTAAATCATATGTTATAAATTTACAAGCGGTTTATGCAGTTACAAAGTCAAGAGTTGCTGCTTCCGTCGTATCATTGAAATGCTTTTGCCACAAAATACGTTAAATTTAGTTTTGGCAATAAGTTTTGACATTTAGAGGCGATAGAGTTTTCTATGACAATCCTGCATTACTATTTTTTTTTATTATTATTGGGTACTTTTAAGACAAAAGGTCAAATTTCGACCACTTGGAGAACTCTACTTTGTATTATTTGGTGTTAGATTCTATCATTCTATCTTCTACACCAGAGCTGCCCGTACCGCATGCTCTTCATGCACATTTCTTTTTGTGAAAATCTTCAACATTGGCTGAGCATTGTCGCGCTCAAACGCAGCTCTTTGCATTAACCATATAAATTACACAAACAATTTCATCGTTATTCATTAACTTTCTGCGTATAGCACAAAACCACAGCTCTTTGCATCAAATTTATATAATTTCCCTGTTCTTTGTTCCCTTTCTGCTTACATCGAATAGGAAACCAATAAAAATTTCGTACATATTGGTGTGTGCGCATTCATTTGAAGCTTTTAAGCACTCCTATTCCACACTATCGTCCGTCTACAGATCAGTATTTGTCATTGTGAGCATTATAACGCTTTAAAGATAGAACAAATGTAATGTAATTTCTACCGTCCAAAGCCGATTGTAAAAAAGGTATTGAATTTTAATATGCATTGCTATATTGATACTTAATTGGAATTGTTTTAAGCTATTTTTGGCAGATGAGATGACGACGATCGATGGCGATGCGATCACGAATGACTCTGCACGCTGCATTGGTCTCACATTCTGCACAGATTTGAATTTGCAAATATTTCTCGTTCACAGATACGCAATACGCTTGCCGGGTCTATCTAGCAAGCCTTAATTAAACGCATTCTCACACATAGTACACGCTTTAACTTTTCCAAGCGACTGTGCAACATGTGGCAAGTTGTACTGTGCGCACAGTGTAAAAGGAATGCATGCAGCAAAGGAAGGTAGTCAGAGGGTGTTAGGAGCTGAATGAGAAGTTGGCTGAGAAGTTTCGAAGGCATATAAATACATGTACATAGTTGGAGTTGAAGCTGAATTTGTATGTCTGTCTGTCTGTCGTTACTTTGAAATCTCGTTGAATGCCGTCGCATGGAGCAACAATAACTAAGCAGCAAACTCAGCTGCTTCTTCTCGTGTGTATCTAAGGAATTTAACAAGTTCTTCACTCACACACACATACACACTCAAATCCCGTACTGGGAGTCGCATATCGAACCCTTTGAACTCCTTTTGGCATTGCTGCAACGGCTTAGCTCTGCTCTGCTCGGCTCATCGGCGGCGGCTCCTCCTTTCTTTCGAACAGAAATCAGTACAGACAGACGCATAAATCGCCAATGTGCTACAGCGTATAGCATTAATTTTTATTTGCTCCTTTTTTTCACCATGTATTTTTTTCAAATTCTACAGAAAAGTATCTGCAACTAAGGATAATGACAATCTCACTCAGATACAAGAGAGCAAGAGTATTGGAAAAGAGTGCTACTCTCTGACTTGCTTAACCTCAAAAAAAAAAAAAAAAAAAAAAAATTATAAATACCTTTCACATATTTTTAACACCCAATGAAGATAATACCTGATGTTGCTGCCATATACCCCCCTTCTAGCAATTTTGTCGGCTTCTTCAACGATGTTCCATCCATTTGCTGTCTCGTCGTTTTGTTTATTTGACAACTTTGTTGCATTTTGCCACTTTTCATTTGTGTATCGTCTTGTCGTCCTAAGCATACCTTCCATACCTTAACCTTACCTTTCTTTGGCTTGACTTTATTTACTTTGCCGAATTTCGGCCCACTGTATCCTCGTTCATTGTTCATGTATCTCTTTTACTACCGCTCAAGTCCTTTGGCCTGTCACTCGTGTATCTCATTATTGATTTGCTGCCATCATTGTAGCCCAATGTCAACGTTTTTGTCCATATTTGCCGTAGAAATTATATTACTTGTGCTTCTTTTGTGCCTAACCTTTTTTATTTTATTTGATATTCCTAAGTCTTGTTTGTTTGTAATTTGTTATATATTTTGGAATTGATATTTGCTTAAATGTGTACAACGACATCAATCAATGCCCAAAGAAATTGGACAAATGCGTTCTGCATACATTCGAAAAGGGCAAAGTTTTTAAATAAACTGAACAAAATTGCAGTATTTAATTTCATTAGCAACGAATGTTTTATTATATGCTTTGAGGATATTGTGTATCCATCAAGCTTACTAATAAAGAAGCGAAAAAGTCGAATTTGCTTACTATAGTACACTAAATTTTATATCGTTATTGCAAAGAATCCACTTTATTTCCATAACAAAAAAAAACTCCTAAAGAATTCAATCAAAATAGACTTCGTAATAAAGGTTCTTTCTTATCTAAACATTGTAACTCCGTCCAGCCATAGGCCCCAGAGGGACAAACACATCGTTTTCACATACGAACGAATAATTACTAAGCACTCACATACATTCACACTTTGGCTAGCTCTCCAGCTGCAGCTGACGACAATTCAAATTTTGAGACTCTGAACTGATTTCAGACTTATAGACTTTATAAAAGACTTTATACGTTGACATTGTGGTTCATTATAAATCAGTTTAAGTTATGTTGGAATGGCTAGCTACTTAAAGAGCTGCTACACTCAGGTACGCTGGCCCATTAATCTATTACCATAATAATAAGATGAAAAAGGATCTAGGTACATAGTAATGCGCCCACACTCTGCGACCAGAAGTTGAACCATTGTGCATCCATTGTGCCCCTATAGATCCTTTATTTGTGTTACGAATTTCACGAAGTTTTTATGGAGAATGCTCTCGCAAACGCTCTCTTCTATTTGGACTTTACATAGAACTGACATGCTCCATGGTTTCTTCTTCCTCGCAGCAGTCTCTCCATTGTTCAGTGAGTGCTGAGCCCATTTTGTGTAGGCAGTATTGCATTTGGCGCGGCCCGTAGTAGCCCCACACTGGGTTCTTAGTATATGTAAAAGGCATTTTTATGTAGTTTTTAGACCTTTGAAGTTTAAGAGGTACTATGTGTCAGTGACCGACCATGGTGAGCCAGTTGGTATAACATAGTTTTGGTACTGCTTGGAGAAACCGTAGAGAGTGCCTAGACCCACAAAAGTGATTGTGGCGCCTTTCTTGGCTAGTTCATCACTATTCACCAGTTTGGCTTCGTATCCCTTTCTGAACGAGAGGGGATGTGGACCTCGTACTGCATTTCTTGCTCGTTCCACCTTTTCAGTACCTCAAGATGTGCTTTATGATTTTGAAATTGTAAAGCTTGTGGAGACTTAGTGCCTTCCTTGCCACTTCACTTTGGATTATATCCATTACCATACGACACTTTTATTTCCCCTAGACCTCTCGTGATGTGAAGCAGTTTAAACATTTCACAATTATCTTTCCAGATTGCATGCTTCGAGGTTGAAATTTCTATAGTGTAAGCCATCCTAATCTAACCCATCGGACAAGACTTTGACTTTCAGTCTGTTTTCAGATTGGCGTATGGCAGCCCGCATTGAACGCGTCAGTTTAAATGTTTGGCATAGAACAGTAAAACTCACCTGAAGTATTTAAAATAACTTCTCAATTTTGAAAACTCAAAGTGCTTAGAGGCAGGCTCACGGTTCACTGAACCAAAATTATCAGATTTATAACTTCAACATGATCAACGAGTCACAGTTTGGGTCGAAATTTGTGCGGAAAGACTCAACGGACTGTTCTTTTACGAAAATTACTCTGGAGCGGATATCACTGAAA
Organism: Leucophenga montana; assembly: GCA_035044765.1. Taxonomy (NCBI): domain Eukaryota; kingdom Metazoa; phylum Arthropoda; class Insecta; order Diptera; family Drosophilidae; genus Leucophenga; species Leucophenga montana. The sequence continues at coordinate 175,582 of JAWNNQ010001783.1, read as the reverse complement.
TTTTTACTATTTCTGATTGATAATGCATGGATAATGCCTAATGTGTCGGTAGTTGGAGAGTCTTATGCTTCGAGAGCAGCTTGGCTGTCAGAATAAACACATACAGTCGTAAACGTGCCTTCCTAGGCAAGTCAAAGTATCGATCATAGCAGCTGACAATTTGTTGAGGGAAGGATTCAAGAAAATTGAGTTCATGTGAGAAAATACCTACTCCTATACTGCCTACCAGCATTCATAAGATATTATGATATGTTGCCATGCCCGGTGTATATTAAGCCCGCGTTGTTCCTTGGGCTAGTATTGAACCACTGTGATACCATATTGTCCTAGCGTAAACCTAGTACATTATTTCGTTTTCAGATATAATATCTGTTATATTGTATAAGAAGTGATTTAAGAGCTAGCAAATGCTAAAATTTTTCTTTCTATTCGACCCACAACTTCTGCGAAAGTCAGAAATGAAACCGGAGTTCAAATGGGATTATTCTTCTAATAGAAAGAACATTATGCTTCTGCAACTTTGGATTTTGAAAACTTATATTCTATTTATTAAGATTTTTAATAAAAATGTTAGACATTAAAAAATTAAAAGAAAAGGCAAAATTTTCAAGTTTATTGGCTGTTTTTTTTCATAGTCTTACAGTTTTCATCATTCATACAAACTGTCAGACGAACGACTATCTTTATATATCTTTAGACTAATTTGCTAGTCGATTTATGCTTCTACTTCTCCATACTAATTATTACGCCTTTTAACATGAAGGGTATTAAAACTTCAGGTTTATTGTTTTTGCTGGCTCTATAAATGCGTAGAAAAACTGCAAAAGGATAGAAAGTATGCAAGTCATCTTCATATATGGCATATTCTATAGCAGTCAGGGAAGTTCATATTGGTCCTCACTTATTCGTGCAATCAGATGATCGATCCTTGTATTTCTTTTATTTAAGTTTTGTTGCCTTCACGACGTACTTATATTTCAATGCTAACTCATTTTCCAACGATTTCTATGGAATTTCATACATGTTTGAATTGTATTGTAGTGTGTTTGTATGTATGTATCCCATGATTCGCTTGCTTCGCTGATGATGTGTTTTTATTCCCAGCGCAAAATTTGTGCAACGTTTGCGCAAATCCTTACAACAGCTGAATATAAAGAAGAAGAAGAAGCAGCAGCAGCACCAAGTCGGCGTTTTGTGCCATGCGCCGCCGTAGCCACCACCTTCGACTTCTTTTGCGTTCACATTGCCACCGGCGGCACTGGACGCCTTCGTTGCATCGGTGAGCTTTGTTCTGTTGTTTCTTTTCCATTGCCGCCGTCGCCTCCTTCGAATAAAGTCGCGCAAAGCCATTTGTTGTTTTGTTTATTTCAAATATGTTTTTTTTTTCGTATTCGCTGTTCAGCTTTTATAGTGATTTACCAGCGGCCTCGTCGCCAGCACATGCAATTCCATGCCGCCAATACATACAAAGAGTGCAGCAGTGTACTTCTTCCTTACAGCACCACTTCTGTCTTTGACATGTCTGCTCGTGCCTTCGACTTCGTCATCATCGTCGTCCCTCATCATCTCTATATATCCTGTGACCACAAAATCCCACTCGCTCACTTGCACAGCTCACTTCCACTTTTTTTTTTTTACTATACAGTTCTACTTCATGGTTGCCGCCGTAACACTCCCTAGACTGGTTCATTGTTATTGTTGTTACTGCTATTATTGTTCATTGAAATTATTTTTGCATACCCTACGTACATAGTGGGAAAATAGGAATTATCACCTTGTCCAAAAGTTTGTAACGTAGTTATAGTTATGGACTTCTGGTATGGAAGAAGTTTACATATTGTATCTAAAACTCATGGAGAGAACCCAATGGCAGCCATTAGTCTGCATCACGGGGATGTTGAAGTTAACCCCACAAACGCAATGAAAACGATGTTATCCCCTGGACATTTACGCCCCTGCACACTATAGCGCCACAAAGCTGTGGACACAGCTATGTTGGTAGGGTTTTCAGCAGTAACACGGACTACATGACTCCCAAACCCAACTTCGCATAAACACCAACCTTACTGGGACCAGGAGACTGGCACACAGGATTGGACCAACGCGCAATACAAATATTTACCGGCGGATCTGATGCACTCGTATAAACTACCCAGTATATTCCAGGCGGAAGTACTCGCAATAAGAAAGTTTAAACATATTCGTCGACTGACAAGCTACGATAAAAGCCTTCTCTTTCAGAAATGTCCTTGTGTGCAGGCTTCAGTTGATGCTCTCAGCACCTCAAAAAAGGTACACATATTTTGGATTTCCAGCCACCGGGGCATAGACGGTAATGAAATGGCGGTTAGTCTAGCAAAAGAAGGCGTCGTAGACGTACGAATCTCTCTACAGATACTATATAGCAAACGGGAGGAGAACGCCTATAGGAAAGCTGAAAGAACACCCCCAGCTTTACAAATGTGCAAAGCACGCAACAAAAACTACCTGCTGCAGTTCCAGAGGAGAGAATTCAGATTGTTGGTAGGCACTCTAACAGGGCATTGTCTAGTAGCTGTAGGTTATGCTGAAAAAGCTCAGCATTGACGGTTGTAGGAAATGCAAGGAACCTGGAGTCCCGGAAGCTCTGGAACACCGCATCTGCAGCTGCGAGCAATCGCAAAATCAAGATTAAAATAATAAATATTAAAAAAAGGCAGCCAGAAGGACTGATAGCAGCCTATTGTCGTTCACCAAACACGCAAAAATATGAAAGGAATTTATAAGCACCTGACGACCTCAATCATCGTCCTCACTAAGGATCATATTGGTGTATGCGTGACCTTAACCTATAGACACTTCAGATACTTCTGTCCTTTTGAAAAAGCTTTTCAAACTTGGTTTTTACGCATTATTTTTAAAATGGTTCCGCTTCTACTCAATTTATAAATTTTAGGCACTCCATTATTTAACTTATTCATTAATGATATTAGAAATGTTATTTTGTTTTTTTTTTTTAATTGAATATGCTTTTATACACGAATCACTTAATAATCTGCAAATCTATAAATGATGCTTTGAACTACAAGACATTGAATTACAAAACGAATATTTCTACTTGGTGTAGCAAAAATTTGAAGAAGTGTTTTCACCTCACTTATACTAGGAAATAATTGTATCGTATTTCTACGTGTTTCATTATTGTCAATATAGCTCTACAAGCTAAAACTCAAAATATTAGATCTCGGAGTCATGTTATCTTCAGGATTTCTCTTCAACGAACATCTTAATTATACGAGTATTATCCCAAAAGCTTATGCTATGATGGGCTTTGTCAAATATCCGAATACTTCTTTAGTCTACGAGTACTTTTGTACAATCGAAGTTAAAGTACGGGTCATTTATATGAAACTCCTTAGCTGCAGTTCAAATTAAAAGACTTGAACACTGCTCTTGCTCAGCTTATTCCACTAGAGATTTGAGTAATATCTTGCCATTTACTGTGGATTTTCATAGAACTCTGTACACGGCAGCCGAGCCTATTAATGGAGCTCTATGTCTATATAATAATTTACATGGAAACTTGCGGTTTTATTTCTTCTCCAATAAGTTTTATATTAAAACCTTATTAAAAATGTATTATTTACATGAGCAGTACACAATTTTATTCTATTTTATGTTAGTTTGGTTAGGTTAAGTGTCTGTAAGAACTATTGCGTTCCTCGGCGCATAAATGTATAAATAAATAGATAACATACAAATTAAAACGTCTTGAATTGAATCGCAGGTTCTGGTTCAGTGATTTTGTTTTTTAGATGTGCCATGTCGAATAAAACTTCCATGTACATAGTTTATGGATGGTTTGTATGGTATTATAGCTTCGGCTTAACCATGAATTAACACATTATCTTGTTTTTATTTTGCGTATTTTTTGCTTCAATTTCAGTGGCTGCCTCTGCCACTAAAGTTTCTTTACCATTGTAGCCAGAGTACTCATGCTTCTTGTGGTTTCTTGTTTTACATATCACTTTTTCTGCGATCTTTTACTTTTTTAACCGATTTTGTTTACAGCTAATGTTGCATTTGTAGCATATTTGTGGTTATAATTTTTTCGTTGTCGCAGGACATGCACAGCGAACTTAACTCTCTGCCGCAATATACAATGTAATTGTGCAACATGAAAAACGCAACGAAGAAACAATGTAAATATACAAACTATGAGTATAATAAAATTCACTGTTTTGAGGTTAACCTCAATTGGTGTATATAGTATTTATTGAAGGTTGGTACGTGTTGTTTTTAATTCCACTCACTTTTCATTATTTGTCTTTCAATCCTTTTAAAGGGGAGCGCGTTACAGCTGCAATTGTATTGACAAAGAATGCAAACAAAAAATTATACATATTATAAAGAAGATAGTTGGTATTGGATACTGTTGTATCCAAATAAAAAAAAAACTCTCGACGCGTTGAAAACCAACTGACTATAACTTATCATCAAATTCACAAAGTTTCTGATATCAATTTTGTGACGAAAGATTTGCATTTTTCATTTGTATTGTGGGGATTAATTGTAAATTGAACGTTCGTTATATTGTGGAAGAGTTTTGAATTTTTCTAATATTTTCAAAAACTGTATTTTACAATAGTATAAACAATTTTGTGGTGCCACAACGGGTCTCTTCCGCATAAGTGTTTCCAGTTTTACCTACCGGCCTCTCACGCTCAATTTCTGTATTTGACTGAGTCAGCTGGGTGTAGTGCACTATGAACGGTTCCAACACAATGAAACCATCACGAAGGATCGCTACCAAAATATCCATTGAAACGTTTGAGCCGAGCAATGAAGAAAAAACAACCATAGACTCATTAAAGTGTTTTTTATGGATAGCCCACATAACAATCCTTCTACCCATTTTTTTTTTTTTTTGTTGCACTTTCTTTACTAATTTGTCTTTTGGAAAATCTGCCAACGCAAAGGCTTAAACTAAATTTTGATTTTCAGTTTGAAAAACTCAACTGATTAATAGAGCTAAAGAATGAATTGATTGTAGAGTGTGTAGTGTTACTTTAATTGCTAAGTTTGTATTACTGTCAAGAACTGAAATGCACCACATGATGTTTTCGGGTCTGTCCAAAAGCTGGAAATAATCTCCATGGCGTACATAACTGCTGGTTGTAGATGAAGATAGATTACAACTGACTGCTGTTGTTCCACTCATCTTCTTGCACAGGATTCTTTTAGTTCCTTTTTTTTTTTTTTTTTTTGATAACGAAGGTTGTTGTTCTTATCAACTACGATTTGTATGATTATCAATATTGCACACGCTCTGGATGGTGCCTAGGCGTTTCTTTGATTGGGAAAACTTTACATGCGTCACTAAACACCAAACTGAAACTCTGTGCTACACATTGTGAATACAGGGCTAAGTTGTATTTTGCTTCAATATAAGCTTGAGCTCCATGAAATTCATCACTCACTAAAAAATCTGCTCATCGACCTCCATTCGTAGAATTCTCGGAATTATTAGAGTAATTTAATGGAATTCGTAGACGGAAATCTTGCAATTAAAATTAATTATTATAAAAGTTTGATAAAGGAATTTGAAAAATATAAAATACCGTTCTTACTCGTAAATTAAGTAGTCATGAAACCCCCTAGTGCTTTGAGCCCCAAAACACTATAAAAACGCCACAACTCCAACAACCCCACTCCCCACCAACCGCACAACCCTGATCATCAGAATCAGCCAAGTAAAAATATCACCTGCAACGAACACTACAATAAAAATGTACGATATCTATTGAAATCTAAGTACATACTTCGCTCTCTTCCTTTTATCCATGACGAAAACTTATTTATCGATTCATAATTTCGTTTAATTGCATTAAAAACCAAAATTGGTAAGAAAGTCGAATTTTGGTACTATTTTTTTGAAAATCATAACTTTGAAACCTATCCATAGATTTTGCACGTATATATCTCATTTTCTTCGTATAAGTTCGTTATTTAAGTAAAACAATACAAAACTGTGAAAACTTATACCAATTCAGTTTTTATCTAATTGAAAAGTAAATTTGTTACATAATTTTTGCTGATATTTTTTAAATATTTCAGCTCATAATTTTCAAACTGTTTAATTGATTTTAGAAAACAGAAAACCGGTATTTTTATTATTTTGACACATGAGCCAAATAAAAAATCATACCACAAAAACGCACCCATTAAAAACAAATTGTATGGCTACTTTCGAGTTTAACAGTCGAAAATCTGTATTAAAACCACTTTGCACTTTGGTTTTGATCGTAGACTAGTGTAATGTGTGCTATTTATTTGTACATGACTGAAGAAATGCTGGTATATCGAGGTACAATATACAAAATGTGTGTATCTATGTATGTATATAAGTAAGTATATACTTATAGGCATATGGGGCGTGCTTTAAGTGGAATATTATATTTAAAAAAGTTAACTGTGCACAAGTTTTAAATAAGCTTTACTTGGATTTTAACTTCATTTAATGAAAACACATTAAATATAACAATTACAAGGCGAGTAATAATAATTATAATAATAAAATATATACATATATACATATATATAAATGTATATACTCTATAGTTATATACCAATGATATATATACATATGTATGTATGTATATTTTTAACATTGTTTGTGTAAAGTAAATGAAGCGCAAGTTGCAAAATTATTCGTTGCCGTTGTTGTTGTTGCACGAAACTCATTAACAACGAATAGCACGAAAAGCCAAAGATAAACAACAACAACAACAACAAGGAATAGCCAAAGCCAAGAAAAACAAAAATAAACTGCAAAAGCCCCAAAGGAAGCACAAGCAACGCAAGTGATGAGGCACGAGATGAGATTTACTATTTTCTGCGCATCCTTTAACTGCGAGGACGAAAGAGTAAAGCAAAAACAACAAAACAAAAAAGGCAAAGTAGACAACAAAAAATGTGATTGTGAGACCACCAGAGGCAACAACAACAACAACTATAACAACAACCACAGCTATCAACAGTGACACCCGCATACCAGCAAACAGTATAGTAAATACAATAACAGCAACAACAACAATAAAAATATAGTAACAAAAAGTATAACAACAACAATGACGACACTCTGACGCGCGCAATGAATGCTTCCGTTGCAATTGTTGCAATGAGAGAGTATATAGTAAAAAATATATATAGACAGAGAGAGAAAGAGATATATATTACAGTAGTAACTCGATTTTCGAACATACTCGATGATTGCGACAACAAAATGTTTTCCATGTCATAATATCGTCTATGAAAGCAGTGGCGGATTCAGGGGTGGCTTGAAATGTTAGCAGGCCGAATTCCGATGAGACATACGAGTTAAGCGCGAATCGAAAAGCGGATTTCATGATGTTTTTTTTTGGTCTGTTTGGGGGACAAATAGGGATTTGTGGGAGCGCTTGAAGAACATTTGGTAGAACGCTTTGGGAAGACAGCGGACATGGTTGAGGGGACAAGGGAAAGGGTTGCAAAGGGGATGTAATTTTTGTTTTTGTAATCTTCTATTTTTTAACTTTTATAAAACTGAAAAAAGTTCGGGAAACTCCTGCCACATTTTCATTTTTTAAGAGAAGTGCCAGAGTCCACAAAAAAGATTTACAAAGCATTCTGTAAGCTACTAGTTACTAGTAAAATAAGCTTAAGCTTTCGGAATATCCAAAAATGGAAAACACTGTTCAAATAGTTTGCTAAGTGCCAGGATCTTGTTAATGATATTGTAAGAAAGAGTGTGCATTTTTTCCGGACAAAATCCCCTAAAAGTCAGGTGTCTTTCATCATAGCAATGTTTATTAAATTTGAATTCACTTTATCATTTTTTTACTGAAATGCCAGTTATTTACAAAGGTAATAAAAGTGTTTGGAAGACAGGGCGTTGTTCGAAGCATGGTTTCACAGAACATTTATTTCAGGGCTACGTCAATATTTTGTAAAAAAAAACATACTTCATTCAACAGGTAAAAAGAAGGACACAAAAACCTATCGGAAATAAGCACTTATTGATAACATTCCATACCATTCCAAAGAAGGCAAGTTAAAGAGTCATGATGGTCAAATATCGATAATGTGAGCCCCAAAGAGCTAACACTGGGTAAAAAAAAAAAAAAAAAATAGCTGTCGTTGGACATTCCTCTAAATTGTGTAGCACTAATACAGCCCATGTAAAAGAATCTACTAAGGCTTACCAACCTTTACTACAATAAAAGCCTGACTCCTAGGGTTAACTTTTGGTTTAACTTTCTCGTACATTATTTATTACCATGCACTATTTTATGAAATATAATTAACTGTGCGTATATTGATCGAGGTAGTAATCTGACAGCAACATGAAAGATACAATATGATTTTTAGCTAATGCTTGGAAGGCTCTTAAAGATCTTCTATTCGGTGAAAACTGTTTGAAAACCCGTTTGACTGGTATACTCGTATTAAAATTTTAACCCTCTTTCTCAGTTAAAAAAATGGCACACAAGTTAGTTACGTAATATTTGAACGGCCCCAAAGAGCTAATACTGGGTAAACAAAAAAAAAAAAAAAAAAAATAGCTGTCGTTGGACATCCGGATGGAACGAAGTTCGTTTGTCTATATATTGCATAACAGGCGCAACGAAATAAATTAACAACGTTTGAGTGTAATTAAATAAATAAATTTTTTCAAAAGTTATAAAAATAAACATTTTACATCAATCTGAACACCACCCCGTAACATCCTTGCATTACATATCTCGAAGGTACAATTTTTGTATGGAGAAAGTGTAAGAAATTCGTACATTTTTTGTATGGAAAAAAACATACACTTTTTTTCGTAGGTCTCATTCGTCAAGTTTGTAACGTGCTATAAGGAACTTCGTTCCAAAAGCTTAGAAAGCAATGTTGTACAAAGCAAGCATAAGCAGGACATGCTTATGCACAAAACAATTATTAATATTACTATTGTTTGGCACATTATAAAACCTACAACCTAAAAAGATCTATGGTTTGTCATTCTTGTTAAATAAACCTTAGTATTTCCTGGTATCTACATTTTTCAGTTCTTCTTCGGTGAAAACGTGGCTGCCTAATAGCCTAAACCTGCCTCACATTCCGCAAGTATGTGCAGAGGAGTATCTTCCTCATGATTGCAGAATCTGCATTCAGGGGAATTATATACAGCTATTACATACAAGGGTTTTCTCAGTCGACAGTGTCCCGTTAGTATTCCTGTCAGTAAACTTAACTGATTTCTACTGCCTAGTTCTGCTCGGGTCAAAACACCCTAGAAATATTTTTGCTTGCCTCAGTCATTGACTCAGGGCTCAGTGCTGCTTCTTTTCCCTATTTGTTTTGCTGCGGATTAGTTCCAATGTAGTTTGCCTCCCAATGCCAAAAACTGGCTCTGGTGCTATCATTGGCGTGGCCACTTCTTTTTTGGCAACTCATTTCCTACTATATTCTTGTGTTCCGACACTTTGTTGTATTTGCGAAGCTTTTGCAATGTTATAAGTGCCTCTTGCACTAGTTTGGGCTTGACGAAGTTTGAATTTAATGCTTTCAACACCGCACAAAATAATACAACATTTAAAATTTCTTTCATTTAAAATGAAATAATCATTTCAAACTTAATGTGCAAGTGATATAATACCCTTTTAATTTGTATAGAAAATAAAGACTTTGTACTTGCGATAAGCTCAAAACATTCACAGATCCGAGTTTTCATTAAGTGCAACAATCGAGTTACTACTGTAATGTAACCGAGCATAAGAAAAAGTGGATGCAGAGTGCAGACAACAGTGAAGAAGAAGCACAACAACGACAACATTGTTGCAAGTAATATTGTCAACAACAAAAATAACTAGAGTAATGCATTCACAAAAACAAAAAAAAAAGACAAAATAAAGACAAAGCTCAGTGGGGGCAACTTTAAGGCGCACACATACACATATACAATGCACATATACATATGCATATAAAAGTAAACGAACCGGCAAAAAATATCAAAACGGGGGCATGTAAGAATACGCAGTGTATGCCAGCCAGCAATAACAACAATAAGCAAAAGGGCGACCCAATGCACATACGATAGCAACAACAACATCCGTCGGCTTTGGCACATTTGCAAACCGCAACAACAACAGCAACGACTCCACCACCACCGCCGCCAAGAAACACAACAACAAGTGCCAAAAGCAGCGAGCGCCACACAAATGCATTAAGCTTAGCAGAAAAGAGATAGAGAGTAAATGTAAAGAGAGCAAAAAGCAGTAATATAGAAAATGTGTACTGCAGCAAATACAACAACAACAAAAGCCAACCAGTAAGCGAGAGAGCGTATAGAGCAACAGCAAGTGCACACACAGATGCAAAGCAACAAAAACAATGTTTAAAAAAAAAAAGAACGAAAAAAAAAAATGATTGTTCTTAGAGCGCAGCATGTGAGCGAGTGAAAGAGTGCTATGGCAGCAAGGCTTAACCATTCATGAATGGAATTTGTAAATTTTGCTTTCATTTTTTACGTGCGTGCTTTTTCCTTTTTTTGCAAGCACGTTGTTTTTTTGTATTTTTTTTTTGTTGCAATGAAACTTGTACTTGTTGTTGTTGTTCTTGCGCGCACAACGTGCTTCATTGCTAATCATGTGCAGCGCGCGAAGAGTGAGACAGACCGAAGGAGAGTGGGGAGTTACAAGAAGTTGGCTGAACGTGAGTAGCCGGAGGCAGACAATAATAAAAAAAAAACCTGCGTTGTTGCGACAAGTCAATGCAACAACAAAAACAACAATAAAAAAAAAAAAAATAAATAATAATAATGAGAAGACGAGCCAGCGCCACAAGCATCATCGGCCGTTGAAGTGGCAAATTGTTGTTTTTAGCTGCGCCCAATTCTTCCCCCTCCTAGTTCCTTTCCTTAAATATTGTAACAACAATGTTTCGACTTCTTTGTTTTTTTTTATTTTTTTTCATTTTGTTGTAAAAACAGGATTTTGATAATCTACATAAGCAAGACAGAGAAGATACATAAATGTGTTGTCTGTCTTTAAGCAAATTTTGCATAATGTGCTTATCAAAAGTATAAGACACTCTTAAGAAAAGTATTTACATCGTTCACTTACTAAATCTATGCTGCTTACATTTAGGTAAAAAAAAACACAAAACCATAGACAAGCTTGTGAGAAACTACCGTTAGATTAAATTTGAATGCTTTTTTATGCCTAGTTGTACTCGGATTGCGCAAAAACACTCGTTTAGCAAAAACTTACAAGCATCTCTATTCTTGTTTTCACTTCGTACCGAAAAAATATTGCAACGAAAACGAAAAGTTTCAACAAGTTACAAGATGTGGAAAACTTGGTTCGATGCAAGAAACAAGCAAACCGAATGAACAGTCAAGGCAAACGAGCAAAACAAACAGAGTAAATGCTTTCGATTCATTTACTATTCGTTTGTGCAACTACATATAAACATATTATACCCAGTATCCCAAGGGAGAAGCGTATCAAGCATCATTTATATTAAAATTTGTGGATGCTAAGCTCACAACGCCACCACACCCATAATACGGCCATTTGATCAGTATATGCACACTTTTCAAGGCAAACGCAAAAAAATATTGATTTCTTTCCTTCTTATCAGTTCGTCTAAAAGTCTGTAACGCATTAAAGAACGCATCGTAGACCCCATAAAGTATGTATATATATACTAGATAATAGAGTATAACTTTTTAGGGTAGTCCCCATTCAAACAAACCGGCCCCTTTTGACTTGTAAGAAAAACTTTTTTTTTATTGTAATCAACATTAACTTAATAATTGATATGGTAGCTTCTAGTGGACGGACGCTTCATATATACCACAATAGTCTATACCCCATACAAACACATCCACCACTTTTGTGCTTTTTATGAAAAAAAAAAAACTTTATTTAAATCAATATTTGTATGAAATTCCATTGAGGATTTTAGTAGGCAACGGCTTCATATACATATACCCACAGCTCATTTTTATGCATTTGTATGAAAAACATCAATATCAACTTGAAATCTTATAGATGAACGCTTCATACACATCTACTAGTGGGCTTGTACCTCCCACTTTTTGGGGCAGCCCCCATTTATACGTTTATGGTTATTCTCACTTTAGATGTCGCTCCGTTTGCATTAACTTTATAAACTTTATAGATTAAATAATTGTTCGAAGGTGTTCAAGTGACATCTCGGAAACTGCTAAGTAAGTACGCGGTTGTTAAACTTGCATACAAAATTCATAAAGGGGACATATATCCTTATAGTGGGGTTAGCACATTAATTTAATACACTTAACTGAATAGGAAATAGGAGAGTCGAAATATCCAAATTTGAAGTATCTATATCTTATAGTCTCCAAAATATCGTCGTTCAAACATACAGACGGACGGAAGGACATGGCTAGATCGACCCAGCTACCTATACTGATCAAGAACATATACACTTTATGGCGTCTAACACGACTCCATCTGCATCTTACCACACTTAATATACCCATTTACCGTATGTTATAAAAATACACGTACATCCACATGTACCAGAATTAACACTTTTCTGCTGCTTTGCACGCATTCTTATGGGACCCCTATAGAAGTAAAAATTAACAGAGGCGTTGGTTAACCAACATGAAAAAAAAAACAACAACCAACAAGGAAACAAAAAATAACACAAAAAAATCCAATGACTTTGCTTATTCTTTGTTTGAAATGTTGTTTAAATGTTTCTCTTATACTTATGGCCGTATGACAGACGAATACTATGAGCATATTTTTTCCCCTTCACTGTTCTTAGAGCAGATCAGAAAATAGAGAAAGCAAAAGTTCTACAGGTGCGAGAGGTTGAAATATAGTTTCATCAAAAAGTGAAACGAAAACCAAGATTACAATAATGAGCAGAAATTCCATATTAATATGAGCATCTATGCGAAAGATGAGACAACTCTGGGCTCAAAAATGCCAAAGTACAAAAAGTTCGGAAAAAATAGTGTTTTTATCTATATTTTTTTTTTTTTTTTTTGGTGTTTTGAATTATTTCATTTGGTCACTCTTTATACAAAATGTAAATTAGTGCACAATAAAACTAGAACAAAGAGCAACAATGACTAATGCAGAGACAATTGCTTTGGCATGTCATGCGCAAATGGTGAATATACTCAATGCATGCATTTTTGAAATGCTTTCTTCTATTGATTCTGTATTAAAAAGGATTGTTGCCTATTACTCAGTTATAGCTTATATAGTATATCAATTAGGCGTAACATTCTCATCATTTCCCCTTTCCACTGACAAATGTTCGTTGGCGTTAACATGTGAGTGGCATAATGAAATTCGCTTTATTTAAATAAGATTTGTTTGTGGTGATGTGATAATAAATATTTCATTTCATTTCAATAGAGAAAAAAAACGTGCATAGGCAACATTCTTTACATTCACCGAGAATCTGAAGAAAACTTAAAATATAAGTGTTTTTTACAATAATTTCAATATATAAAACGCAAACAACGCCCAAAATTAAACTTTTCTACTTCTCTAAATCCGCTCCTATCCATTTTTTGTTGTTGTTTTCTTTACAACAATGTTGTGGTTGTCTCTGTTGTTGCATACGTCTTACTGTGTTTGTAGTTGCAGTTGTTGTGTTCGCTATTGCATACCGTGCGTGATGCTGCCTTACTCCAATGATATTTTCTTCCCCACTTACCCACTATAACCACAATCGTCTACATTTTATCAGTCAAGTTAAGTCAAGTAAACTCCAAGTTGGTCGCTTGCTTTTGCAGACAGCGTCTAGGAATTTTATGTCTACAGAGCATCACTTCTCAACTGTCGCCGACATCGTCTAACAATGCGCTACTAATGGGCGTGCAAACATTTTTGGCATACTTTTCCAAGTGTTTCTCTTTTTTTTCTAGCACGTCAAGTGCAAATTTTGAAGCAGACTTTTGAGACACAACGGAACTATGCTCCTCATACTAAATCGGCCAAAAGTTATGATAAATCTCAGTCATTATCGATAACGGTTATATGTGCTCGTATATATGCCATGCATATATGCATATATGCGATAACGATAACACATTTCTAAATTGCATACATCCGCTGCCGGCGATATTGAGTATGGGGCACCATACTATGGTTTAATGAATGGCGTTCAAATCGAATCGCAATGCATGCATTGAGATGTGGGATTTTGAAAAAAAAAAAAAGAAGAAAAAATCACTCACAATTTGTTGTCGGCTGATATAAGCAAAAAAGAAAAAAGGAAGTACGTTAACATTGTTAGAACCGAAAATTTGATACGCTTCACATGCAATGCGGAAAATTTTTAGTGAGAATTGTTGTAAAAATTATATTGAAGTTCAAGAGGTCACAAGTCGTTCGTAAGGTCGATAGCACAGCTAGTACAATAATATTTTTTATTGGCTTGACATCCTATCTAAGTCAGCTCTTCCTGCAGAGTTCTATTTTGTTTGTTCTTGGTGTAAAAATTATGTTTTTTGTATCTCATGGAGCATAACTGGTTATATTAATGCGTATTACATAAAATATTAAAGCATAATTATATGTTAATAGTTATATTATCATATAATGGTAATAGTTCTCGCGCATATTGTTGCTATTTTTAAATATTTAAGCCTGAGTAGAAATGATTTCCGTTTGAAATGAGAATAAATAAAAATATTAAAATGAAGATAAAATTTGCTAATAAATGAGGGCGGACACATTTGCCATGTACATATGTGTAACACATATCACTTTAAAATGCATAATTGCTTCTGAAATATGAAAATCACAAAGGATTGGCTCATTAATTTCATACAATTTATCTGCATTTGGATCTTGAGATTCTTAATATTCAAGTTCTATGACTTATAGTCTTCGAATTCTCAGTGTTCATACAGATAGTCATGTAAATGTCGACACACCTTCTGGTGCTGATCAAGATGATATATAATTATTACATACATTTACACAAAGCCCCATATACATAATAATTTCCGTGGATTTCGCATGGGTGACTAATATATATGCAAACTGTTCCTTGCCTATGATTTGATCTATGTGAGATATTTTATTAGAATTGACGGAATTTATACTAAATTTGGAGTTTCTAGCTAAATTAATTACAACGATTATAAAAACAAGAGAAGACGTTAAATTAAGTGGAACCGAAACTTTATTACTTTTTACACAAAAAGTGTATTTCCGCAAGCAAACAAAGTTTTCCAGAATTCGTCCGTGGCTCTATTTTTCGTAATAATTCAACTGGATTCGAAATGAGTTTGGTCCCATGCCGCAAAATGGTTCCGGTCTATTAAGCGAAACTTTCTCGCTAATTTTTCCGCCTCCTAAATGGTTACATAGTGTATTCGCATGACCGGGTACCCATCATAACTTTACTGTATTAAATCTTCCTAGATTAATAAGTTGTTCTAGGCATTGCAATACTAAATTAATATTGTTTCAATTGTGTTTAGTGTTTTGATGGCCGCTTTTGCCAGTCAAAGACTATGGTAATATTTTGTTTCCTACACACTCTGTCTATGTTGAAGTTGCCACATCTTTCAATGACATAGATTTCAGTTTGAAAGATACTGACTAGTCTCCTCTTTTTCAACTCCTGAACCTATCGTCGACTTTACTGTTAATTATACCTACACTCAACATATTCCTATCTGCCTATTGTTGTCCGTATAGATGCACCGACATTAGATTCAAAAGGACATCCAAAACTGAAGTAGGACAGGACGATAATTGCCATTGTCGCTTTTTTCCAATAAAAATCATGTGTTTTTTTTTCATGTGTAACGTGCCAACAGGTTTTGCTATGTTAATGCTCAGTCCTATTTTGGTGCACCAATTTTGTGTAATTCTGATAGATAGTTTCCGTAGATAGTTTCTAAAATGACAAGTTTTACGACTTACCAATTATACCCTTTATTGTACTATACATATGTAGGGTGTAAAATTGCAATTACGTAGCAGACAAACGAAGCTGTAAAATGGAAGGTGGATTTGGCAGGCAAAGAAGTCAGGAGGCGACAAAGACAGACAAGCAGGCGGTAATTGAAAGTACTGTGCGAAGCCGCGTCAAAATAACCGAGGGTAAGCAAAGGAGAAAGAATTACACAAAATAAAATAAGCAGTAAAAACTTTTTATGCCGGCAAATGTGCAATAAGGCTTTCAGATTCGCCGACTTTAGACTTTATGCGCGACAACAGGATGCGCTTGGAAGTCGATTTCCTCATCTTCTTTTTTTTTTAATGTATGTCTATGCGACCATAATCTAATCGGGCGTGGAGCAGACAGTCGTCGGTGTTGTCGTTTTGCCTATAGCCTGAAAATGGATTGAGGATATGAATATATGTATGTATGTATTACGAGCGCTAGATTAATGGATTTTCTACGAGCCAAGTTTATAACTAGCGGTGCAATATAAATTTTCAAGACATAACTTAGTTATAAGCCGTTGGTACATTCGCATTACTTTCTTTTTCAAGAAGCAATTGGAGAGAAGTAAATATCTACTTATCGATACTTTAACTCATTTTGAATTAAAAACTACTTAAAATCCAATATCCGTGTTATTACGAAACCATTTACACGCTATTCTACACTTCAATCAGATATTCGCTGAAACACGGAGAGACAGGGAGAGAAACCACCTGTTTCAAAGTACAAATTATCTTAGAATATATCAAGTTATAAACAAAATAACAGCGGTGAAGACAGTAGGGAGAAATGCAACCCCTGAATAGAATATGTGTTTAATTATAAAATAACATTAAAAATAAAAGAACGAAAACAAATGACTTAAAGCCACGTTAAAAGGATAAAGATACGAGTAGCACAAGGAAAAATGGAACTCATCTTTCACTCTCTCTCTCTCTCTCTCTCTTTGTAGATACATACACAAATTGCAGTGCAGCTGCTCTTGAAATGGAAAACATTATGAAAACTAAAAAGGAAAACCAAGGAAAAACTTTTTTTTTTTTTGAGAGTGTGCTGCAAAGGAGATAAGTAGAGAATAAAATTCTATGAAGATTACATCTAGGTAGCGCAACGGTCATTGACAGCAGGTGTTGTATTTCTAGCATAAATTATGAGCACGTACGATCGCACAAATGTGTAGGATTATCTGCACAGCATCCAAGGAGACATCAATAATTGTTGAGATAGAAAAGAAAAAACAATTCACAAAAACCTTGAAGAGGGGGAAAAAAACTGTATAAAGCCATCGAATATGTTGTAAAGCAACTATATACTTGGAGAAATAAATAATCAAAGAATTTGCAATTAACTTAAGGACCTTCTGCACGTTCATAAACGATCCGAGTTTTGTTTGAAATTAAAGAAATAGCTTCAATGAGTTATGGTGTATTCAGTTTAAAGGTCTCTATTTGATTCACAGATTGGTGTAAAAATCTTGTTTGCAGGGTGGATAACATATTACCCACAAATCCATGAATATTTTTTTGTCCTATATGTAAAGGAAATAAACAAATTTCGTAGACTTCTTATGGATGAATAATATATACACTTAATTCAAATATTTTAAGAATAAACTGTTTGCAAATCATAAAATTGAAATTTAATTTTTGATGTATGTATAGTTTAACAAGAACGAACGCTGCACGCGTGTGCTGGACTTCGAGATACCTTGTACCTTGTCTACGGGACGGGAGATATATTTATGGGTATATTCTATAGTTGTACGACTTGCATCTATGTGTGATATTTTATTACAATTAACGGAAGATATACTAAATTTGGAGTTTCAAGCTTAATTAATGGGAACGATTATAAAAACAAGAGAAGACGTTAAATTTGATACAACCGAAACTTTAATACTCTTTACACTTTATGTGGAAGCTAGCTATACCTTCTAGTGTGCAAATCGTCATTTCGATAAGTATTTTACCACAGAATCAACACTTGAAGATTCCTTGAAGACTGCTCCAACGCCACTTTCAGATCAATTTTCAGAGCAATAATAAGCGATTGGTTGGATGAGAGATCTTGAAATCATTCTTGTTAGGCAAAGTATATGAAGTCTGGTATTTTCATTGAATATGCCGGTCAATGTGTGGAATTGCATGGTGAAACATAATCAAGCTTGTTTCGGATGCTTATATTGGCTTATCAAGAAGTTTATTTTTCTGATATTAGAAACGTGGGGGGGGGGAGACGCAATACACTGACAATGTAAGATCGCCACGGTTTAATTGAACACCTATTGAAGTGAACTGAAGATTATTTGATGCAAACGCTTGTAGAGAACGGTGTTTGATACGACTTTTGATAAGAATGAGGCCTAACATCTAGATGGTTCCGTGGCATAGAATGCCTGTCCAGGAACTTGAAAATTATATTTGTTCGTGAGGTGTGTTTCTGTGAGAAGCTTTATGCCAACTTTCTATAATATAATAGAAAAATTAATAGATCGTTTTTGTGCCGAGAAACATCATTGGCATTCCAAAGACATGTTCTTAGGGGTCCCTTTATTTGCTTTGTTCAGCTACAAGCATATTGAAGATCGTGTTTTAATTCCACATGTGATCTTGCATGGTTCTTTGCATAAATGTCATCGTGGTCTTTGTACATTGATGCTATCATAAATTACATACAGTTTAGAGTAGTGTGGGCATACTACTTTGGTGTTCTTACGGTTCGATCAGAATTTTGAGATTATTCAAAATGAGTTTTATAGCGATATGTTCAAAACTAAACACTTAAATAAGAGTATTAGACTAGTGTAATGAGTTAGATAGAATCGTCTCATCAAATTGATCAAAAATATTTGAGAACGTGTATAAGAACCCTAAAGAAGCAAAAACAGCTAAAAAAAAAGGATCCTGCAAAAAAAAAAATCTTAGTAAAGGAAATTATTAAAGTACAGCAAGGAAAGAAGCAAAGACAACTTCCAGAAAAAAAATGTGAAAAATGAGTTATGAGTCGAATTTATGAGACATTTTCCAGACAGTCTTTTTGACAGTCAGCGATCGTGCGAGGGTAGTGGGAACGTTGATGATGAGTAGAATGTCGAAGGTACAACGACTCTGGCAGAACTTTCTTCAATACGAGTATGTGCGATTATTGCACCACAATCGCAGGACATGAATGTGTTATGGCACTTATCCTGGCATCATGTCGCGCAGCTGCCGGTGAAATTCGTAAAAGAAGAAAGTGAAAGCCATAAGTATTGTTTAGTTAACTGCTTGCTCTGTCAGATATTATTGTCATTCTTCTAGTGAACGAGCAGTAGAAGAACCAAGAAAGGAATATGTATCTTGATTTTTAATGCTTCAATTATTTTTTATTTATTGGCAATTGTTTTTGCGTACGTGCGGCAATAGCAGCAGCTGAAAGTTTTGAAGAGACAAGCGGTCTAGAGAAAATCAACGCCACTTTCAGATCAATTTTCAGAGCAATAATAAGCGATTGGTTGGATGAGAGATCTTGAAATCATTCTTGTTAGGCAAAGTATATGAAGTCTGGTATTTTCATTGAATATGCCGGTCAATGTGTGGAATTGCATGGTGAAACATAATCAAGCTTGTTTCGGATGCTTATATTGGCTTATCAAGAAGTTTATTTTTCTGATATTAGAAACGTGGGGGGGGGGAGACGCAATACACTGACAATGTAAGATCGCCACGGTTTAATTGAACACCTATTGAAGTGAACTGAAGATTATTTGATGCAAACGCTTGTAGAGAACGGTGTTTGATACGACTTTTGATAAGAATGAGGCCTAACATCTAGATGGTTCCGTGGCATAGAATGCCTGTCCAGGAACTTGAAAATTATATTTGTTCGTGAGGTGTGTTTCTGTGAGAAGCTTTATGCCAACTTTCTATAATATAATAGAAAAATTAATAGATCGTTTTTGTGCCGAGAAACATCATTGGCATTCCAAAGACATGTTCTTAGGGGTCCCTTTATTTGCTTTGTTCAGCTACAAGCATATTGAAGATCGTGTTTTAATTCCACATGTGATCTTGCATGGTTCTTTGCATAAATGTCATCGTGGTCTTTGTACATTGATGCTATCATAAATTACATACAGTTTAGAGTAGTGTGGGCATACTACTTTGGTGTTCTTACGGTTCGATCAGAATTTTGAGATTATTCAAAATGAGTTTTATAGCGATATGTTCAAAACTAAACACTTAAATAAGAGTATTAGACTAGTGTAATGAGTTAGATAGAATCGTCTCATCAAATTGATCAAAAATATTTGAGAACGTGTATAAGAACCCTAAAGAAGCAAAAACAGCTAAAAAAAAAGGATCCTGCAAAAAAAAAAATCTTAGTAAAGGAAATTATTAAAGTACAGCAAGGAAAGAAGCAAAGACAACTTCCAGAAAAAAAATGTGAAAAATGATTATGAGTCGAATTTATGAGACATTTTCCAGACAGTCTTTTTGACAGTCAGCGATCGTGCGAGGGTAGTGGGAACGTTGATGATGAGTAGAATGTCGAAGGTACAACGACTCTGGCAGAACTTTCTTCAATACGAGTATGTGCGATTATTGCACCACAATCGCAGGACATGAATGTGTTATGGCACTTATCCTGGCATCATGTCGCGCAGCTGCCGGTGAAATTCGTAAAAGAAGAAAGTGAAAGCCATAAGTATTGTTTAGTTAACTGCTTGCTCTGTCAGATATTATTGTCATTCTTCTAGTGAACGAGCAGTAGAAGAACCAAGAAAGGAATATGTATCTTGATTTTTAATGCTTCAATTATTTTTTATTTATTGGCAATTGTTTTTGCGTACGTGCGGCAATAGCAGCAGCTGAAAGTTTTGAAGAGACAAGCGGTCTAGAGAAAATCTTTAGGTTGCCACATAAATTTTGAATTTGATTTGCAATGACTTACATTTTAGGGGTTTGTGTAAGTCTTGATGGAAGGTAAAGATGTAAATCGTAGACAAAAAGGGGGAGCTAATTTCATTTGGATTAGTTACGAAATTGTGTCATGACCTAAGAGGGGTTTACTTACTCGCATTAATTCGCAGAGAATTTCATTGATTACTGTGCAAGGTTTGAGTTAAAATAAATTCTATTTAAGGGAATTCCAACATTTTAATATTTCCAATACTTTAAAAAAACAAAATTGCAGCTGTGGATAAATTTGTATTTACTTAATTGTAAGAATTGTACAAAATGTATGCCTGTGTACACTCATCGACTCACAGCTTATCAATTGAAAGCAAGAATTATTTCTAAAGAAAAAAAATATTTGCAAATGAAACGTGAAACTAGCTCAATAAAAACAAATTGTTTAAACATCCGTTTAGAAAAAAAGTGAACTTCGATAAAACCGAAGCTTAATACTTTTCACATGTACAATACTTAAATTGGCTATACACTCTCACATCACATTATTATTTGAGAGCTTAAGAAATAAAGGAAGAAAATTCGCGTTTGAAGTTTTGTTTTTAGTCTGGGATATTTAACAAATGAAAATTAAAAAAAGGTAACAGTATAACTTTCAATGCCGCATTAAAAGGAGTGCCAATGCTCACTAGTGCTTTGAAAACTAGTAGTCACTGACCGAACCGGTGGGTAGGAACACATTTTTGTGTATACATATGTATTTTCATATGTAAGTATGTATAGGGTTACAATGGATCGTCTAACCACTAAGTAACTCATTTAGGGCCGTTCTCGTAACTTAGAAATACATTAAAGAATTCGAATTGCCAATATATGCTATTGGCGGAATAATATTGAGTAGTGCATGTCATGACTTCACAATTGTAATAAATCCATTTCGATTAGCCCTGTAGTATAATACGATTTTTGTTCTGTTATCGTTCAAAAAGCGGTCACTTTTTGATCTGTTATTTTTGAAATTCGATTATTTTGGTCTTATTTATCGGTCAGCTTCAAAATGCTGAAGAGTTGGACAGTCCATTCATTTGCACAAAGGTTAACGCATAAAAACTATAAATTAGAAAAAAAATTGGATGAGAGTGAGCACCGTCGCTGTAGAAAAATACGAGCCAATCCATGAATATAATATGCACGTTTGTATTCCAAATTTAAATTTTGTTTTCATTTTGCTTTGATTTTTGATCGATCGGAAGGTATCTTTGAAATAAATTTTTAAAAAATTTATTGGCTCGCCGAACTAGGCAATAAGATTATAGGCATAATAAAAGTCGTGACATTGAAAACTAGAATAAAGCGTGAAAAATATGAGCTATAAAGATATAGGCAAGTCATGAGAATGGCCCTTAAATTTTTAAAACTTATTACAAAAGTCGTGCTTTTAGCGTGGCCATCTTTCAAACAAAACTTATCGATGAGGCCAGGCCTATTTCTTACTCGGTGTGCACGAACAATTTTCGATTTTGGGACTCTCAAAATCCGAAAAATTTTTAAGAGAAGCAGTTACACAAAAAAGTCTCTGCGTGGTGCATACTATGGTCTATCGGGCCATATTTATTCGAAAGTTACGCTGGAAGGATGGTTACAGTCAGTGCGGAGCGCTATAGTCGTATGATAACCGAATTTTTTTGGCCTGCAATTGAAAACTTTAACTTGAACAGTATGTGGTGACAACAATATCGCGCCATAAAGCCACACAACACGACCGATTTTGCCTTTATTTGTTTTAGTGAAGTCAATTGCCCACCGAGGTCACGTGATTTAACGACGTTGAACTTCTAATGTGCATCTTTGAGAAATGCTGTGTTTATGTGGATAATAATCAAATTGCCGAGATTCCCCCGAAATGTGCAATAAAAGTGACAGAAAAATACCACAAAAATTCGATAACTGTGTTTATGATTATGAAAATTTATATGATTTATATTTATTTACCTCTATTTGGTCGTGGAGGGTATAGAGGGTTGTGAATAATTTTATTGCGTATGAAATTATTAGAAATACATTGGAGTTGAGGTCGAGTAAACCAATTATTGCAAGCTATGTTCACTATATACAGTATGTTCACATTAAACAGTTAAAGTTTTAATCAAAATATTCTTATTTTTTTGATAAAACATACGCATTATAGATTTTGTTAGGAACAAATAATGCTTATTTTTTATATTACTTCTTTGAATTTCAGATTGCGAAAGAGTCAGTCCAATAATGGTAATTTTTTAAATTTAAACAGCTTCATTTGACGTCATTGGTTTAAAAATCTATTTCAAATGAACATAGACCTAACCGTCATTGTTCATTGTTCATTTCCATTTCCATATTCAAATTATATCTCATATGGGCGATCAATTACTAGATTCCTTTGTTTATAAGGGCCAGAGGCGTTTGTGCTTGTAGTCCACTTCTTGATATGATATGAATTGGAGCATTGATAATTTCAATATTTATCGTGGATGACCATCGATCACTCATTGGAAGAAAGTATCGATACACATCGAGTACATACAAGGTCTGATCTAAAAATAACAGAACTTTTAATTTAAATCATAGAACACGTAGCACCATCTAGTACATGTTGGCAATGTTAGAAAGGTATATTCTTCTTTCAAAAGCAGCTAAGTTCATGCTAATCGGTTGACAGATGACAATATAAAACACGTTTTAATAACAGCAGTTTTTGTAGTTATGTCTAAAAACAAAAGAGCAAATATTAAATTTTGTTTCAAACTCGTTAAAAAATTTGCTGAGACTTACGAATTGTTAAAAAATAGTTTATGATGATGATTGTATGTGTCGTACTCAAGTTTACACGTGGTTTACACGATTTAAAATGGTCGTGATGATTTAAATGATGATCCAAGAACTGTACGAGCCGAAGCATCTAATCGTGCTGAGTTAGTGGAAAATGTAAGTGAAATAATAGCTATCGATGCAAATTTCACAGTGAAAATGCTGGCAGAAGAATTTAATTCATCTTACTGTACAATCTACAAAATATTAACTGAAGATTTGGGTAAAACAAATGGTGTGTGCACGTTTTGTTCCACATCAGTTAAATGATGATCAAAAAATCGCTTGGGTAGTCAATGTTTTTATTTATGAAAAAAAAAACAGATTTCTTTCATCGACCACCCTCCGTATTCACCTGATCTATTACCGTACGATTATTTTCTCTACCCAAAAATGAAAACTACAATGAAAGGATGTTGACATTCCAGCCATACAAGCAGGCGTGGCACAGGTACTAAAGAACATTCCAAAAAGCGCGTTTAAAAACTTTGTATTGAGTTAAATGGACCGTATTTTGAATAAACATTAGCTTTGAAACATAATACCATGCTTGTTTTATTTTATAACTAAAAAGTCCGGTTATTTTTTGATTACATCGTGTAATTGTAAAGGCGCATGCCTAACTACGTTCTCTGGATTGTTAGCCAGCACGCTAGACAGTTGAGCTATTAAGGTTTCAAATTGTTTGCTGATATGTACATACATACATACATATACATATGTATGTCAGTGTACCATTTATACAATATTAACTTTAATTAATGAAACTTAATATCAAAGTTAATTGAATTCAGACACTCTTATGTGAAGAGTATGGTATAACAAATTGTATACAAAATTTTGCTTTATTTAGCAATTACAAAATGAATAACCCTTTATATAGTACGCCATATTAATCATAACGTTTAATCACATTATCAATGAAATATGAAAATAAACAGAAAGACCGAAAATAAGCGAAAAGTGACAACAATAATCATAAAATTACGTATGTACATATTTATACATACATACACACATATGCGGTTATGCATATAGGAAGCCGGAAGGAGCTGCAAAACCAATCAGCAGCAACAAAACATGAAACTGACTCGAAATGTCATCATTTTTTATTAGTAGCATCTGTATCTGTCGTCTCATCTCTCTCTCACACACTCTACCTCCTTCTACGTATTTGTTTATATAAAATGTTACAATTGAGTGCCAGTGTGACCCAATTGGGAAAATGGCAACGACATCGCAGACATCACCCACAAACATCCAAAAACAAAAACAACAACAGTAGAGACAACAACGTAAGATAACAAAAAAAAGTGAATACAAGATGTCGTACACGCAAAACAAGAGCTGAGCTAAAAGTACTGAAGAGAAGTTGAAAGAAAGAAAGAAATGAATGGCTACAGCAGGAAATCGATGATAACGAATGTAGAAACAACAACAACTCAAACAATGTACGTTCGGCATAACTTCGTAAGCACGATCAAAGGAGCAACGACAGCAAAAGCAAACGATGTACGTTGCAACAACAACTTTACAATAATTGTTGTTGTTGCAGTAGTACACCTACAACAACGAGGGAGCGAAAAAAAATAAGACAACAAAAATTTTAAGCAAAACAAGAAAGAGAAACATAAATAGCAAAAGAATTCCCAACAAGAATGCCATATACAACCATTTATTCTTTTCTTTTGCATTTGCGTTCGCACTCTTTTTGCATTGTCGTCGTCATTTATATGTATAGGGTGCTTTTTTAGAGGTGTAGAACTTTGAATTAATTTAAAATACAATAGATTGCATAATTTCAAACTGAAAAAACCAATTTTCAAAAACTTTTTCAATAAATGAGGGCCGTAACTCCCCAATGGTTCGCTTAAGTTTAAAGTTGCTGGTTTTTTCGCACGACTTCACTTAATTTGCATGATATCGGCCAATTTTAATTTCTTTTAAAACCGGAACCTTTCACCGAAATAAAATAAAATGAAAGAATCGTACTAGAACCAAAACATTCTCATTTTTACTTTTTTCTAAGAAAAATATTTACTAATGCATAATGTACAAAGGAAAAAAAACAGCTGATAACATACATATATGGTTAGAATGTTCCACAAACTTTCCAGAACTAATTGAGTCGTTAAAAATTACACTCGCAGTTTCAGCTATGCAAGTAAGCGTAGAGCGTTTGTTTTGAGGCGTCAAATTTATATTAGGGGTCGGTTGGATGCAAAAACATTTCATGTACAATTCAAAAAGTGATTTGTATAATAGCTACCTCTAAAATTTCGCGTGACATTCTTGTTTTGTCCAGCCTAAGAACGTAGGAAGTATCTATACCCAATTTCAGATCGAGTTCTTAAAAACTGTAGTTCTAGTTTTGATTCATACAGACAGACGGACATGGATGGATAGTTCGATTCGTATTGTCGACCTGATCAAGAATATATGTATATACTTTAAGGGGTCACCGATATTTTGTTTAATGCTTTACAAACTCCGGGACAATATTACAATTCAATTCACACTATGGTGTGAAGAGTATACAAATTTATGTATATTACTTACTGTTGAATAAAGAATAGTTTATTTCAAGAAATTGAAATAACATGTTATTAATTTGATATATGGTCTTTGGAAAGTTGGCAATTGTAATTAGTCTCTTCTTTTTTTTTTTTTTTGCACAATTTGTAAGTGTTCTTCTGACGTTCGTCTATTCATGATAAAAGGGCAAAACAAACTGAGCACAAATGACAATAGCGTTGCCAAATCTATCCAATTTAATGACTGTACAGTAAAGAAACTGCACACTCTGTTTTGCTTATAACTTGAAGCTTTATAAAAACTCGAATCGCTCATTTTTTTCTAGTAAAGAGAAATATGTTAACATTAAATTAAAACTAAATTTATTTAAAAAAAAAATCATTATCTTATTTAAGAACGAATTTTTTATTTTACATTCTTCATTCAATTTTGCACACCTTTTTTAACTTTGCTGCTTGCACTTAGCCAATTATATTAAACTACAACTTTTTTAGCAGCTCTTCCCTGCTTTCTCAAATTTCGTTTCGTTTAACAGTCTCTCTATTGGCCGAAATTCCGGAGCATTTGGTGGATTTTCCACTTTAGCAACGATCTTTTAATGATCTTTTCTGTAAGCAACGCTTGGATTGGTCGAGCATAGTGAGCGTTTGACAGATCTGGCCATAATATTGTTGAAATTTTGTGTTTTCGATAAAATGGTATCAGACGTTTTTTTTTAAATACTCATTTTTGTAAGTATCGGCGTTTATAGTGCCTTTTGTAAGACATTCACTTGTTACAACGCCTTAAGTGCAAATAGCCATAAGAGAACATTCTCACCAAATTTTTCCACTTGCATTGTTGATACTGTTTGGTCAACAATTCCAGCTTTCCGTTTTGTGTAAAACTGAGGGCCGGCCAAAGTTCTGGAGTCTAATTTTACATATGTTTCATCGTCCACCACAATGCTTTGCACAGAACCATTGATCGAACGGTCATATAACAGTTTAATCCATTTCGAAAAATGTAACCTCTAAAAAAGCACCCTATATATATGTATGTACGGTATGTAGTTGTTGTAAATATATTTTTGCTTAGCAGCGCGCTTTAAAAATAGCAATGCGAAAAAATAACAAAAAGAACAGTAACGGCAATAGCAGCAACAACAAGAACAACAACAACAATAAATTAATGAAATCGTATTTAACTCGTTTCGCTTTTGAAAATTATTGGCAGCAGCAGCAGCAATACAACAACAACGTGCAGAAAGCAGCGAATCAAATGCAACAACAATGATAACAAAATAAAATACATACAGAAAAGCGCAAGCAATACAATACGCAAGCAAAGGAGGAAGAAAACTACAAAGGTGTATAGCAACAAACAATTTTAAGTGTTGCCAATGTCACTGTGGGCGGTAGTCCACCTCAGTGTACCTGTAGTTTGAGCACTATTTTATACGCGCAGAAACGAAGTTTTTACTGAAAAGTTTGATCGAGTCTACAAGAGATCAAACAAGTATGCTGAGAAAAGACGTTCTTACTATGTTTTTGAAAAGGGCTAAGTTTTTCCCTTCCGATTTCCCACTTTTTTTTTACACAGTCAATGACCGCCTTTTTAGTATGTTTTATTCGTAAGGTGAATTCGGTATGAGATTCATTCTAAATGAAATTACGAAATAAGGCGAAAACTGAATGAATACCCGATGTGTGTTTGTACGTTCTCACGGAACTTTTCACATTTTGGCCCCTATCTCTAAAACGAACAGAGATACGGAAAATTAAAATAAAATCGATTTGCCGAAAATTAAACCAAATTTTTGTGTCATATTTTGAGTGGTAATGTGAGATTCGGAAAATTTGTATATATTCTCATGTCATGTTGAGATGTAGTGCTGAATTTTCGAGAAGCTGCTTTCAATTCAGTAGAGAAACAAATTCGATGACGCAGATGACTGAATTTTATAGCATAAAAAAACCTTACGAACGATCAATTATATATTTAATTCCAATAAAACAAATGAAAAATAAAAAGCATTCGTCATAAAATGAAGATCAGAAGTTTTGTGAGTTGCAAGTAGGCTTTCGTTACTTGGGTTTTACCACGTCCAGTTTTAAATTTTTTATTTGATTATTAAGTACGCAAATATATGAACATATGTTTGTAAATGGAGAGATAGGCGTTTTTTTAGTTAAATGTGAGTTCGTAAATAAAATGGCGCGTTAAGTAAAAAATCCTTAACTAAATATATGCATACTAGCTAATGTCGAACTATTTACACATACACATTTACAATAGCATACATAACTATAACCTAATTTTAACACAAATATTTCAAGTGAAGAACAAGAGGAACAGCAATCAGATACTTTTTTTCGCAGCGCAAACAAATTGAGATACATATGTATGTGGAAAACTATTTCGTCAAACATATTTTATTGCGAAACGCTTTCATTTGCCAATTTTGCTGTTTTTTGTTTTACTCACTTCAAACTAATCGAAAGACCTCGTTGGCAACTTCAGCTGCATGTACGATAGATTCATACGTACCTACAATACTAGCAGCTATACCCGGCGTTGTCCGGCATATATTTATAATACATGTAATGTGTGATACAAAGATTTTTTTAAGTAAAAAATCTATGACATTTTCAAATTACCTATGGGAACCATTCATTTTGTGTTGATTATATTCTATACTATTATTGAAGAACTTCTCTATGAACTAAATTTGCGAGAATCAATGAAAAGCTTGCGGAACTTTACGGTAGAAGAGGCTCTTGGCTTGGCTGTGGAATTATCCGAAAGCAGCGAAACACAAATTAAATTATTTTCTTTACAAATGATCGGATGGTAACTCCCTTTCCACAAGGTGAAATTCTCCAAAATCGTAGAAACACGTTCAACTTGGTTCTTTATTGTGTAGAGAAAACACTCATCGAAATTGAAAACGATGTGATGAATAAATTTCCCTCACACAATCTTCAAAACGCTTGGGGTGGAATTTGCTAAACCCCGCCATAGTGAGCGTTTTTACCAGAAATCAGATATCTATCATTAAAAGTTTCCTCTGTGTATCGCTTGTGATTCAATGAATCAATCAGGTAAAACATTCTTATGTATATAGAGTATTGGGTGTATTCATTAATTTCCATCGTTTTACAAAAGGTGGTGTTACTAATATTTGAATCACTCTCAAGCGTCAAAATCGTGGAGTTAGCTCGCCCATGCATCAACATCGATGGCAATGCCGGATATTCATGGTTCCAAGCTCATGCTCAGATGGGGTAAGCGCTTTATGAGCTGTTCAAACCTAATGAAACCATGGTGGGACTTTGTTACCAACAACAATTGATGCGTTTTAACCGAGCATTGAAAGGAAAGCGGACGTAATTTAAGCAAAGATACGCCCCGGTTAAAATCAACTTGGAAAAGCTCAAATGGAAAGTTCTATCTCACTCGCTGTATTCATCAGACATTGCTCCTTTCGATTACCACTTGTTCCAATCGATGAATTTTGTGTCGAGGCACGATTTATGGATAACCTCAAAAGACGAATAGTTTTTGACATGATGACGTCTTACAAATTGATGAACGCCGGCTGCACGTACGAAAAAGCATGACTCATTTGTCACGTACGTGACAAGCGATAGAGAGGCACGATCGGCCTAACCGTGCAAAGCAAGCTCACTATACTTCTCAAACGTGTAAAGCAAGGTCACTATACTTCTCAAACGTACAAAGCAATCGCACTATACTTCTCAAACTGCACTTCTAAAACGTGCAAAGCAAGCTCACTATACTTCTCAAACATGCAAAGCAAGCACACTATACTTGAATTAACGAGTGCAAATAAATGTAAATTTATCGAAAAAATTTTAATTTTCAATTAACTCCTTCTTTGTATTATACAAAATAATGATAATTCAGTGATAATAATTCAAATCAATTTATAAAAGTATGCAATTTTTCATCAATGTTTTCTTATGACGTTATCACGGAAAATTATCGTCCGTAAAACGACTTTACAGTTAACCAATTTTTTTTTACGACCCGGAATCCGGAAAAAGAAGTGACTAATGTTGGACCGTTACGCCGTTATCTTTAAAAAAGACATACATTTGTCATAAAAAAAAAACATTGTACCGTTATATTTTAATAAAGATTCGTTTCTCATTTTAAAAAAAGCGGTAGAAATTAATGCATACACTCATTATAATATATACATACACAAGTATATAGCTTATCACTACATTATTTGAAACAAGTAGTCGAGGAGCCCGAATAATCGTATATTAAACCGTGTGCAGGTGTAGTTATTAAGAGCACATTCATACATATGTGCACAAGTTGGATATAATATGATTGATAATATCGTAGTGCAATATTTTTAAAGTATGTAATATGTATTTATGTTTTTTATATAAGACTTTGCTACGCCCCCTGTTGTTTTTCTCTTATATGGTGACGTGGCTCCGTGGATTTTATATTTTCCGGTGCCCTTTAAAATACCTATATACCGATTCTCATCCATTTTTGCGTTGTACTCGAGCACTCACCCCGCCAACGTCGCTGTCAATTCGCAGTGTTCATGCTGGGTGTTAGTAGATGTTTCTGTAGAAGGGCGTGACCTTTTGAATTAATTCTTATTTCGTATATTATTTAAATATTATTACATTTACATTTAGTAGGTAAGCATTTTTTATAGCAAATAATAAAAATTCATTACTTCCGTAAGAATTCAAGATATTACGTATGATTCCATAGAAAAGCACGCTTCACTTTATTTTGTTTCTTCCTCTAATTCTTCGACTACCACACAGAACTGGTTCAAAAAGTAACACCGACAGATAGGGTATAAACAGAAAACAAAAAAAAAAATGAAAGATACGAATGAGCGCCACAGCTCAGCCAAAATTCGAATAAAGAACGTTTATAAGTGGAAGTCAAAAGAAAATTCCACGTTAGCCATTCGCAAAGAACCTCAGCAGACAGAAAAAAAGAGTCGAAGAACCAAGTTGAACCGAAACCAAATCAAAGCCGAACACTGAACTGACCAAGAGCAGCAAGAGTAAATATTGTTCACGCTGCTCAATGGTAGCGGCAGCACGTCGCTGGCATCGTTGGCGGAGGTCATCAAACTGTGACGTCGCATAAAAATATTATATTACTTCTAAATACAAATTGCTTATAAAACAAGATACACTGAAAAGTATCTCGAACTGAAAAAAGGCGTAAAATAAATCATAACGGCGTTCAAATACATTTCAAGCGTAATTCCTGTGAATTTTGTATATAGACGGACGGACGGTCGGATTGCTGCACAGGTAAAGCAAATCCTTTGCTTAAAAGCTCAAGAACTTGTACAGAATATTTTGGTATAAATTAAATAAGAGCAGCACATAAAATCAAATCAAGTGTATATAGTAAAATGAAGTTGTACTGTTTCTTACATTTGTACGAGTATGTATTTGGTTTGTCATTATAAGATAACCTATCTCTAGTTACGTGTGTTTGACGATGTCTGTTGATGTGCATGGAGAAACGCAATCAAATGTTCTTGAGAAACCACAGCGCATAGAATGTGTGATATATGTACTCTAAAATGTGATAGCTTGTGGCGAATACAATTAAATTGTACAGACATAGACGATTAAATTTTCATTAAATACCATACACAAATGCTTAGCCAGATTATTAAAGCTATCAGCACTGCCGCAATATTAAGATATGCCACTTGAGCTTTTAATAATTTACCATATTTCTTAGATTTCTTAACAATTAATTAAAAAGCTACTAAATATGGCATTTCGATGACTCCGTAGACAGCAAGGTCATGCAAATATGCTCGAAGAGTAGTGCATGATGAATGTTTCGTAGCTGAATCCGAAACAATTGTCTCCGTAGCTAAATTCAATGTTAAGTAATAAATGTTGTTATTGTCCTTTCACAGATGTTCATATTTCTCAATGTAAAAATGTCCCCGAGCCAGCTAAATTTATATACAAAAAAAAGTTCAAGAAACAATACTTACCAGGCCTAAGTACGACATGATAAGGATAATTTTAACGTAACTGCAAGCAAGAAATCGAGCTGGAATAGTTAGACCACTTTCTGTGCCAATGCCTATCAACATAAGATATATCCGCTAAAAATATCTTCAATAACTCTTGAATGACGGTTTCAACTCTAACAGCATCTGAGCATCAGACGATGAAGGCTAGTAGATTTCGGCTTTATCGTCCGCTTCTCAGATGATTTTAGGGTTAAACCGTCATACTTGGAGTGTAGACTTACTAAATGTTAGTTTGTAATAAATTTAACTACAATACCAATTTTATCCCAGCTGTCATAGGCTTAAAACATTCTGTATTAAAAACCTATTTGATGTAACATCCAGTCAAGAGAACTTAGAACAGATTTCAAGAAAACACATTCAGTTGCCAAAAATTTACCTTGAAATGGTAAAAGAAACAATTTGAGAGATTAGGCGATTTTCTCAATCATTGGGCTACCGCAATAAAAGACACTTACAAGATCTTCAAAATTCTATTCAGAAAATTGTCTTCGAAACAGTTTTGATGACACATCTAGCTGTCACCCGAGGGGACTAAGAACAAATTTCAAGAAGACACATGGAGTTGTAACGTCATTTTGTGTCCTTACGAAAATCAGTCCCGATTTTCCGATCTCTCATTGTTCTTCCCAGTATTGATCAAGTCACATATCTTGACTTAACTCGTGAGTTACTAAGAGTTGTGTTGTGATGCAATTTTCTAGAAAGAATTGACACGCAAAAAACCCAAGAAAATTTCAGAAAGATGCATTTGCTTTCCTAAAACCATAAAAGAGAATAGATGCTATCAGAGATGTTCATAACTTAATATTCAACCTTAAACTCTTAATCATGAGAATAGGTTGAAAAAGTCTACTGAGCTTATGCGAGGGAGATAATAGTGATTTTTAACTCACGAATTTCTAACAATGGGCGGGTTATGGTGAATTTCACATTTGAGAAACTCACGTAAATCTCAAATTTTTATTTAAGCAGATAATCATACTCAATATCTCTGAATTTCTCACATGCTGAAATTTTTTCATATAACGAGTTTCTTGTAGTCCTTCATCCCTGAAATTAGAAGATTGGAGAAATAGTGCTATCACTAATTTTTGCGTCTTTTATCAAACCGAAAACGGGGACACAACTTCAGTGGCGTTTTTTTATTCATTTTTTTTTTTTTTTTTTTATAAACACTCGGCCAAGTCATACGTGATAAATAATTTGTCGACAAATTTGAACATTTTGCATGCCGTAAAAAGTTATAAAATTCGATGAATCACTGGCTTAAGACTGAGTGAACTTTTTTTGCTGTGATATAAATAGAATATATCGTCAACAAAATTCTTATAATTGCCTTGTTCGAGGGTTGTAATTCGAAAAATACTGGTATATATTGAAGACCACAGAGGCGATGTCGAACAGACCATGTGGTCCAGAGTTATGGAGAATGTGCGCCAAACAGCCGATCCCAAAAAGTTCCCCATTGATTGTTTCGAGCCGCCAAATACTTCTCGTATTCCCTCACGTTTGTTGCGAACTAATCAGAACTAGAATTCCGCTGGTATTCTTTCGAAAGCTATCGAAAATGATATACAATTTTCGATAGAATACCAAAATACCTTATAGCCATACAATGTTGTAATCGTACCTTTGATAGCATTTTTGAATTAAATCGCCGTTCTGTTTTTTTTTATTTTGACATTTTTCTCTGTAAATTTCAATAAAAATAGGTTAAAACTGTAGTTTGGTAAAAAAAACAGAACTTGTAATACATTTAAAAAGTACCACATAGAAAATGAAAATGTTTATCAAAACAACAACTCTTTTACCACAAAAATTTGGCCAATCGTGTCGACCGTTGGAGTTACTAGTAAATAGATGTTCCATTTATAAATTATTAAACCCCTAACCGTAGACCGATACTCGTTATTGTTTTTGTTCGCTATATCAGTTGGTGGCACTATGCTTCTAATTGGAAGTTTATACTAGCTGGTACCCAGCGCATTTCTGCCCTTCCAACTGCATCTCCTTCCCTCTGCCACTCCTCCCTCATGCCCCTTTTCCTACCACCTATTCCCCCGCCCCCTTTCACCCCTTTCGCCTAAAACTCTTCGTCTACTACCCTTTACCCTGCACCAATTCCCCTGCCTCTTCCCCTACCACCACTTCTTCCTGCTCTCTTCGATCCCATTAACATATATACGACATTTCATCCCTCTATCTTAAATCGTACCCTGCGCGTTTGCTGCCCTTCGCCCTGCCTCACCCACCTCTACCCATCCTTTCCTATGCCCCCTTAACATACCTCTCATTCCCCTAACCTTCTTGTCCCTGACCACTTTCCCTACTATCCCATCTTCTACCACCCATTCCCTGCCCCACTTCCACCTCTTTCTCTTCCGGTTCTTTCCCTTCCACCTCTTCCGCAACACTCCCCTTTCCCTTCTCCTTCCCTCTTCGATCCCAGTAACATGTATACAAAATTTCATCCATCTATCTTAAATATGATGAGAAACCTTCCTGCAGACCAAACTAACATATTTTGAAAATTTGGTGCAGCGGTTTTTGAGTTTTTGGATTTCTCACACTGCACGAACGTTTATATATATATTAAGACATAAAGTACACATTTTTACTAACCAATTTATTCTATAAATTGAAATGTATACGAGTAGTTCTATACGATAGATAAATCACATCAAAAGTTATTAACTCTAGGAATCGGCAAAAATGCACTTAGCTAATCGAAATGTGATTATATTTTCCAATCTGCGCAGACGATGTCTTATTTCAAAAACTACGGATATGCAAATATATCTAAGAACAAATCGAACCATGTATAGGTTAAGCCGGCTCACCACCTGATAGAGGTCACACAGTGATTTGATAATTTTTTTCTTCTACATTTTTTGCACAAAATATGAAAAGTATATTGATTTTAATAAGAAGTTTGTAACATCCGAAAGGAAACTTAAATCGATAAAAAAAAGAGTTGCCAGATTGTGGAAATTACCGATAATTAGGGATGTGAACTTCAGTAATATATCGATGGTTTGCGTTTATATACCATTTGAAAAAATTCTAAGATTTGCAAATGCTCCGCACAAAAACGCTGATGGATATAGAAAAGTGGATACGAATCACGTTACGAATATTAAATTTTTGCGTATAATTCGCGGATGCGGATCACGTGGCAGATATTAAATTTTTGCGAATACTCCGCGGATTCAGATTTTAACATCCATAATCCTATTACACTACACGACAATCGAAAGCGAGAATTTGTTAAATTGGCTATAAAGCGAAAAAAATTTGTTAAGGGATTGGAATTCAGCGAACCTTCAATCCAGGGGATAAAGTATGTTTTAGCCAAATGGCATTAATTTGAGGTTAATAAAGTAATTTGAATAAAATAACGACTTTACTTAACGTCTTCTATATAGTACTTAGTATTTCGTATGTAGTTACTTACCTATAAGATTCAGTATGTGACACTCATATGGAAACCAATTGTTGAATTTGACATTGACGCTGCTTGCAGTATATTCTTCGTAGTTGTTCTAAATAAAATAGAAATAAAAGGAATTTAAATGGATTTATGGAAAAAATATATAATTTTTTTTTTTTTAAATACATAGGGTGTTTTTTAGAGTTGGAGAACATTGAATTGAATTAAAATACTGAATTTATGAATTTCAAACTGAAAATTATATTTTATTAGATAGATAATTTAAACATGATTTCAGGCTTCAGGGCGTCATGGCTGACTGACATGTGGTGCATTCTGTAAGTCCAATTTTCGACTAATTTTTATTTAGACTATCCGTTCTGCTAAAACGATTCTTGGTTAATCAAACTAGTCGCTGGGATGAACAATTTTGTTGACCGAAAACTGGACGTAGCGGTAACATATCCGGACAGAAAAACGATTTTCGAAATATATTTGCAAGCATTGTTTCTGGCAATAGTCTATTCATTATGAATACGAATAACAATAGCGTTGTCAGATTTGATCAATTTAAGACAGTTTAAGCCCTGTCGGATATTGGAATCCCTAAAAAAACACCCTATATATATGAATGCAAGGATCAAAGTTTATACGGTTTATAATTTTATACTGCCTATAAAATCTATAATTAATATATATCTTCTGAAAGATTCTACAAATTCTAAAGAGCTAAAAATACTGCTCCTTCGAGGTTAAAGATTAAGCTTGATGGAGATATACGGATCGTGCAGCTATTTTAAGAAATTGCTAATTCCCAATAGGAAATGAAATTCATTTGGCGAAAATACTAAAAATGGCAGCGGCGGCTTATTGGGTCAGACGAACGAACACACACACGCACACATACACTTTTGCCGCCGCCGCCCACCACCTGACAACAAAAAACAGTTTACGTCGGAATTGGCTACAATCTTCAACATACGCAATTATATTAATTATTATTTAATAATGTATTTACTATGAATATTTTTTCGATATCTCAATCAAGGTCAATTCACAATTAAATGAAAAAAATGTTCGAAAATCAGCTACGTATACACAATAAAAATTATAATTAAAATTTAATAATGAATAATGGCAAAAATAAAACAAAAGTATTGCTATGAATCGGATCCTGCTACACACGTATCTGTGTGGAGGTCAGTAGACTGCGTACGCAACATAATGCCGGTTGGCCGGAGTAGCGGAGCACCACTTTCCGGCCGAAGACGCCAACAACAACAAAAACAACAACAAATGGCAGCAACAGCACAGCACCTCCACCACCAACACACACACACACACTGCCAACTATGCACGCACACAAACACATGTCACATTTTTTCAGCCATCAGCCACCACATTTTTTTTTCGCTGCCTCACTACGCTGCACTATATGGAATATTTCCTTGTTTGATTTTGATACACTTATAATTATACGATTTTAATGAAAAATAGCGCAAATTAAAGCTATTTCAATTACCTTTCGTTTGAGCCTATTTTAATGAAAATCGCACGTGTTCTTCTCGTTGAGAATTGTTATTTTTTAATACAACCTTTTTCAACTGATGCGCTGCGATTTCTGCTTCTCACCAAACGGCGAATTAACGATGGACGACGACCGATTGTGTGCGATTGTGTGTGTGTGTAAGCGAATTGAACAGTCGTCGCGTCGCGGCCTATAGCTGTATAGGTGTGTGCTTGTGTGTAAACGCGTAGGCAACTTCGTTGTCGTCGTTGCCGATGCGATTCTTTCTTCTTACTTTATTTAATTTAGCCCAACTCATCTCTACTGGGTTTAAATTTGAGCGCTCAATTTAGCAGAATTTGAATCTGTTTGCAAAATCTGCAGTCAAATTTCATATTTTTATAAGGCAAAAGGTAACTTCTACATCGAAATTGAAAAACGCGCGCATTCAGTTTTCGTTTTATCAGCCGCGTTTTGTTGTTGTTTACATTTTGTGACTGGCTGTGCGCACAGCTGTTGTAACAGCTGTTCGCATGCATTCGCTTATAGCTTCACTGCTTACACGCATTAGCAACTGCTGTTAGGTGTTAACTGCTTTACTTGCACTCGCACATTGACTGTCTGTACAGTTATTTTGTTTAGCGGCGATAACAGCTGTGCACATTGCTGTGTATTGTGTGAGTGCAAGCGAGAAGTAGTTGCTGTTCAACGCTGACAGCATCGGTCTGCAATTCAAATGATCAACGACAATTGGTCCCGTAGCATAATATAGGGATTAGCAGTAAAAGTACTTTAATATAATTGTGATAGAACTTTTAAGGCTTTACATTCAAGAAACGCCCAAAAGGTACATAAAAAAAAATCTGTCAAATATTATGATATAGGTATCCCTCAATTATATCCAACAGTCAATTTAATTCACTAGAAGTACAACACTTCAAGATATCGTTCGCAAAAAAACATTTTTGGCATCTTTCATTTTGCATTCACAAAAATTCTTTCCATCAAAATTTTGCATTTGTAGAATCTTCTTTGGAATAGCTGAATTTGTTTCGCTTGTACATACTAAGAAACTAAGCAACAAATTGTAAATTGTGGATGATTTTTGAAAAAAATATTTATAGAAAACTAAAATTGTTCAAATTTTTTTTTTTTTTGAGGACTACTCACTAAATACGAGGAAAAACAATCAAATTGGGAACACTAATCATTTTCTTGCATCTTTCAATAATGTCAAACATGCTGAGCTGGTTTCCAGTAACAAATCCCATCTAAAATAATTTCAGCATCAAACGTTAAAGATGCTAGAAATGCATTGGAAGAAACTCGGCCTTATACACTAACTAGGAAAAATAGTACTTTTTTCAATTAACCTACTAACCTACCACCACTAACCTACTATTATTTTTAAGATCTCAGTGGTGGTGAATAATCCGTCTTCAGCGGTTGGTTTCCTTCAATTCTTCGAAAACTTGTGGCAAATAAAAGGTGGTTTATCATTCAGAATTGACCGTCCTACGTTGCTCTAATGAAGCAGTTGCGTCACGATAGTCATACGCAGTAGTTACACGAGTTAATTTTATTTTTTGTCCGAGATGAATTTTTAAAGTCACTGTAAACAACACAAATAGTACTCATACATCGAAACGTTCTGAATACGCTTATGCTACAAAAGTAATTTAAAATTTTTTTTTTCTTTTTTTTTATAAATCGTTCTGAAAAAAAAGAAAGTGTTCAATACAATGAAGGGTTTTATGAGAGCTGTACCTATATATATATTTTTATATACTGTACCCAAAGGATACATGGGTATATTAGGTTTCTGCAAATGTGTGTGAAGTTTTTTATTTCGACTGTCCTATTCCCTCTTCAGATAAAGTGTATTAAATGAACGTGCTAATCCAACTATAAAGAGTACGCCTTTACAAACCTGACGACCTCTTCTACCTTCTACCTCTTTGTCTGTTAATTTAAATATAAACACTAAATTGGATGTATCCTATGTCAATCGTAAAAATACACCACATTGATTCAGATCGAATCACTAACAGGGGGTTTGCCACCATACAAATTTGTCTCCATTTGGAGGATATCTCAATGTCAAGCACACTCGACTGTAGCTTTCTTTCTTGTTATATATGTATATTCATGTGGTTAACCAGAATGACAGGTTTCTGAAAAACTTTATTCAGACCGATATCTCAAAAAAATGAACAACTGGCATGCATCTATACAGACCGATATGGATAGATCGAAAAGTCTCATCGAGTTGATCGAGAATATATACAGAATCCAGTGCAACCTTTTATACCTCGTTTTGAATGAGACAAAATTTATTCTCCAACATACTCAGCCGAGAAAATACCATCTTAAACACTATCTACTAATATACGAATGGTCCATCACTGAAGATTAGTAGAAAGTATCTGGGTTAGTGGATAAATTCAAATATTACTAAGGAATTTATTCAATTATGGATTCTGAACTCTGGCACAAATTAATACATGATATAAACACTGTCCTACACTGTCGAATGAGAGTTCGCGGCACCAACGCAACCCTGGTCCCGGTCAGTATAAGATCGGAATGTTGATTTCATAAATTCTAGTATGAATATTCTTTTAATAAATTCTATAATGAATCTTAACAAAGACTATTACTTATATACTTCCACAATTGTCTTAAATAATATGAAGGGTTCAGTTGTTCTATTTATAAAAATATATATGTATAACGACTCACACAATAAATTATGCTAAAATGCCGCATCAATCCATCAAATGTCAATAATAACAAAAACTTCATAATTGTTCTGCTCCGGCTGCTGCACCACCTGCATTGCCGAGTATGTGATTGCCTTCACTTCCATGCCCTGTGGATGTTTACCAATTTCGAATGGCTCGCCATAGCAGCGGCAAACAATCTCGAATGTTTCCAGATCGAACTTTGTGATTTCCAAACGCTTGCAAATGAGATAAGGCTCGGCGGAGAATAGAAACAGTAGTTCATCCAGAAAATGAAAGAGTAATCCTTCGACGTCGTCACCTTGTGCTTCGATTTGATAACAGGTTTCGGCGGAAACATATTCCAATTCGGTCATGTAGCCAAACATAGCCATGCCGCATTGCTCGAAAGCTTCCTGCAGCGTTG
Organism: Leucophenga montana; assembly: GCA_035044765.1. Taxonomy (NCBI): domain Eukaryota; kingdom Metazoa; phylum Arthropoda; class Insecta; order Diptera; family Drosophilidae; genus Leucophenga; species Leucophenga montana. The sequence continues at coordinate 135,182 of JAWNNQ010001783.1, read as the reverse complement.
AGCCCCATGCGTGTAATCTAAGCGAAGAAAAGTGTGATGTGTTTATTATTGAAGTAAACTAGTTGTGTTGGATGCTCCATCTATGTATATACATATATACTCACTGCACATCCGCCGTATGATCCAAATCTGTAAAGTGCAACAGGCAGTTTAACTTTATTTGTAGATTTTATTTAAAGTTGCCTTTACTTACATTCGTATTTAATTTCAGGTAATATGAAATCTGCTTGGCTGAATTGAACTTCCATTTTTAATGCTTTTTTTTTCGTATTTTGTTTGTAATAAATTTATTATTTTGTGCAATAAACAAATTAGTCAGCAGTCGATGCGGTAAAGCGTGTTTTCTTTCTTCTTCTGCTGATGCGTTAAGTTTGCCATTCACATTGCAATTTACAGCTGATGATGTAAACAGCTGAGTTGTGAGTGGCGAATTTTGTTTATAGTTCGTTACAAATTTAATTTTTGTAGAAAATGTAGGTTCAAATTTAAATAATTGATATGATAGATTTAAACTGAATTATTATACATATATTGGACAACTGCCTTTACATATAAAATTCATACAAATTTGAAGGAGATTCATAAAGACATGTCACATATTTAAAAATATTACGCCGAAATCTGAGCTTTTTTTTTGCCTTTCCCGCCAAATTTTGCCATTTTGAAAAAAGTTTTGGAACAGAAGTTTCTTAGTTTTGTGTGTGAAAAAAGTATATAAAAAAATTTTGGTTTCCAAACAATTCAAACACCCAAACTATTTCATAAAACTCTTTTAAGACGATGATACATATGTGACACGTTTCTCATATAGCATCGGAAATAGTTTCCGAACTCTACAAATTTGTAGTAGAAATGGGCATAAAGTGAACATAATTTTATTAATATTCGGAATCTTTGTCACATACGGGAATATATGATCGTCTGAACAGGTCGTTAACTCGTCAAAAATTGAAATAATTCATGACGTTTGAACAGGTGACCCGATTTACTTCATCTTGGCCTTGTTGGACCTGTCCAAAAATTGCTAAAAATAAGTTTGTGACGGTTGCTCCCCTAGAAAGATGTTTTCCACCTAATATACTTCCGACTGGTATGATCCGATTTTGCATGTTTTCAGATTTTCTGAATGTATGTATGTATATAACACGTACAAAGAGAAGATCGTATATAAATACGAAAAAGCGCACACAGATTATATACGCACTGGTACCATGAATTCGGTAACATCAAATATTTTTATTTCAAGTGGTTGTGATGGTAAAATTGTCATTTTAATACACGCACTGCCACAGTGATCAAGAAGCATGGTTACTCGATTGAATCGCTGCCTTATTTGCCGAGTGGTGGCATTTTCATCAGTGCAGGTGTATATAATTAAACTGTACGACTCTTTATCACATAATACATGTTAGGATACTTTTAGGTTCGAGGAGCTAATATAAAGATCAATTTTATAGTATTTTTGTTCGAACGATTTATAAAAATCCATTTTCCTTTAATATATAAACTAAATTTATTTTACTAAAAAATGTCAGAAAGGAAATCCTCATATGTACGAGGGGTACTATTTATATTTCGGGAATACCAAATAATAACAATTATTTTTAAATGAAAATGGCTTTATTGTTTTTCAAAATATTCTCCTTGATGATCAATACACTTTTGCATTCGTTCAAACCATTTGTTATAGCAGTTTTTCCATTCCTCTTGAGACACCTTCAAACCATGGTTTTTGAACGCTTCAACTGCTTCTTAGGCGCTCGTAAATCGTTGACCACGCAGTTTACCTTTTATACTCGGGAACAAGAAGAAGTCATTGGGTGCCAAATCATGACTGTACGGAGGATGATTAATTCGATGTTTTGACTGCTCAAAAATGCACTTGTTTGACGAGATGTGTGTAATGATGGAGAATGATTCGTCTTTGGCGGTTGGTTTTACGAATTTCTCCGAAGACTTCCGGCAAACAAATGGTCGTGTACCACTCAGAATTGACCGTCCTACGTTGCTCAAGCGGAACAGTGGCCACATGGCGATCATTTGCTCATGCAAAATCGAATGTATTGAAGTGGAACCAATGTGCAAGGATGCCTCTATCTCACGATATGTCACATGATGATCTTGCATTATCAGTTCTTGCACTTCATCGATGTTTTTGGGCGCAACAACCGATTTTGGACGACCATCACGGAATTCGTCGGCGACCAAACAACGACCACGATTGAATTCACTATACCAGTGATATACTGTGGTTTTTGATGGTGCTTTATCGCCATACAAAGAACTGAGTTCATTGACACATTCTTGTTGAGATAATCCACGTCGAAAGTTGTGAAAAATAATCCAACGAAAACCTTCTCTTGAAATTTCTATTTTTTTGCCAAATTGCTTTTCTTAACTCACTGTAAACAAAACAAATAGCAATTGTACATCAAAACTTTGTGAGTACGTTTATGCCAAAAATGTCAAACTTTATTATGGTGTTTCCAGATTTTAGCTTTTGACATTAGTGTTGCCAGTTCCCGAAATATAAATAGCAGCCATATTCTTCTTTATACCCAGGACAATAATATATTAAAAATGTATGTATTAGGAGAGTGGGTATATATATTCTTGATCTACATCGGAAACAATTTAACCACGACCCTCTGTCTGTCAGTTTGGTTGCATGATAACTTAAGTCTCAGGAAGTATAAGATCTAGAGACTTCAAACATTTACCATACGCAGAGAAAGTATATTAAATTTTGTGGACGCCCACAATACAGCCTTTTGACCCGTATATGCACACTTCTCAAGGCCACTTTGCCGAAAAAAACTTGTTTTTTTTTTGATTTGTTCTTTTTAATTTGTAATTTATTTTTTTTTTTTTTTTAAAAAACGAATTATTTTAATTTAAAGAAATTTAAAAGTAAGGGAACAGTTTTAGCCTTTTTAACTACTTAAACAAAAGACTTAAGCAACGAACTTGATTTAATTTATTACTGAATATAAATGGTTACACCCTGCCCTGAAGGGCCAAGGTTTTACTAAGTTTGTGTAAATTTATGTAACATGCAGAAGGATATTTGTCATACTCCATAAAGTAGATATGTTCTTGATCAACCTCAATATAGCTACATACAGGATATCTCAAAAGAAAGTTTGCAACTATTCTGACTCGCGGCGAAGGCGACGTCTATTCAATGCCGGAGATAGCGTCGTAAAGGCTAAATGCTCTAACTGTTGTGCCAAAGATTTCTTCCTGGTGTGCAAATTATTACATCGTGATTGGGCAGCATCAAATTGGCATCTTCTTCTGTGGCTTCACTGGTAAATGTTGTTTAACGGCCTGAACCCAGCGCACAAACCCATAATAAAATAGGGTTGCCTTCACACAATTTGCTCAGCACGGATGTTTTCCTGGCTTATCCAGGGGATACGTGACTAACGGACGACTGTGAGCTACTTGTGCCGTTTTTGACCAATGACATATGAATTACAATCAGTAATTTTCTACACTAATGTGGACTTCTGCAAACGATTCCTAATAGAAAACGAACTCAGTCTTCACATATTACACAATTAGGCAATGTAAACGCACAATTTTCAATACCATGAACTTGACTTGAAAGCATGGCTACAATAAATACAATTCACTTGAAATTAATGAAATAAAGTCGCGTACAATGACACCAAAGCGTTTAAGCGAGTTTTTTTTTTTTGCTTAAAATGCGCTGAGCGTGCCATGGTTTTATGCGTTACCCGTTGACTTATGAGTTATGTGACACTACATATTACCAACTATTCAACAAATACGGAAATAAGACACAAACACAGCAAGTAAACAGGGTAAAACACATTTGGCTTGAATGTAAGACAACGGGATCTCTTTTGGGCTTTGACTCTCAATAGAGACGGCCTATATTACCGACCGAAACGCTTGCCCAGTTTTACTCAGTTTATAGCTTTGACGCTCATTCTGCATTTGCTTAGCTTGCTGGCTACTCGTTTTGTACACGCAAAAATAGTTATCAATTGCAGCTCGTGCAGTGTGGTGCGCACACTTTTACTAGTCAGCCGGGTACCGCAGTATTTACCATCGAGTGTCGTATTCCAAAGTAAGCCTTGCTGCAAACCAAATTAGTTTTGTTTTATTTTGTTTTGTTTTGTGTCTGCAACTTTGTTATAAACAATTTTCAAAACGCACATTTAAGTATCTCAAAAAGCTATGAATTGCAGTCAGTTTCTTAAAGTGTTGCTTTCAACTCTTTGTCTGGGTTATTATTAGTTAATGTAATTTAGCTTAAATCGTTAACGTCATGGAAAATTGCATAATTTTTCTTTTTCTGTTCAGTTCAACAGTTGATTTTTACAATCGAATTTTCAGCAAGTAAATATTTTGTTGAAATTATGTTTTTGGGAATTAAGTTGCAATGTACGAACGGGTTTTTATCTCCTTCTGCTGGCTGCTGCATATGTAAAATGTATTTTTGGTTTATTTCCAAACGCGCCCGTAATATGACAATTCATGCAAGCTTGTTTAATTTTAATTTAATTTATTTTTTTTATTTTTTAATTTCTAGTTGAATTGCTTTTGTCACTTTAAAGTAGAAAAATTTGTTAATGAACATTACAAATAACAATTGCCAAAAAAAACACTTTTTAAATATTTTAATATGTTTGACTTTGTTGAAATCGAAGATTTAATTCTCTTTAAGTGTGCTCCAAAATGAGAAATAGTTTGTGTTGTTTGCAATTTGAACACATTTATAAGAATTAGGGGGGGGGGTGTAGTTTTTGGGAGATTATTTTCTCCAGGCTTTGAAATGTGCCTTAATCCTACCATGAGTCATATATTCTCCCGAAACGTAGAAAAGTATATGTAATTGTTGAAAGTTTGAGGACCTTTTTTTCTGCTTCTCAATATGTTACATTACATCGTAATATCTCATCTATGCATCTGCTATCGGTTCAAAATATCTCCAGCAAATTAGAAGTGTCTAATTTCAGCAATAAAAAAAGTTGTTCATATAATGATTTCAATCTAAATCGTAAGTCTGGGTGGAGGTTTTATGCTATACTGAACTGATCTTGAAAACTGTGAAATATTTTATGAGCATGAATATAAGAAACATTTATGTCAATTTTTCTGGTTAAAGTGTTAAAAATTATATAAGTAGAAGCATCTTTTCTGAATGCAGAATGTCGTTTGTCAAAACCGAAAAACATGTTGGCAGTTCAAATATTAAATAATAAAACCTTTTGACCTTGGGAAATGTTTCCTTTGATACACCTTGTTATAAATTTGAATGCAAAAAAGCTAAAAAAAATTTTAAGAAAACCCAGAGAACTGTTTAGAAAACGGAAAGAATCTCTGGTGCAGATTCAGAACGCAATGTTGGGGGAGGGTGGTGAGGGCTACTCTACGAAAAGATAAACTTGACTAGCAAGAAAAAAGCGCTATAGATTAGTACCCCAACTAAATTACATCTTTCACAGCGACAAGGAGTATGTTGCACGAATGTTAATGGGAGCTGGGGTCTTAAAATCCAATACTTTAAGAGGTGAGGGCATTCGCAATCATATAAAAACTGAAAAATTCCAAGTGGGTTTGTATGGCTACCCCTCTAGTAGTAGGGCTGGCGAGTTGATTATATATATTTTATCTAAAGAGGGAATAGGAGAGTCTAACTGTCAAAGTTAATGGCTGTGTCTACTTGTATATAGATAAGAATGCTTGACCTAACTGATTTATTCATTGATTGATGTTTAAAGCACAGCCGAAACCACTAACTCTAGAGAGCAGATTTCTGGACACTAGTTTTATTTTATGATGAAAATTCTTATAAAATCGGAGCCTTGTGAAATTCGCTCATCCTAAGAGGGGAAAATTGAAACCATGACGGGAAACGAAGATGAAAGCTTATGTGAGGAAAATTTTGTTCATTTTATCGTCTTCAAACGCAGTTTATATTTAGTACCATACACAATAAATAGTACCATGCACAATATACCCCAAAAAGGGGTTGCGTACTCTAACAAATAATTAAACCTTGTTTCGCAGAATTTAGAAAATTCCACCCAATGTGCAGAAACTGGGGTGAAAGATTATGTGGGGAGATTTTTTTTATTCGGTCGTCTTTGCAATGGACACATATTTAAGAGATTTTGGAAAAAAATTTCTGTCAAGGGGCAAAACGAGAGTACATACATAAGAAAGCTTAAACTGGCTGATTTATCTTCAATGCACAGCTGCAACCGCTAACTCTAGAGAGCTGATTTCTGGACAGTTGTTTTCTTTTATGATAAAAACCTGCAGTGAAGGTTTACGGATGGAACATAAACTTAATTGGTCAACAACGTCAGAGGGGGCTACCGAGCACAAGATTTAATGACCAGTTTTGGGGTTTCTGAAAGATTGTCGAATGTTCTCTCCGCAAATATTTTTTTTTTTAGATTTTCCTTAAAAAAAAATTTGATTTTAAAATCCAACAAAATATCGAACAAAATATTCCTTAACGCTGTGCAAGGTGTAATTTTGTTTTTTTTTCCTTTCAAATATACAAACTTTTCGTTGAGCCACACAAACCCTCAACCCATCTGCAAGTTTGTATAAGCAACGAAAATTTGGATCTAGTATAGGAGCTAGAGATTTCAAGGTTGCTAATTTATAATCTAGTATTTTCTCTTCATATAAAGTGTTTTAAATGCCAACCCCACTAAAAGTGAGAGTTCACATACAAACCTGTTGTTAAAATATCTCCAAAAGTCCACCATTCAAAACTGCCCCCCATTTTGAAGTTTTATATGAAGTTTTGTTTCGTTTTTTGTTGTTATTTAAATTGGTGTACGATATCTTAGATCAATCACACATAAATTTTTGGTTCAAATAAAGAGCGTTAGACAGGGAATAGTGTATCTCGAATTCGAACACACTCAACTCCAGCGTTCTTTTTTGTGTTACAAACTTTTCAACAAATTAACAGTACCGTTATTCATACAATTAGTAAAGTGTATTAAATTACAAAGATACTTTAAAAAAAGTAATAAAAAAATAGGTCAAGTTCAGTCAGCATCCAATCAGGCAGACATCAGCGAGACAATACAAGTAGACGGAAGGTTAATTGTAGAGCGGGTGGTACGTTTAACCGGTATAATCTGCTGCTCATGGCTACCGCTCTTGTCCGTCATCATCATAATCATCATCGTACCGTTAAGACACTCCATATTTTAATGATAATTACCAACACGCAGAGTATTTACTGCTCAATTTTATAACAATTGTAGGTAAAAAGATACATTAACTTTGAAATTCAAACCAACATTGTTTGCAGTTGAAATTAACAAAAGCCACCGATTATACATACATATATACTTGAAGGCATGCTGCATGCCCTATACAAAGTCAGCGCGGCATTGCTGCTGCATTTAGTCTGCTGCTGCAATAATCGCGCATCAGGTGAGACGCAAGTTTCCGTTGATGATGATCTCACGCGGCTGCTGGGACGCTGCGAAACACAAAGTAAGAATTTCGACAGCTGTATGAAGGATGTTTTCAATGATTTGCGTGCCTACTTTCCAACAGGTCGATAACTTTTTATAGTAGCAACACTTGAACTCTGAACTGTAAGCTACAAGTATTTCGCTCTTTTAACAGGTGTACCCGATTACCAAATCAAGCCCTTTGATCCACATCACGCAGCTTTTGTAGAGTTACGTCGCGGTGACCAAAATGGCTTTGGCGGCTTTAAGTTAATCTTACGCAATGTCTCCGAATATGGCTGGTCGCGCTCTGAGGTGACAAAGTATCATACGGATGCCGCAAGCAAGCGCATTATCTACTCACAATATTTTCCGGAGAAAAGCCTGGATGGCTATTATGATTTTTCGGGCAAAATGTTGGGAAACACGGTACGCAGAAAAGGCTATTGGAATTTGACGCTGTATGATTATAGGTAATATTCTGTTATATCTGTTGAATATACGTTACTACCACTACCGTTTTTTTTTTACAGTCAAACAACCAGCGTACGTCGTCTGGGAGAACCCGGCACATTGCTTAAGGTCCATGTTGAGGTGGATCGTATTGGTGGCATGGAAATGCATATTGGTGATTTATTAGCGCAAGGGCGGCAGCAATTAAATAATCTGGCCGATGGCGTTATAAATAGTATGTGGCCGGTTGGGCTGCCGTTCATTAAACCTATCATTAACGAGTTAGTGAGCACTGCATTTACGGATATATTTAACGAATCATTTCGTTACTTTCCCATAGATAGATTTTTAAGGTAGTCAAAATGGTTTTGGTAGACGAAGTATTACGTAGGTGTATGGAATGTGAAGCTGTGCTCATATTTAGCGGCTTGTTGTGTGTGCTTTGGATGGTTACAAGTGACAGCATACATTGGTCAGACATGTTTGATTAAAAACTTTAACGCTTTCGAATGCAATTTGAGCCAAGGCAGCTAGCAAGTATCACTGCCAAAAAATCACACAGTCCTTTCCCTAGCAGCGCTGGCTTAAACATATTCAAAGCGATTGAACAAAAAGTTCACGAAAAGCTCTGCAAAACGAAAAAATAGTTAAGGTGTTATAGATATAAATTTGGGACAGTAAGCAGCACGCGGATTACTCCTAGCTGGGTTTAGGTTATTATAGGATGGTGGTTGTAGCTTAAATAGCTTCAACACACTTGATTATTATTTCGGTTCATTGTGATAAGGGATTTTGGATCCAGGAATCCCCCTTGGTTCAGAAATGCTAAAACAAATCCGAACCGTGCATTGTATTTGATTAGACATCGCGTTCAAACTTTTGCTGTGAAGGGACTGCCTAGCAAACTGAGCCTACTACTAAGTGCTGAACACAAACAAAACAAATTGAAGATCGTTTCCTTCTCGTACCAGCAGTTTGTGCAAAAATCGTTATGTGGAACATCTAATCAGCTGGGTTCAACAAGCTTCTTACTTACTTAAACCTTCAGGATATTTTTTGGTAACAATTTAAAAAAAAAAAAATGAATTATTTGTTGTAGTGATTTTTTGTTTATTTTGAACTTTGCAATTTTGTTCTGATCACTTTTTTTTTGAATATGATATCGCATAAATGGTTGTCGCCAGAACGAATGGCGCACAATGCTGGTTTTTTGGAATTTTTCCACCATTTTTCGAAGTGTTTCGGGCGATTTCCTGTCGAGTTTTGTCTTTCAAGGGTTCCAGGCTATGGGGCTTGTTGACTTCAAAAACGCTAACTGGGAAAAAGTCAGCCAAATCATCATTTTTCGAAATGGCTGCAAAAAAAAAGCGATCGTGGCTCGGGCTGTCGCAGTCCTGTTTGAACCTAAAGTCGTCCATGCCATTATCAACCAGATATGGCATAAAAAAAAAATCGATAACTATCTTCATTTATGCTCGCTTTAGCGCCATCTTCGAAGAAACTGAGTCGTTGGTCGTGAAGAAGTTCCTCGTGATTTTCTTACGGTTTGCAGTGTCAGTGTTGCAACAATTTGGGGTCTTTAAGGCTTGTTCCCACACTTGAAAAGTTATTTTGAATTAGACTGATGTTTTGAACGCCTTTGTGTGTATGTTATAGGGTTGCTAGATGACGAAGATTTAAATGGCCCACCTTCTAGAGAGAGATAAACTGATAAAGTAAACATTGGTAACAAAGTTTCAGAAACGAGGATGAATCAATTCAACAGAACTCACTTGCGTAAATCCCGTGGAAGAGGTAACTTGTGTTACATCTTGATTGCTCACACTAAGTACAACAGTCATTGGGGCTGGATTGATTACGATTCGCTTTCTCCTAGGGTTATCCGTCAGTTTATTCAACGATCACTGTGTCTAAGTAAGGCGACCTCAAAATGCTGTATTACCTTGGTGCTTTAGAATTTATAGCTGAGTCTTCCGGCATGGCGCTAATAAGAGCGACTTGAATGATCTCTGTTACTACTGTAGCACATCCAAAAAACAGTTTTCCACATGAGGCAGTAAAAAGAAAAGCAGAGTTTCCATTTAATACATACGCGTAATTGGTGCTTAGACTTCTAATACTATGTAGTCTATATGTATATAGTTATATAATTTCTTGTTTGTTAAATATATAAAAAACTTTACAATTTAAGCAATTAAAATAATGTTTAACTATCTAGCAGACTGGCTGCAATATTTCCACTATTATTACGCATATCGGCGCGCATGGCTGCCGCTTCATCTAGGTTCTGAAGTGGTTTACATAGCGCATATAGTTTCATAAGCGATATAGCGCCATAGGCAGATTTATCCAACTGTTGTTCGACAGTTTCACGTAGTACATGATAAGCCTGCTCCGTTTCAGACGTTAGTTGTACTTCTGTAAACAAAAATAGTATTTAAAGTACATACTTTTATTTCACATTATATCGAAGATTATACACATTAACAAAGCTGATGCACTGCATGCAAACAAAATTTTTCTATGGCTCGCCATACCAGTGCGCCATCAAGCATAAGAACGAAAGTGTGATATTTTTGCGCTCAATACATCATCTTTGTTAATATACGAGTAAAACGTTTGACTATATTCAACTCAAACTTACTCTTGTGCTGTTTGCTTAAATCAAACATATGCTGAAAATAGCACAATTGATTGTATAAATCACACTCGGAATATTGCCGCACTAGTACACCATCCTTGCAGCCCATGCAGAGCGGACGCATATTGCTTGTGGCATATGAAAATGTACGCGTATTCAAATTGCATGCCGGATTATCACAAACCAGCCAATTTTTGTAGAAACGTGTTATATAGCCGCGCATAACAAGCTGCAAACGATTGCGTATCGATATCAGATATTGATACGGCGCTGTACTACACTCTGCATTGGCGCAACGTTGCAGCACCGATTCGTGTGTATTATTAGCGGCTGGTTTGAAGGCGGCAGCTATGACATTCTCCGTATTGCAGCTGATACAATTGAAGCTGAATTTATCGCAGAATCGATATTTCTGTAGTGTAGTCTTGACAACCGATTCACCAACGGCATCTTCGGAACGTTGCATTTGTGCGCTGAAGTGTAAGTTTATAAATTTAAAGTCTCTGTCTGCTATAAAGGATTTACAAACTTACCGCTGCGCTGCTGCTTTGAATTTCGATGGATCCAAACCCAGACACTCAGCAATACGACTGGCATCGGTGCCTTCCAGCACATCTATCATACGCGTTACCACCGGATGTATTTGATGTGCTAGATAGTAGTTTGTATCTAGCTTTAGTTTTTCCGTTGACGTTTTCAGCTCATCCAGATGATAGGCACGTTGCATGGCAACATTTGTGGAGCCATCCTCACATATAATATAGTTCACCATATCGCCGCGTTTATAACGTCGATTACGTTCTTTATTCATGCGCAGCGCCACCTGCACATGCGGCTGTGCGCTTATATTGTTGTATTCGTGTGGTCCCTTTGTTAGCTGCTTGGTTATCAAATACATAGGCAAAGGCACTGAATTCTCCAGCACCTGTGTCTTAATCTTCTCAAGATGCGCATGCACTGCATCTAGTTTATCATCCAAGTCCTTATCAGACAGGACTTCGTCTAGCACTACTTTGCCAACCATAATGGCCAACTGTGACCAATCACGACGCACTATATCCAAACCTTTGTGTTCCTGTTCCTTTTTCAGTTCACCCTTTGCGCTTTTCGAGACTTTCACTGCAGCGTATTTCTTCTTTTTTAACAACAGCAGACAACTAAAAACACCATCGATATCGAGTTCAAGTTGTTTGTACATCTTATTAACACTCTGCTTAATGCTATGTCCAATCTTGAAGACTTGATCGTAATCCGTTATATTAGTATTGACCATTATGGAATCCGTATCACCATAAACGACTTCATAGTTCATTTTCTGCACCAGAGTCTGTGTATTGGTAAGTATCTCACGTCCCTTAAATGTAACCAGTGCCGCAAGATGCTGTGCAAAGAAACGCGAGTGTGCAAAGCCTAAACAGCCGTACATTGAGTTTGCAGTCAGTTTGAGCGCCATTTGACGTATGTGATATTGCATTTGCAATTCCGGCGAGAGATCCGGCGCAGCCATAAGTTTCTTAACCTCACGACGTGATTCAACCAAACGACGGAGCTGCTGTGGCAAGATGCCCGGTTCCGCGCTTGAATCTGGCAGTGGCGGCATATCATCTGCACTATAAGGCTGTTGCACGGTGGTAAAGCAAATATTATACTCCTGTATTATGCTCGGATACAGTGAATTAAAGTCCATGAGCAGTATGTATTTGTCGTAGAGTCCACGTATGGGATCCAATACCAAACCACCGGAATAGGCAGCCTTTTTGCGTGCAGCAGTTGTAGTAGTTGCATCAAGAGCACCACCTTCGGCACCTTTATCGTTAAATTCACGCTTTTTGCGATCCGGCACAATATAGTTTTTTTCCGTAAAGGCATGCAGCAGCAAATATTCATTACGTTCGGAGCGTCCACCTTGCAGCGTACGTGTCATTATGTTGCCGCAAATATTGGTAATTTGTAAAGCCAGTGGCATAATATTTAGATCGCACATGAGACGCAATATATAAGAGGCATCCTGCATGGTCAACGATATGAGTTTGAGTATGCCATCACCTTGAATAGAAGTAATAGGAGATTTAATAATATAATCAGATAAGAATGATACTACAACAATATATGTATATACATATCATCGAGAGCTGTCCCTATTATTATACCCTGTACCACCATAGAGTAAAAGTGTATATGAAGTTTGTGCAAATTCAAAAATTGACAGCCAAAAGGAGGCGTTAAAGTAATGAGAGACCAAATGAGTTTGATACATTTTTCCAATAGTCTGTCAGAGATACATACGACATCCAACTGTCAAAACATTCAGTAAAGTTTGCCATTTCACCATACATCACTTCACGCTTTCCATAAGTTTGGAAATATTTAAAAAATATCGAAATTACGGCTTAGTTGTAACTGTTCACTTTGACTTTGGTCGCCATCATTACTGCACTGAGCAGGCAATTCGTCGCACTGTGGATAAGTTTGATTGCATGATTACACTCTTTCGGATATGAAGCCACCAACCAGAGAAAGAAATGAGAAATGCAAAGTGACGAAAAAATAACTTCCGTAGAGGCCAAGTCGTAGACGATCCTGAAATGTCGATCAGCCGAATTCGACATGGCCAAAGAGTCAACCCGGCATCAAAATCTTGGTTTATGTGAACAAGTCTGCCACTTTAATCATTGCCGGCATAACGCTGCATTGAGGATTGAACCGAACGATTGCAGCACTGCAAACGGAGTCGCAGTGGTCATTTGAATGAGGTCCTATTCCATTCATAATGTCATTGTTATCATTCTTATTGGGTCACGCGCTGAAAAATATATTCTTAGATCATTTTATACACCATTCTTGAATAGATATTCAGAAGTGCTGGTGTCGAATCTCTTATTGTTCCACCAACATTTTTTTTTGGCTGTACTATATATATGTATTTATCTACAATGAAACGTAACCATAGGTATCAAGTCCCAGAAACGAGACTACCTCAATTGAACGCATCCAATGCATCGATCGGTACAGGCAGTTCAACAGGTGCGTCGTGGTGTGTGGTGATTGCCGATACTCAGGATAGCAATCATTAGTGCTGATCCAGCTCTTAACTGTGCTAAATTAGTCCTGGTATTACGAGGGAAACATTTTTCCCTCTCATCAATAGGTGGTGGTCTGAAGTTTAGTGACTGTTCAACTGCAGCTTTATGCAAGAAGACCCTTCAAGCACCTTTAGCATTTTGTAACTTGATTAAACGACTTGTTGTTCCAAGCATCGTAGGGTAGAAAACTTTCGAAATATTCAAGCCTCCAACAGAGTTTTTGAGGTACCGTACATTGTTGTTGGAGAAATCAAATCATTATACATTCAAAATTTGCTGATCTTGGTGAGGACTAATTAAATAAGACCGACAAAGTCAATTTCAGCAAATGACTGTCCAAAAATCATGTTGGAAATTCTGAACTTTAGAGCTATCGAATTTTATAACAAAATATTTACCGATCTTCTTAAAATCCGTGCAAATTTCCCAGTTTCAGTTGCTTCTACCGAACGGCCGTTTTTATCTTGTTGAAATTCTCACCGTGTCCACGAATATTTGAAGAAAACCAATGTTAATGTCGTTTCGCAAGCTCTTTTTTTTCCTGTTCCAACGACGGAAAGTGTTGAGACGATTGAGGCAGCTGGAGGCCATTTCAAAATCGGCTTATGAAAAGTGTTTTGAAGATTAGAGGAAGTGTTGGAGTAACTGTATTGCATCCAATGGTCATTACTTTGAAGAGTGCAAAATAAATATCATAAATTTGAACCGTTATCGTTTTATTGAGATATTCATGGTTCTTTTTGTTCAGAAGGTACTTCACAAATATACTGAAAAGGCTATTATCGGATTGTCGGATAGTTTGCACTGCATTGAAGAAGGCATTCTTTTTCAGATAATTCGCTGGAAACCGGTGTAGAGATTTTTTTTGTACTAAGTGTGTAAGATACCCATATCAACATGACACACCTATGTACTTCTATGAGTAGCATGCATAGAAAATCACAACACATTTCTGGGTTTTCGTAAAATCTTTTTTCAAGACTTGATATGCTATATATGCACTTTGATATAATGGCTTCCTATTAAAATTGAGTGCCGCCCACCTTTAGGGGTACCCTGCATATAATCCCAAAATCCTTTTTTGTGTTTTTAGGTTCTACAAATACATTTTTTTCTTTGGTTGAGATATGTACAATACGTTTTTACGGATATTATAGCTTGAATTTCAACGAAGTTAAGTTTCATTTTTAAGATTACATATACTTAAGAACATACCTGTACTATACAGCTCCTGTAGCTCTTCATCGGTGATATCCATACGTTCATTTTCTTTAATTTTGAGTACATTTTGACATAACGTCTGCATATCGTATGAACGTGACCGTATGCACTCCTCCGCCGATCGTTTCACATCGCAAACCATGCGTCCAATGAAAAAGTCCAACATTCTTTTGCCAAACGCTTGCGACATACGCAGACGCCCCAGGCGAGACCATTGCGATATCTTTAAGCTTACAATTCGATCGGTTATGACATTAAACTGGCAATCAAGTGCATCGTGTGTTACTATAAGATCCGCATCGATTTGTTGATAAATTGCCAGAAACCAGCTCAGCAACGAACGCTCCGAGTCATGTTTATGTATGCGCGTTGATTTGTATTTGCTAAGTTTAAGATTTATATCAAACGGCCAATTGACTGTAGACGGACGTGTTAGACCACACATATGCCGATTGAATGCAGGCTGCGGCGGTGGTTTGTCTATGTGAAAACGATTATGCACTAGCATAGAGATCATGCAAATCTCGTTCTTCAATGTCTTCGGATGCAGCACTGTACGCACGTTCAACGTGAGCAGCGTAAGCGGCGGCGGTGGCGCTGGTTTACCATCCTCAACTAGTGTGATCTTATTTGGTTCACTGACACTTATATCCAGCTTACACCAACTGATGGGCGCTGTATTTATATTGAATTTACTTAAATTAAGCCAACAGGGGCCTTTGATTTTACGATCGAGCAAGAAACGTTCCAACGATGTCGTAGTTGCACCGAATATATGCGCTATAGAATTATATTTCAATTTCTTTAGATCAGGTGCCGGCTTTCTGCCATCATAGTGTACCTCCATGTAGTCACAGACCTGCGGTACATCGATGCCAATGGGATGATATGCAAAATTTTTGGAAACTTTACGCGAACGAAATGTTGTTATACGCAATTCGGTAGCAATTTTTTCATCAAATTCTTGGTAGATATCGGCAACGGTGACCTTCTGTCTGGTGGGATCTTTGGTAATGGGATCAAGTAGCTGCGAAATGTTTAAATATTTAGTAAAATATTTAATATTTTTATATAAAAACTTACATATTCACGCGGCAGTAAATAAAGTACACGCTGTATCTGTTCCACACGCACACACACCGATTTACCATCAGCAGTACGTCCAAAGAGAAACACTTCGCCGGGTCGTTTTTGTGGATCCTCCCAGGCTTCCCAGTACCAAAAACGTAAATTCTGTTCATTGTCTATGGTTGCATCTTGTGCACTTGTTGTGGCATTGGATAGCACTTCCTGCTCAAAATTATCATCCATTTGGCATATGCTCTCCCAGTTATTGAGCAGACTTGTCAGATCTTCTGCCTCAGTTTGTTTTGGTTTTACGGGTGTTGCTGTCGTTGCCGGTTTAGCCGTAATTGCCTGATTTTTTGTCTCCGGTTTTGTTTTCTCAAGTTCAAATTGATTTTCAGCATCTTGCAGACAACTAAAATCCATATCATCATCATCATCGGAAAAATGCACTGCTCTTTCATTTTGTTGCGAATAGGCTGCTGATGTGCTCTTTTGCTCCAATTTTGGCTTTAGCGTTGGCGCTGCCGGTTTTACTGTTGACTCCTTTTCTTGTGGCTTCGTTTCGGTTTCTTGCTTTTCCGTGAAAAATGGTTGTGGCGCTGTCTTTTTATTAACAATTGTTGGCTTTGGTTTTAATATGCGTTCTAACATTTCATCATCGCTTGCCTCGTCGGCATTCTTCTTTTTCTCCTCCTGCATTTTGATGTTATTGATGAAGCTGTTCATGTACTCCTTAGCCACTGCTGCATCCGACTTTGTTGCGCTTTTAACGCTGACAATTTTTGCCGGAGCAATTACTTTGTGGGCTTTTGTTGAAGCTGCGCTGCCCGGCTCATCATCTTTCAGTTCGCCCAATATATCCGCCAATATATCATCATCCTTTACCGTTGATTTTACTTCGGTTTTCTTGGGCACTGCATTGCTGAAGAGATTACGTATGGAGCCTTTCCCTTTAGCTGGTTTTGCTTCCGCATCGCGTAGCCGCTTTGTGCCCGCTGCTCCGCTGACGCCTTTCTTTTTATTTTTACTCGATTTATCTTGTTGTCCCTCATCACTGTACTCATCCTCGTCCTCGAAGAAGTCGCGCCCATCCTCCGCGTAGCCTGTGCCATCTATTTTTAAAATATTAGTTTAGCTTCTTCTACTGCATTTGCACCACTTTCGCTTACCATCTTCAATCCAATCATCACCGTATTTCTCGCGTGCACGTTTTGCATATTCGCGCTCATCAACCACCTCGTAGACATCGTCTACCTGCTCTTCCACATGGAATTTGTGTTTGTTGCCTTTCAGTTGCTTTAGACGTTCCATGGCAGCGAAGCGCCCATTTTTATCAACGCGCTGCCGCTTGGCTCGTGGCTCACCTGGCGCGAAATTAGCGAGTTGCATTTTGTTAATTATTCAATTTTATATTATATGCGCAAGCAATACTTACTTGGAGAGTCTGCCATACTTGTTTAAATAAGTGCAATTATAGATGTTCCACAAAACTGTTTATACTTTTTACAATATTTTGCTGCGTTTGGCAATAATTGGCGGGAATTCTGCTTCTTTTTGTAATTTCATTCATAATGAAAATAACACATTCACAATGGCGCAGGTTGGCGCACTTCCGCTGATATTGTCAAACGGAAATGTAGTAGCCCTTGAATTGAGTTTCATGCGTTCGATCATGTGCGGGGTCCGTTAAATTTAAAGTTTGTAGAAAAAAAAACAAATTTAGCACATAAGTAAAAAAAGCTTGCTTTTGTGGAAGTATCAGCAGGTCCGTCAAAAATGGTTTAAAGGGGGTAAATTACACTGGGTCCGGACTTTTTTAGGGGCCCGGCATCAATGGGTTTTACACGAGTGTAAAGCAGTTGCTATGTAAAGTAAAATCAGAGGGCCAAAATTGTTTAGATTTTTACTCGAAGGCAATTACCATCAGCTATTGTTAATGACAAACTTAATTGAATTCACCTTTTGTATATAGTGAACTAATTTCAAAACGACGCTTCCAATATAAGAAAAGAAATTGCAAAGTGTTTTTGTAATTGAAGTTTTTATTAAAGAGACTAAGGAAATATGGAGAATCCATTAAGTAATAAAAGTATCGGGAATTGTTAAATATAACACATATTTTTCATATAATCATCAAAATTTATTTAAAATTGATACAAAACATATTTGCCAGTGTTTTTTCCTTCGAAGCACCATTTATATGAGCTTTCCTGTATAACCCTCAGCTCATTCCACGACAAAAAATGGGTTACAAGTAGCGGCAATTTCGGGAATAAAACTGTTGGGTCATTTTGGAACTTGTGTTGCTTATGGTTAACTTTCAAACCAATATTTCAAATATTAAAGGAATAGGACGGGATAAAACAGATGGATAGACAAACGGATATGGCTAAATCGACTGCCTCGAATCGGACTGCCTCGAATGCTTCCTACCATAAATGCCTATCATTATGCTAATGGTGTTCTTTCCCGGCGCTTGTCTTACAATCCATTGCTTGCTTTTCTCCAAAATACCTTCTTTGTTCGGTGAATTGAGGGTCGTTGAATCCAAATTCATAAAATTCGCGTATAACTGGTATGTCTCATCGGAGTTCGGTGGATTGATTCTTTGTAAACAACAGATTGACACCATAGCTCACACAGTCCGAGACACAATCGCTTTATTGCGGTACTTGTTCGTCGGCCGACTAATTTTGAAAAATGTTGAATTTGACTAGCTACCGTGATCGTTCGATTTGACGTTTCCTGTGGAGTTTTTTGAAGTTCAAACTTTAATTCAACAAGCCATGACCCTGGCAGTGCTCAAGACCAATATCCGACGTTATATAGTAGCTATACAGCCCGTGGGTCACTCTAAGTAGAATCGTACTATGCTCATTAACGAAGTTTCTACTAAGAAGTACATTCGGGGAATTTAAAAATTTATGAAACCGAATCAGCGCAGTTTGAAATATAGAGAACTGAAAATATTCATTGCAAGGGGTATTAGAGTCCATTGGGGATTGGGCGATCTGGAAAATAGGTATACTCATTCAAAAGCTATGATTTATATGAAATTTTTCATGAGGTAAGGTTATCATAGAAGCTGTCGATGAGATTAATACGTTGCGTTGAGATAATTGACGGAATTACGGTATGAAGGCTTTTTTTTTTGTCCTAAACACATAGACTTTCCATATCAACGTAACCATATTGAGTCGCAGCTATATACTCTTCACACTTTTTATGGCTAAATCGAGCCATCTCGTCGTGCTGATCACGAATATATATATACTTTATGGAGACTCCGAAACATTGTGACTAAATTGAAGAGTATAATATTTTACTAGTTCTATCACAAAAACAAACACAAAGCTATGAAATCAGTATTATTACTAAAAAAATAACTTAAAAGCAAACTTCAATAGGAATGTGGGCATGTTTACAGCGTAGCTATTTTTGGGAGTTTTGTAATAAATTAATGATAGAATTGCAAAAGTTTATAAAAAAACAGCATTTGAAATAAATAAATATACGAAGTGTAGTTAAAATCGATTAATGCGGTGAGAAGGGGAAAAAGAGGCAGCATCAAACGCGTGCGTATGACGTTTGAATAATTCTCTTTGCCTCTTTCTTGACAAACAACAAAATTTGCTCCACATAATAATTTCCAAAGTCGACGAGAAACATGTGTTCAAATATTTGTTGTGTAAATAAATTACGCTTTTTTTTTAATAGTTGTCATAGATTTGTTTTCAAATAGTATCCATTATATACTTTATAGTTTGTATTTGCATACCTATATAAATGTAGAGCAAGTGTTCAGTACTTAATCTCGGATTGTACTGAACCAGTCAAGTACTCTAAAACTTTATAACTAATTAGATGCAATATAAATAAGTTCGGCGCTTAAATTTAATAAACATTTTTCAAAAGTAGTGTTTGGGATGGTTCGGGGTTCATCCGGGTGAGTTGACAAGCCCAGTGCAGCCGCTGGAATTTAATGCGCTGGACTAAGTCAACCTCACAATACAGCCCATACAGCTCATGGTTCATACGGGTCCTGAACTCGACGCCAACTCTAAGGTGACCAAAAATCCTACGAAAAATCTCTCTTTCGAACACTCTTAAAGACGCTGTATCCGTTGATCTCCGAGAACGCCCTGCTTACTCGCCGTTCGTTGATGCCTATGATGTCTATGTCATAAGCATATGAGAGTAGCATAACATCCTTATGGAAGATCGTGCCCGATCGTTCTACTTATGGGCATTGGCGTACGATGTACTCCATCAGGAGATTAAAAAAGTCGCACGATAAAGCATCACCCTGCCTGAAACCTCTCTTGGTATCAAAGGGTTCGCATAGGTTCATTCCTACTCTGTCGACCCTTTGGATGTGTGATAGCGTCATCGTGCAAAGCCGAACGATCTTTGCTGGGAAACCAAGTTCAGATAGGGCGTTGAAGAATTTCATTCTTATCGGGGTGTCGAAAGCTGCCTTATAATCGACAAATATGTGGTGTGTGTCTTTATTGAACTCGTGGGTCTTTTTCAGGATTTGGCGTAAAGTGAAAATTTGGCCACTGGTCGACCTCTTTGGTCTGAAGCCGCACTGATACTGGCCTATCATACTGAACGATTTCGATGGCAGCAACTGTATTGCCTTCGATTTTGAGCACGTATTCCGCGAATAACTCAGCCTAGTCATAAATAAACGAGAGCGTATTGATTAAATTCAATCTCATTTTTAATTATGAAATGAATTTTAATTTCCTATATCTGCTCTTGAATACCAGCAGCTAGAATTTCGACATCGAATCATTGAAAAATTGTTTTAGCAATTTTTCTCCTTTTCTCAACCCGGTGAAATGTTTCTTCAAAACGTCATAGAGTTCTAGCACACACTTGATGGCTGGACCGAGGGCAAGGAACCGAGTCTTCGCATATAGCCAAGCAATTTCTCATACTCAACGTCACAAAATCCTTTCAGGGCTGCTACGTGTGTGGTTTGAATGTAAAAATATGAGTATATTTTTACGATGACACACCCACATCGAATGGCGCCACATCACATGCATATCGTCATCATCATTCGAAAGATAACGTTATTTTCTCCACCTCGTGTTTCGCCACCGAAATTCACTTTAGCGTTGTCGCCGCAGAACGCGACGATTTTCTTTTCCAAATGGCTGCTTTCAATATGATTTCGTTGATAATTGTTGAAGTTACGCCGTCTTCAAATGTCATTTCCAAGACTTTTACACGTACGCCGGCTGTTGAAATGAAATATCTAACGAGCATGGGGAACAACTTTATATTTCCGTGGTTTGAGGCGTCGGTGTAAACTGTCACAAAGCGGCGTCGTTTCAAATCCTCTTCCACCATTCGTTGGACTCAGCCTATGCAACAACTCCGCTGTTTTCGCACCGAATTTTGTTCAGTGATGAGGCTCAATGAATAAATCAATTAACAAAATTTCCGCATTTGAGCTGAAGAGTAATTAGAATAAATTATCGAAAACCCGTTATATTCAGAAAAATGCACTGTTTGGTATGGTTTGTGGGCTGTTGGAGTCAACGGTCCGTATTTCTTTCATAATTAGGCCGGTCGAGACATAACCGTGAAAGGCGAGCGCTAACGCAACATGATAACAGACTTTTTGTTGCCTGAAATGGAAGCGAACATTACTCGTCAGCAGTGGCCGCCCCCATAGGCCAAAAATAAAAAAATGAAAGTAAAAATTTGGCTAGAATGGTGGCAACCCTATCTCTACCTAAATTAACTTTTGTTTTTGCTTTATTACATCTGACCTCTTTAAAATAGCTGCGAAAGGCAGAGCATGAAATTAATTTAGTTTTGCTGCGTGAGTAACTTGCAAGTGATGGTCTCAAATAAAACGTAAAAACATTGTTAAAAAAGATTGCTTGAACAATGGAAGTATTAAATATTGTAAATAAAGGTATTAACTATTATTTCTGATGATTTACAAGTTCTCAGCATGTTGTGTTTATTTTATTAAATTAATGTAATATATGTGCCTATTTCAGTACTAATTTGTGTGTAAACTTAAATTTTACTTAGATTTTTAGTTGTGAAGTTAATCAAAGTTAACAATTAAACTTATTTTAAAATATATGTCAACATTTGCTGATTATATGATGTAAGTTTCAGCTGCGAATTTTTGCGACTCGTTGCGTTAGCTTGAACAGGACAAAGCGGCCTCACCTTTTTTCGGTGTCTTTTTTACACGCGCTTTTCTGTGCTGTGTGTTGTGATTATCGTCTTCGTTTCTTTTGTGCGTTTCGTTGTGTCTGTGTTTTCTGTTTGTCGTCTTAGTTTCTCTTGAACATATTGATTTCTTAGGTTATGTTTATAGTTTAAATTTTTATTTATTTATTTATTTATTTTTTTCGTATAGGAGGTTCTTATGAATGCGAATTTAGCAGCATGTATATATCCGATTTGTGGTGTTCTAAGACCGGTGCAAATCCAGAGAAGATTAAAAGCATATTGGATATTTTGAAATTAAGAGTGAAGGCTATATAGTAGGAACAAAATATTTGGAGTAATTGGAAGAACATGTTAATTACTGCTGCAAAAGGATTTTAATAATTTGGCGTGAACGCTCTCGAAAAAGATCATATGTTAAGATCATGTTATATGACAGCTACAGCACACTTAGAGGCTTCTTAGACTGACATATACCAAATTTGGTTTAAAAACAATAAAAAATCCGGGATACTAAGAGTTCATTCCGAATCGGTAGGTTATATGACAGCTATATGATATAGTGGTCCGATCCGAATGAAATTTGTTCAGCACACTTAGAGGCTTCTTAGACTGACATATACCAAATTTGGTTAAATTCGGATAAAAAACAATACAAAATCCGGGATACTAAGAGTTCATTCCGAATCGGTAGGTTATATGACAGCTATATGATATAGTGGTCCGATCCGAATGAAATTTGTTCAGCACACTTAGAGGCTTCTTAGACTGACATATACCAAATTTGGTTAAATTCGGATAAAAAACAATACAAAATCCGGGATACTAAGAGTTCATTCCGAATCGGTAGGTTATATGACAGCTATATGATATAGTGGTCCGATCCGAATGAAATTTGTTCAGCACACTTAGAGGCTTCTTAGACTGACATATACCAAATTTAGTTAAATTCGGATAAAAAACAAACTAAGAGTTCATTCCGAATTGGTCGGCAATATGGGAGCTATATGGTATAGTGGTCCGATCTTGACGATTTTGACACATTGTCATCTAACTACAGTTAGAAGCCTATGACAAAAGTTTCACTTCGATAGCTGCACTATAAGTGTTTTTGGCCGCCGATTCCATACAAGACCGACGACCACTGTGTACCGGTAGCAATGCGGGAAAGAGTAACCAATTGAAAATTGAACCTTCCTTAACATTTGAATGGAATTATCTTTAAAAAGTAAATGTCAGAGATTGCGCTTTCGTGTCATAATAAAGATTCCGGCTTCCAATTCTATTTTAATTGTTCTATTTCAAATTAAGAAAACCTGCCTCGGCACATCCATTTCATCAAAAGAAAAAATCATTTAAATTATTTGTTGTGTATTTATGTTTATATTTTTATTCATGCAATCATTTCTTAACTTACTTAATATTAAAGTGTATAAAACATTTACAATTTTCGCTTTTATTTATTTGTTACAGTTTTTCGCTCGAAAGATAAATTTGATGCAAATAAAGCGGTTTGTATACTTACTGGAGATATACAATATCATTTCATTATATGTACATACGGGTATGATGACAGTTTTAGCCAATATGAATTGTATTTATTATATTTAATTTATTTATTAATAATTTTGTCGTACTTTTTTATCAGTTTTTACATACACATACAGACAAGGACAGACTTATAGATATATACATACATAAATACATACATATACATGCAAAATATATATATAGTATAGATTTTATATATATTGATGACTATATTTTTTCTTGCATTTATTATGTAAAACACAAGCGGAAATTCAAACATATTTATAATTTTAAATATAAAATATGCGAATTTTCCGTTAATAATTTTCAGTTAATGCAATTTTCGAATTTGAGTGTTAGAGAATGTGTAAGGGAGAGAGACAGAGTGAGAGAGAGAGAGAGAGAGATAGAAAAATACTGTAAGTACATCAGTCTTAAGCTTGGTTTTGAAAAATTTCGAATATAAAAGTTATAGCAAAATCGGGAACATTTATAAATTATTTAATAATGAAGTTTCAGCTATAGATATAAAATAGTTTTGCAAAGCACAGTTTGAAGGGAAAGTATAATATATAATTAGTAATTTAAAAAAGTAAAAATTAAATAATGAAAAAGTAAAATGTTTAAGTGACTGTGTCGAGTTTGACTCAATATAGTTGAGTGTTCTAATAATTTAGTTAAGGAAATTCAGTATTTATGCTCAATTTTCCTGCTTGGAATTTAAAAAAAATATAAAAACAATTTAACTAGTGCCAAGTGCTGATTTCCAAAAAAAAAAAAAAAAAAAATAGAAAAATTTCGCAGAATAATTATTATCTCTAATTAGAAAATACTACGCCATATTTAACAACATGGCACAAATATACATTATAAGTAAAAATAACATAGAAATAAGCAGCTTTCCTCATTTTCATTGTAGTTAAGTTCAATATTAGACAAATATTGTAGTAGCTTCAGCAGCGTACATTCAGTCAAGACAGTTGACTGCAACGCCATATTAAACAAATAATAACAACAAAATGTACATAATTAACAATAGATTAATATTAAAAAAAAAAAAAAAAATAACAATTCGAAGACGCGCAATTCCCACAGAAGAACAAGTTACTGAAAAGATAACAAAGCACTTCTTTAATGCACAAATATTTCATCCATACAATAACTTCTCCACTCACCTGTATTGCTGCTGCTGCTGCTGCTGCTCCTGGTGCTGCAAGAGTTTCAACCTATATCTACAAGTGTCTCTCTGCTCTGCCTCACACAACCTGCACCGTTGCAAATGCGCTGAATGTGACTTTCTTCGGAAATTCTGGACCCGGTGAACCGCGTGTCTTGAGCGATGTCTTCAGCGGTTGACGTGGCTTCAATGACAGCAAACCCGCTGAGGCAGCCAATTCACGTAGACGCTGTGAAAAACCACCATTCGAAGTAGTTGATGGCGCCGTTGTTGTATGTTCCAATCCTGCACAATCTAGTACATCCAAACCATTAGTAGATACCGCTGGATGTATACGATAAACCTGTGCCGTTGCTGTGGGATAGACAAGACTAGCATTTGCATTGGCGCCGGAGGCGTTATTAGCTGCATTGGGCGTATTCGCTGGCGTGATGTAGCTGTGAATGGAAAGAAAAAATAAAATTTGAAAATTAACTCGATTATAGTCAGCTTGGTTATTTCTTGTTTGTATTTATTATTTGCTTTTTTCGAAAACATTTTTATTTTGCGACGGTATTATTAAATAGGTATCGACGTACGAACTTTTCAAAAGTGATGTGTGAAATGGCAAATGTGGCAAACAACAATAATCTGGGTATAAACGTTAAGTATGATTCGTGAAAAACAGTAGCAACAACAGCTGCTATATATACTCCCAAGTAGATACAATCATATGCAAATCGAATCAGGTAGGAGTGTCCAACTCACAAATAACTGCGAAATCAGTCGCGCGTGTGGCATACTCTTAAATAGCTATGAATTGGCAACAATAAAATATATACACGTATCACGTGATACTTCCCTCTGAGCTTGAATTTGAATCTTTAATAAAAACATATATTAACATTTATAAGCATGGCAGAACATGGATAAAGTGTGAACCATCAACTATTCCTGTTTGGAAATATTGAATATATATAAAAAAAATTACTTTTAATTGACCCTGTCAACTTCCAGACTCTGCATTTTTTTCAGTCTTTAAAAGTTAAAAAAAAAAAAAATTAGATGGCACTACAAACAGTTAGATAGCGTTGGTTGCGCCCTCTAACGGTCAATATATTGCACTCTCGAGTGTAATAAGGTGGCTCCATCTATTGGCTACGTTCTGCTTCATCTATTGGCGCCATCTAGATTATGTCATAAGGCTGCGCCATCCATAGATAAAGTATGGGAGACAATTAGCAGTATTGTGTAGATCCTCCAAGCTTGAATTTTTATATTCACCTCATATCTAAGATCTATCTATCTTTTATAGTTTCCGAGATCTCGCTTTTCAAATTTATGAAAGTCGAGCAGACGGTCAGATGGACATATCTATATCGACTTGATTTTGAGTGATGATGAAGACTATGTATAGTTTATAGGGCCACGCCTTCATCTGCTTATTACATACATTTACACAAACTCAATATAAATTCCATATGGAGTTTGTGCGTACTTGGTTCAGGCATGAAAAAGCATCGATGCGCTTCAATAGCACGATTTATTTATCTATTATCGATATTCCAAGTTTCTGTACGAAGTTTGGAGAAGTTTGTGTTTCTAGATGCAAGATGAAAGGATGCCTTAACATGAGAGGTATTCAACCAATTGGTGGACATCTCTAACTATTCTAAACTGCCACATTAACTACTATACAACTGCGCAACGATGTGATCTTTAATTTAAATATTTAATTTGGATTTCCATTTAGTGGTGACGGCGGCGCCATTCTGAGTGTCGACGTTATTTAATGAACCACAGAGCCGTCGCTTTACCCACAGCTAAACCTTAAATGACTGAGGTAGGACTGATGCTTAGGAATACGATGTATAAAGTGTTGGATTCCTTATAGAAACTTCAGTACCCAAGTGTCAGTTTTCGTAGACCAGAAATTTGCTGCTCCACGGTTGCCAAATTGTGGTAACTGTGTAAGATATAACGTAAAACTCTCAACGAGTGATTACGCAAGGTCAAAACTTTATTCTGGAAGGTCTGGAATCGTTTGCTATTGCTAAGTTTGGACATCATATATACATGTTGGAGCAAAAATTTGCTGGTAGATTATCCCTTTTGTTTCACAACGGAAGTTTGCTATTCCGATTGAGAAGTCAGCACAGCTTCCTTAATTTGGCACGACAGATAATGAACTACGACAGCAGTGATGTTGTGCCTAAAAATCAAACTGCCGTCCAGAAGGATCCTGAAGTATTTCGCCTGAGTGGTTTAGCGAATTATGACAACTGTACGATTCTAAGATTTCACTTTAGACAAGATATTATGCATAATAGAGAAAGGATAAACTATTGGTAGAATTTTTTGTAAGTGCTGTATACACTGCTGCTACACACTCATTACAAATAAAAATGAATAGAAAAAAAGAAGCAAACCAATTAAGGTATTCACAAGGTCTTTTAACAGTGCAAAAATGCAAGGATAAAGATGCGACCCCAACAACAATTTCGACTAAAATCTTGCACTACTTTGCTAGACTCAGAGCATTGATCAAATATTCTCTTTGTATCTGTGCAAAAACAGTGCTGCAAGTTTGGAAATTTCTATCAAGTGGCAGCGCGAAGTTTGGAATTTTTTTTCACCATTTGTTAATTTTTTGTGGTAACACTGAGGCTGAACACCTGATAATTCAATAATACAAAGCAGAAAAAGCAAAATAGCAGTTCGAAACAAATATACCAAAGTCTCAATCAGCTGACTGTGCAAAGTTGCATCACTTTATTTTGCACAAGATTGCTCATAACGGCGTTTGTGCACTTTTGCTAAATCTTGTGAACACCCTAAATATTTTTGTATAAAACCATAGATTTTTTTTTTTTTTTTTTATCAAACTCAAAGATTTCTCTTGTGAATACAATTACGAGTAGCCACTCATATTATCAACCTTATTAATTCTATTTGCATATAATTGTCTCACAACTATTTTGCAATAATCGTATTTACCATTCCGCGACGCTAATCAATTTGTTTATGTACTTTAATACCACGATGTGCTACTTTTCGCTTGAAATGTGTTGTCGCTACTTTTATTTTTTTTTATTTTTATTTTTTTGCTGCCTTTGTTTGATTTGTTTTTAAAAATAGTTATGCAAAAATCCGAGATTTACCTAAAAAAAAAAAAAAATTCAAATGAGTTCAATAAACAATTTGTAGCTGCTATAATTACTTTATTATTTCATTTCATTTCATATCTTGTCTTTTGTTTTTTGCGCTTTTTCAATAATTGAGCTCAAAGTACGCTGAAACTATTCTAGAAAGTCAAATAAGAAAACAAAGTTAATTATAGCAATAATTAACGTAAAATTGACGTTGACGCTATTAATTTGTGGATTTATTTATCTAAAATCTATAATTAAGTATAGAATATTTATAGCTGTAGACAAATCAATATGGTTGTAGATACTTGAGACAAGTGTTGACACTGACGAACTGAAGAAGTCAGTCTTCAAATAAGCGTTTCGAAGGTGTTAAAGTTTATTCAGATAAGAAATTATATAATGCAATTATTTTTAAAGTTTTCGAAAACTTTTTCCATTTAAAACTCTATCTAAAAGGTCGTAGTGCCCACTACCCAATAATAATATACTTATATTATATACAAGTATATAGAATCCGTAAAAAGCGATTTGAAAATGTTACTAATGCAATGATAAAAAACACACGTACATGCTTACATAAAAGAATGCACACGCTCACACTATTTTTTTTTTTTGCGAACACAGTTGATCCGGCTCTATCATAGAAGTAGAAGTGCACAAAGATGACAATGGAGACCAAAAAAAACCACTCAACTAAACTGAATACCACCCTGGAACATTGACAGGCTGCAATTAAGGTTCTGTTTTCGCACTAATCCGGAGGACGACGGCAGTCCTAAACCACGTTCAACAGCACTCAATTAAACTCATTTGGGTTTCAGGCCATTCTAGCATACCTCGTAACGAGATGGCGGACGAGTGCGCCAGAACTAGGTAATCTTTGTCAGCGACTCTTGCGGTGATGGTTATTCATATACAATACCTTTTCAAGAGATTCTCTAAGAATTAACTAGGTCCTGCAGAAAATCAGCGAGTAGACAGTGAACAACAGCGCCGGGCTGTCATGTCTCAACTGTACTCTGGCTTGTACATATATCAATTTAAGCGAATATCTGAGCTGTTACATTGTAACAACAAAAGAATCGGAATGTTAGCTGGAGCCCTATCAAGGTATCTCCCCTATCAAAATTTCTGTAGTAACTATTGTGATGAAGAGGCAATGGAAAGTATTTAACAGCTCCTATGTGACTGCCCTCCACTTCTAAGCAAATGCACCTGATTTTTATTGAAACCATTTTTTGAAGAAATGGAAAGTCTGGCAAACCTGCCACTGGAGCATCTGGCACGTTTCATTGAATCAACGCGACGGTTTCAAAGGCACAGCGCGTTATAAACGAAACTAACTGAAATACTTTCTGCCAAATAAAAACCCAAGACAACAGGCAGCACAATCGGCCGACTGGTCCCTAGAGGAACTCGACCTGCACATACAATTCCACAATATTTGTACACACTCGGCCCTTCACTGCAGGATAAAAGTAAATGGTATGTGTGCATTTCTACGGATCTAGTTACAGACACTCGAGAACCTTAGTAAATTTTGTTAAATATATAAAGACAATGTTCACTTTTATAAAGTAAGAGGGGCAACGTCTTCATAAAACTTGCTTTTTGTATGTGCGCCTAAAAGCATGCAACGATATTTTTTTTTTAAAATTTAGACGTCATGACTGAATAGAATTCAAAAATGTTAACGACAGCTATAAAATACATACGAGTATATGTATATTTTTCGACTTTTATTTTCTAGTGTGAGCTACAAAAGTAAAAGTGAATACAAGCGATTATTCGAAATATTATGAAATACGATCTAATCGTACAATCGATATGCCTTTACAATGTCGGGTATTTCTTTTAATTGCGTATAAAAAAACGTTTTTTTTTAAATTTCTTGGAATTTTAATTTTAATTAAGTATAAAATTGCAAAAAACACAAACAAATATTTATAATAATTGAGCTACACAAGTGGCAAACAGCACAAATCAGTGCACAGCATGTGGGCAGAACTACTTGTATAGATACTATAAAAATAAATAAATAACGTATTTAAAATAAACAAATAGCGTTTTTTTTTTAAATATTTGTTTAATAAATATGCGTGTTGTGAATCACAGAGTTGTGCATCATCAATATTCGTATAAAAAATTAAACTTAATTAATAAAATAAAAGAAAGTATGTCTGTCTGAATGCTGCTGTCATGCCTAAAACTTTCGCGCTTTGTTTAAAAATATGAAAAAAAAACTTAAAATTTAAAAGAAAATATCAAGTATAAGTAATAATGTTGTTTTTTTTTTCACACACACTTTTAGCTAATTAATTATTTTGTCTGGCTCAAAGTCAGCCGCAGCAGCAAAGTTCAATGCCAGTCGCTGGCTGATGCGCTGACGAGACATTGAGACTACCACTGCTGAGACTGAGATACATAGTTGAGCCATAGTTGTATCTTTGAAGTTTTTTGATATCTATCATTGCATTGCATCTTGTTGTACATTATTATTTAAACATAAACCGCAGCATCAACGACAAACAATAGCAAAAGCGCGACAATAATGCGCTTGATAATGAATTTGTTGTTAATTCACACACACAATACCACACCACACCACACAACACCACATAATCTCAATGGTAAAGTCAAAGACCTTAAAAGCGAAACTGAAACCAAAACCAAAAAACCAAGCCATTGTATCTAAATACAATAAATAAATTCAAATTATAATCATTAAAGAATTTAATATGCAATACAATATAGATAAAGATTTTTATACTCTACACACAGAGTGTGTATAGTAGGTATTATAAATTAGTCACAATGTTTGCAACGCCTTAAAGTATACATAGATGACATAAAGCATAGTATATCTACATTCATATTCAGCATGACAGACGGACGGACAATACTCGATCTAGCTATGTCCCTTTCTCTCTCTGTCCATCTGTTTGTCTGTCTGTCCTTCTGTCTGTCTGTCTGTCCTTCTGTCTGTCTGCCCGTCCGTCTGTTGACTTTTTATAACCATAAGCAGAAGTATCAAACTGACTGCTATTTAACATAAAGAAAGTATAGCTTTCATACACTTAAAACCTAAAAGCTTTTATAATTCACAAATAGTTTTTACATATTATAAAAAAAATTATAGATCTAAATATTGCTTCATAAATTTAAAAACTGAAGTAAAACATCAGCGTTGCCGAGCAAAAAGCGCAAATGTGAAGTGTATTAAAGCTTCGGTTCCACTGAACGTTTTTTCTTGTTTCACAAAAAAAAAAAAATTTATAAAGTATTTATTTATAAAGCATAATTAAAGTAAATTTACTCGTTTTAACTACAATTCATCTTTGACCCGAAAAAAAAAACATGATGAAGGGCAATGAAGACCCTTTGCAGTTGTGTGCCGCTCATAAGAACTCAGTTGTAATGACCTTAAACTGCAGCTCGGATTGATTTCATGCTTAAAGCTACGATTGTAATTAAAATGTTTAAACAAAATGTAATGATATAGTATAACGTTTAAAAAAAATGTATGCAATATATATTATTATCATGTTGAAATCGTTTAAAAGAAAAGCAGCCTAACTGGTTTGGTTATTTCAATAATGCGAGGGGTACTATTTATATTTCTGGAATAGCAAATAATGACAAACATTTTTAAGTGAAAATGGCATTATTGTTTTTCAAAATATTCCCCTTGATGGTCAATACACTTTTGCATTCGTTCAAACCATTTGTCATAGCAGTTTTTCCATTCCTCTTGAAACACCTCCAAAACATGGTTTTTGAACGCTTCAACTGCTTCTTCGGCGCTCGTAAATCGTTGACCATGCAGTTTATCTTTGATACTCGGGAACAAGAAGAAGTCATTGGGTGCCAAATCAGGACTGTACGGAGGATGAGTCATTAATTCGATGTTTTGGCTGCTCAAAAATGTGCTTGTTTGACGAGATGTGTGAGATCGCGCATTGCCATGATGGAGAATGATTCGTCTTTGGCGGTTGGTTTTACGAATTTCTCCGAAGACTTCCGGCAATCAAATGGTCGTGTACCACTCAGAATTGACCGTCCTACGTTGCTCAAGCGGAACAGTGGTCACATGACCCATTCGGCCGAAGAAACAGGCGATCATTTGCTTATGCAAAATCGAATGTATTGAAGTGGAACTAATGTGCACGGATGACTCTATCTCACGATATGTCACATGACGATCTTGCATTATCAGTTCACAAACTGCATGGATGTTTTTGGGCACAAAAACCGATTTTGGACGACCTTCACGGAATTCATCGGCGTCCGAGCTATTCACTATACCAGCGATATACTGTGGTTTTTGATGGTGCTTTATCGCCATACAAGGAACTGAGTTCATTGACACATTCTTGTTGAGATGATCCACGTCGAAAGTTGAGAAAAATAATCCAACGAAAACCTTCTCTTGAAATTTCCATTTTTTGGCCAAATTGCTTTTCTTAACTAACTGTAAACAAAACAAATAGCAATTGTACATCAAAACTTTGTGAGTACGTTTATGCCAAAAAATGTCAATTGTTGTCAGACTTTAGCTTTTGACATTAGTGTTGCCAGTTCCCGAAATATAAATAGCAGCCCTCGTAACAACAGCGAATGTAAATGCATTCACAGCAAATTGCAATATTTTTGAAGTTCAACGAGTTTTTTATTTAATTATTATTTTTTATATATATATTTTTTTGGTAGCTCACAGAATATTTATTATAAAATATATTTAGGAGTAGCAAAAGTACGCGGCTTTGTACGGTAATTTTGTAGTAAACATTTATGATTACAAGAGCTGTACATATGTAGTAATATCAAATCGTTAATACTACTTATCGTAAGTAAGTTATACTTACCTCAAATGCTATGATGACTATCAAATTTGCATTCAGCGACAAAACAAGTTAAGCTATTCGCTTTTACTATCCGATTTTTTTCTTCAATTTTTGTGTTGGAACACGAAAAAAATTTAATTTGAATTGAATTATGCAACAAAATTAAAAAAAAAATCTGTGACTGACATTTTTTCTTGTAGATTTTGACCTGCTGAACACAATAAACGCTATAAAAGTTTTTTTTTCATAAGCCCAACGATGAAAAATTTTGCTACACAAATTGTAAATTATTACTACTGTGTTAAATAAACAAAAACAGTGTTCCCAAATCAACATGATATACCAAAATCAGATACTTATTATTTGAAAAGTCCACATATATTGATTTTCTTTGGTGTTTTTCTGACGGAAATGCAAAAGGTCACACTCTTTGCCACCTGTGTTTTGAGTATATGAATTATTTTTGGTAGCAAACATTTTTGTTATCTGAGTACTTGATGAAAAACAGATTGTGCCGCAAAATTTTTGATTGTTGTTTGACAGCGTTTTCTTGTATGAAGTTTTTTCGGTATCAAAAATTTTCATCGATCTCAGTATTGTGCTTTAGGGTAAACGGTTTACGGTTAACCGATTAAGTTAAATAAACTACCAAATCAAAGATATTTAAATTAGCGACTAAAGTCGAATTTTGGTACTTTCACTCAATTGTCCATAACTGCGTTATTTTTACATGGAATTTCTTCAACAGTAATTTGTTTGCCATGTACAACGTCTTTCTTTATGTAAAAAATTGTAATTTGAGCATTTTTTAACCTTAAACGAAATATATTAAAATAAATATGTGATTAGTTCTGAAAAAAAAATGATTTTTGATATTTTCGTGTGCAGCAGATCAAGATATATAAGAAAACTAAATACAGATATAAATATAGACGATCACAAAAATTGTATTGCATAGTGCTATGAAATAATCGATGGAAGTGTGTTGGTTTTATTTTATTATTTTTTATGGTTTTTCTTATTGATGAAATAGTTGTCATTCGCATGTGTTCGCAAAAGAAGTTGCTGACAATCACCTGTAGTCGCAAAACAGATGTTTCTAGTATTTTTAAAAGTTATTTGTGTGTTTTGAATGCAAATAATGAATAAAACATTGCACATTTGTTATAGGGTATATTGGGTTTGTTGAGTTGTTAAAATGTATGTAGCATAACAAAAGAAGCAGCTAAGACCCCATAAAGTATATACATATATTCGTGATCAAATGTACTTTATACATATTGCTATTTCATTTTTCATTCATGGTCATTCTTTCATGTTATATAATCCGTTTATGTTAATGTGTACATTGCCAGGCATCAGTGTACAGAATTTGTTATTTTTGCATGTTAAAAAACATTGCTTCATGTTAATACTAAGAATATGTATAAAATGTGCTTTTATTTCATGTAAAAATTTGAGTTCGTTTCGGATAATGGCAAAAAGCAGTTTTCGAAAATCACTGCTATTTGCGAACTGTAGGAACAGTTTCAAACTGCTATTTTTCGATAAAACAAGAGTGAAAATAGCAGTGACTTAAAATATCGCCCACCAGTACTTTAAATTAGCAATAGGATGCGCATCGAGCTTATTGAGAGAGTCTGCAAAAGTTGTATGACCAAAAAAATACAACATCACATCGTCATCGTTGAACATTACATTCCTTTAAAATTGGACTACTACAAAATGTTAGTCAAGTTTAAATATAACTTAAATAAATGGTTTGACACGACTGATATGTAGTTGGATAATTCTACAGCGATATATTATATCAAGCGACAATATGCGATGACGATAAGTAACAGAAAGGGGTAACTAACTACATTAGTCGATTGAACAAATGTTAGAATTGTACATTTTAAGTGTGTGAAACATAACCCCAACAAATTTTTTAGTAGTCAACTGTGATTGGCAAATTTTTAAACCGGTAAAAAGCCGACGCCGAAATAATTGTGTTCTAAATATGTGTCTTAAGATAATAGTTGTAGCGTTGCCTACTCGATTTTTTCTTTTTTGTATATACATGTACAATGAATATTCACTGAAGATCATATTGGTCTATGCGTAACCTATATCATGCGGTCAGCCGGCGAAACCTATTATGAAAATTGCTTAAATAATATTTTTTCAGTAATTCTTTTTGTTTAATTTTATTTTCTTTTAGATTTAATGTTTCTACTACGATATCAGCTAATTTACTATGCTGTATACTGTAGCATATACAGTTCTTCAAAAAGTTTTTGCCATTCACACATAAATTTGTCATTTGGTTTATTATAAGGTTGAGCAAATGAAAAGGCTTTGATATTGGTAATGACTAGTTTTGTATATATGTATCAATTGAATAGTTGAAAAAACAAGCCTAAGTACAAACGTACTCGTTTAAATGTATTTGAATATAATAAAAAATATACAATATATAAAAATTTAAATTGCCTGTACGCCTGTCGCTCAAACTGTCATTCAGTGAGTTCTAGTGCGAATGCCAAATGGAACGAATGTCAATTATGATTGTAAAATCAGAGTCATATAGTTGACATCATGCGGAAGTTAACTGCATAACGTAATAGTTTATTATTTTATTAATAAATATATAAAATTTATGTGAATTTGTTTGTGCGATAATTTTATTTCGATTTACTTTCAAAAATTGTACATGTTAATTGCGTAAGCTTTTCGTTTAACTTTTTTCCTTTTAAATTTGCTACAAATTCTGTGAGTTGTTTTTTATGACATGCAAAAAAATGAGCTAATAAATAAATTATCAAATGCATGTACTGTAGAAACGGCACTTTTCTCACACGTATTATGCTAGAATTTAACCCAATTCTCATCATCTAGGCTTATATGCACACCATAAAATTTTGTCTGCTATTAAGTAATTAATCAAAATTAAGTCAAAGATTTATTGCTTAAGCCTTTTGTTTTATGTTTGAATGTATCTTTTTATGCAAATATTCGCTTTAATCAAAGTTTCTCGCTTTATGTCAAAGAAAAAAATGTTGTTTTGTTATTAATTTTATGCATATTCGTGTTTTGCATTTCAAGTTCAACAGATACAATATCAACAGATACAATATCTATTACAACAATAACAACAACAACTACAACTACAAGGCAACAACAAACAAATTTTAAGCAAAAAATAACTAAGACAATCGCATGATATGCTGTTTATAATGATGATGATATTAAATTGCCGTTCGATTGTTTGCACGCATCTTTTTCTGTATCTTTATCTTGAATTATATTTTGTTTAGTTTGAATTTTTATTGTCATTTACTATCATAATAAATCAAGCGAAAATGCACAAATGTTTGCATATGTTGAAATATTTTGTATTTTGATTAACTTAATTGGTTTTGAAATCGCATTTTGAAATAAG
Source organism: Leucophenga montana (assembly GCA_035044765.1). Lineage (NCBI taxonomy): Eukaryota > Metazoa > Arthropoda > Insecta > Diptera > Drosophilidae > Leucophenga > Leucophenga montana. The sequence continues at coordinate 98,940 of JAWNNQ010001783.1, read as the reverse complement.
TTATCAATGATAATCGATGCGGTTTGATTATGTTTAGTTGATAGTACGTATCTATATATATATATATATATATATATATATATATATATATATATATATTATATAGTTCATATTGCTTTATGGTTAGGCTAGTTGAGTGCTTAAATTGAATATTTAAAAAACGCAGTACGCAGCTTTTATAAACCAGTGTTTCTACAACCTGTGCCAGCTGTCAATATATCAACTAAGTTGTTAAAATGTAAGTATGAGTTAACCTAAAAATTTAAAGCTATTTTAATAAGATGTCAGTTTTTTGTTTGAAATTAATTGAACCAATGCCATAGATAATCATTGGAGTACGAGGTATGTTCCAAAAATAAGGTGACTTTGTATTTTTCGGAAAAAATATTTAATTATTCATCATTATTTATGTTGTCCCCTTCAAAGTAATCACCCTCAGATACAATACACTTGTGCCAACGATTTTTCCAATCCTCGCCACGGTAATTGAAGAAAACAGTGAGCAAACCTTTGACATTTGATCGAACTTAGCGTGCTTTTTTCGGTCTGGGCTAACCAGGGCTCTTCCATTGGAACGATTGGGCTTTGATTTCGACGTCATAACCATATACACATGTAGCGTCACCAGTTATGACCCTTTGGAGCAAATCTGGATCGCTGTTGACGTAATTCAATAGCTCCTGAGCTCGATAGCAGAAAATCGCCGAGCACGCAAAGCACTTCTAACCGTTATGCCTCTCACAAACCAACTAAACCTGCTACATAGCTGAAACTGTAAACATATGTTCGTGACGAGTGTTCCAACACAACAAAACAAAAAAAAATCGATAAAAAATCGATTTCAAAAGTCACCTTACTTTTTATACACACCTCGTATTTAATTCGTCGCTATGGTATATTTAAAACCGCAACGTCAAAGAACATGATAACCATGTTTTTAACTAAATTCAAGACTTGTCTGGTCGAAAAACTTTAGAATATATTATCAACTGTTTAAACAACAAATGAGCCAAATATGGCCACTGCAAGAAATTTTATTAATCATAGAACTAGTTGGAACTAGTTGTGAATTATATGTCAGTGTTAGTAAAAAATCAAAATTATGAGAAATACACATACTGCGGTGACATAGAAATCACTTTTTTCTCAAAATCTACAAATTTTATTCATAAAACAGAATATATGAATGAAATTTAGTGATTTTGAGACGAAAGAGATTTTTGTGTCACCACCAATAAAGAATATTACAAGTTGTAAAAGCACACGTAGGGCTGGATTTTATATATCCAGTTAAATTTTAACTGAATAATATTCTAATGATAAATAATATTTAGATTTTGCAATTACAGTTGGCCCTACTCGTGTATCAATGCTAACTGTGGCTTTTTCTTCAGCCACTAAGTAGAGAATATGGTTAGTGCTTCAGCTAAGAATTGTTTACAAAAAACATCTGACAGTTAGTTGGCAACGCTTGACATTCACAGTGAAATGTTCAGAAATGTGAATATGAATGGTTTGATTTATAAACATTTCATTGAACAGGAATTTAAAGAATAATCCTCAAAAACAAGCAAGAAGTATGAAAATCTGACAAGATAATCAATCTGAAAGGATGACAGTAAAATCAAATCAACTGGAAGTTGTTCAACGCTTGTTAAATATTTTAGTAGTAGATGAACTCTGATTATCGCTTACCGCTCTTTAGGTGCTAACATGAAACTTTGCTAAATGTTAGCTAGACATTGAAAAACTGAACTTTTAACTAATTAACTCATCTGAGTATATCAAGTAGTCAAGACTTATCTTAACTAAGCAACTTTTTCACCTATGCATATATTCACAACACAACTAAATCACAACTCAACATACGCCTATGACCTACTGTGAATAGGCTTACTGTGAATATGCCTACTGTGAATTAGCCTATTATCATACTTAAAACAATTTTTTCTTGTCTTCTTATGTACTTATGGCCGTATGACACACGAATACAATCAGCAAATTGTTTTCCCCTTCATTGCTGTTAGAGCAGATCAGAACATAGACAAAGCAATAATTCTACAGGTGCGAGAGTTTGGAATGTAGTTTCATTAAAAAGTGAAACGAAAACCAAACAGGAAATAAACAGCAAAAATACCATATTAAAATAAAAATTTATGCGAAAGATAAGGCAACGCTGTACTCAAAAATGACAAAGTACCAAAAGTTCGGAAAAAATAGTGTATTTATCTATATTTTTATGGTGTTTTGAATTATTCTTCACTACTACGGTCACTATTTACAGAAAAAGTAAATTGGTGCACAATAAAACTAGAAAAACGAGCAACAATGACTAATGCAAAGACAATTGCTTTGGCATGTCATGTGCAAAAGGTGAATATACTTAATGCATGTATTTCTTTACTCTATTGATTCTGTATATTTTAATAGAAACATAAACAAAATTCAAGTTTGACCTATACGAGTCGATGTGAAAAATGTTGCTGTATGTATATAGCTATCCCTTTACGCAAGGTCTCTTTCGTGTTTAAAATACCAGAGCAACGAAGGGGAAAACCATTTGCTGATTATTATTCGTGTGTCATAAGGTAATTAGTAGGCGACGCTTTGCTGAAGTCAAAATTTGATTGTAATAATAAAAAATATAAAAAACTGTCGTAAATATTTTTAGTGTAAATCAAACAGGAAAAGAGTCGATAACAGATTCTCTTTTTTACAAAAAAATTCAACTAAAAATTAGTGTGTAAAAAGCGGGCACGAGTTATAACGGTCTACACATTAGCTATACACATTTCTTTCTGCTTAGTAAAAGCAGCGCCCGATCTGATAGAGTACCAGACGTCCCGGCCAGTATCTAGACAGCCGTCCAGCGCACGGAGCAAAAGCACACGGCGCCTATCAGCTAGCAAAACCGAAGAGCATTAAGTCCGGCGGGCACCGATACAAGGTTTAAAAAAGTAGCAGGAGTTAACGCTAAAAAGTATCTACAATCCGATTACTTGAGAAAGCATCGAGTCCGGCGAGCACAGATATAAGGCTAAAAAAAAAAAACGGGAGGTAACGCTAAGAAGTATCTACCATCTGATTACTTGAGACAATGGTTTTGGAACTGGAAATTGCTGTCAATCTAGCGGAATCAGGATGTGCAGCTAAAGATTTGAAGCCCGAGGAATCCATGTTTCTGGCATTCATAATGTGCTTACTTGTTTGCAAGTTTGTCTGTAAGTTGCACCGCTTTCGTAATGGATTTGATACTGGCAGTGACCAGTTACCAAGCGTACAATTTAGTGCTAAGGTTGAGTACATGGTCAAGTCGAGTAAAAAGAAAGCTGGGCTTCTATTTCCCGTCCATCGTTTACAACGTATGCTAAAACGTCAGCGTAAATGCAAACACGCTCTGCGATTTACACGCAAAGCTGGAATCCAGCTAGCTGCTGCAATGGAATACTTGACCGCTGAAACGCTAGAATTAGCTGGTGATGCTGCCGAATTCACAAAGAAGACGATTATTACTTCGCAACATATGCGGATGGGACTTCAATTCGATGAAGAATTGAATGAGTGCTATAAGCGTATCTCTAAGAAACCTTTGTGTACCATCAATGCCGATAGCGGACTCGAGGACCATAATGTTTATCTAAGTGAACTGGTAATTAAGTCAAATATACATGTGCTCCAGTTTTCGAATTCGAATAAATTGTTCGAAAGTGATCTCGTTAAAATGGTTCGTTTTTACCCTCAGAATACCTATCCGATCTTGAGAATAATTCCAATTGTGAAATTTTTCGCAAAGTGAAAAACGCACCATTTTAACGAAATCGTTTTAACGAAAAGCGGAGCACATGGAATACTTAGAGAGTAAACTTAATAAGAAAAATATTTAACTTATTTGTAAGGAGTACCATGATAAGGATTGGATATGTTGTGAAGAAGACAATATTGAAGAAGAAGGAAGATTCATTCCTCTTGCTCAGATAAACTAAATGACTTTGAGAGATTACGGAAGCGTAGCACTACAACTGCTTAGAAAATTTACGGCGCTGATGTGTGCTCAGATGCTTAGCAGCATCTGCGCTTGGTATAGAGTTCAATGGTGTTTAAAATATTTTCAACAAAAGCCTCGATGATAATGCAACAGCAATATTTTAAATTTTATACGTTACAGGTTTGAATTTTATTATTAGTTTTTTTAATGTTGTCGAACACGCTAGACCATAAGTGTAACACAACAAACTCAATCATTTGCAATTAAGAACACACAACACAGCCAAAACAAATTTTTACAGATATGACATTCATTGTATATCAATAGTTCTGTGTGAAAGCTTAAAACATGTTTTAGTTCTTTATTGATTCAAAATTAAATGTTCGTAAACTATTTAAAATTAAATTTTTTTTTTAATTTTCTGGCGTTATCTGAGTTTAGACGATTGATGCCAAAGCGTTTATCTAGTGTCAATTGGTTGATGCTAGTTACACGTATAACGTAAGAGTGTACATTTTGGTTGACCCTGAAGACACTTTTTTTGATCCAAATTTAAAAAAAAAGCGGGAACCAGCAAGCTTTGATACAGCGCTTTTACACGTTTGACACGATTTTCGTCAACCAAATTGGTTGATTTAGTTTATTGACCTAAGAGGTGCTTAAGCACTTCTGTTTCAAATTTATAGTAACTATGATTTTAAATAAGAATTAAATTGCTACTAGAGGCTTATATAAATCATTTGAAAGTATGAAACGAAGGCCTTCGAATGCATTCTTGCAAGGCGATCTTCTCATGTCTTCCTCATGCCGTGCCCTGTTGTAGTTGTTTTTTCAAATTTTTTTTTATGTTGAAGTTCTTGATATAGGTTTATTTTACTTGATTTGGGTATGCTGAATTCAGTGGTGATAACCGTTTTGCTAAGATAGCGGATGTCTCCAAACAAAATTTAGATTTAAACGTTTTTTTGGCCAAAAATGTTTTTTCCTGTATCTCCGAAATTAGCAGAGATACGGAAAATGTACGGAATTAAGGTAAACTCAATTTACAAGCTAAAAGGATCCTAAGTCGTAGAAGTGATAGTTTCCGAATAAAGGGGCGGGAACACGTTTTGCTCCAAAAAAAGTCCCAAAAACATAAAATTTTTATATTTTGGCCTGTATCTCGGAAATGTACCCGTAAATAAAATTTGGCAATTGCATTGAATCACTTGAAAGCCGTTGTTAATGATGTTCTTGGTATTAATCGCGAGAATGGATACCTCAATCTTTCGATGACATTGGTAAATTGAATTTACTTTAATTTTGTATATGAGTACATTTTCTGCATAAAAAGTTTCGGATTTTGGAACAAGCCGTGTTCCCGGCCCTATATCTCGGAAACTATCAGCCCTACGACTTAGGATCTTCAGAAGTCTCAGTTTGCAAATAGAATTTACTTTGCACACACACACACACATATTTATACATTCCTACATTTTTCTTATCTCTGCTAGTTTTGGCGATACAAATTCAAGATTTTATTTGCAGACATCCGTTATCTTAGCAAAACAATTATCCCCACTGAATTCAGCATAACCAAATTAAGTAAAATAGACCTATCTCACGAACTCCTAGCAAGCCGTCTACAACTGTGTTATTAGAACAAGCTAAAGAGATATACATAAATTTTAGCCTTGCACGAATGCATTCGATTTATGAAATGAATGCATTTGTGCCGGGCTCTAAATGTCACTATAAAAAGTTAAAAATATGTAAGTAGTATGTAGTTGAAACAGTGACAGTCTGTTCCGATTTGGTGACTATTTGACCATAACATTTGAAATAAAAGTATTAACGGCTGTGATTGGTGCTCGAGTTGTCAACCACTGTTTGGCCCAATTGAGCCATTGGTTCACATTTCCGACTGTTACATGTTCAAATAAAGTAATTTACACGATTGATACGAAAGCGTCAAATTTAGTTGATACAAAAGTACGTCAACATAAAGAGCAATCATATTGATGTCAATATATTGTGCGCTCACACGATTGACATCGATTGACGCAACCTATCGTCCATCGTATATAGTCTATTGTCTAAACTAGGCAATAGAAAACGTGCCCTAACCTAATACAATATCAAAAATGTACACATAATTTTGCTTGAAGTTAGATTCGATGCAAACTGAAGTCATATTATTAGTGCTGATAGTCTAGCTATAGTAAATCAGCAAACCGCGACAAACTCAATGCATTCAATTAAGTATTTCATGGTCCCTACCACCAAACGCACGCTTTACTAATTAAGTATCTTTAACTACCAATAAAGCTTTTTATTTTGCCATACCATGCACCGCTGCATAGTTGCAGCTTTTGTTGCCAATAACTGCACTTTAACTTAAAGTATTTATTAAGATAGCATAGAAATCGTTTTGTCAACTAAGTCACATACCTGCATAAATCTATCAAAGTCAAATAAATCAATGAGCTACTCGTAGATACTACATTGTGGTACGAACGAGCCAATGCTGCAATTGGGAACGTTGCAGCAAATTGCTTATAAAGCTGTCGAAGCGACAAGTGGTGACAGCGGCAGCAGCAGCAGCCGCAGCTGCGGCTAAAGTAAAATCAGTCAAAAAGAAAATTACATAATATGGACGACAACAAAGGCAAACAATACAAATTGCAACTTTGCGGAAAATTATGAATATACACAAGAAGCTGCTGTAGATTAAGATGCAACCGAAGATGAAGTCTTAACAAAAAACAAACAAAAATTCAAGTGGAAAACAGCTGGATACATAATTATAAATTTTTTTATTTTCTTGTACACACACACACACACACACACACACACACACACACACACACACACACACACACACACACACACACACACACACACACACACACACACACACACACACACACAAGAAGTAAAGGGTATTTCATATGACATGTCTAAACTTTGACAGACAGCCATTTGTGGTTTCAGTTGTCAACGCTGTCTAAGATTTTTATACACTTCGAACATATGAAAATTTGTAAAACATTTAAGGAGGCATGGGGTTCCCACAAAGTATAGGTAAGAATATACTTGATCAGTACGACGAGACAAGTCGACCTTGACATGTCCAGTCTGTCTGTAAATTTTAAAGCGAAGCGCTTTATGGCTGTCTTGAGGAGTGTACTTAGAAAGTCGTTATCAAAATGGAACAATAGTGAGGAGAGAAAGGGAAAGAGAGCAGCAAATAGCAACAACAAACTAATGTGCATGATGTACGTACAAATACTCTCTATCTCTGTGTGACTTTCAATGCATATGCTTATACAGTGACTTGTATGTACAGGAAGAGAAAGTCGGCAAGCAACGAGCAACATGTTTTGCTATTAGATTAGTTTACCAAGACATGGTAAAATTGTTGGACAAAGATTTTTTGGACAAATTAGTTTGATTTTTTCAAGTTATAGTTTCTCTCTCACAAGGCTATAGCTATAGGCAAGGGGGGAGAGTTTTTGATAAGCAAGAAAAGTGATACTTTCGTTGGGAATGCTAAATGAATTTCTGAAGACTTATAAAAAGAAAAATGGGATGGTACATATCTGTCACTCTGCGATTAATATGGTAAATGAATGCTAACTAATTACTGTTGTTTATTTGAGAGAGTTGCTCATCAATCAATTTTAACCCTTACAAGCGAGTTCTTGCCCATCACTATTTTCGTTTGCCAGATCAAAAATAAATAGAACGTTATTACATTCGAAAAAGTTTAACAAGTTTGTCAATATTTCTTCGATTTTGTAGAAATAAAAACTATTAAAGCATATCAAAAATGTCCAACCTAGTGCCAAGTGTCCTCTATGTAGCTCCCAATAAATAAGAAGACAAACGGTGATAAGAATGCTGAATGGCTGGAACAAAGTGTCTCAGTGTGTATTGACAGGCCGCCTATAAATCCTTAATTACGATGGAAAGCATCGTAAAAAAAAATGTAAGCCTTTCAACACGCATGGCAACATTGTTAGAAAATTTATAGATACCCTCATTAAAAGACCCTTTAAAGCAAAAAAGCGAAAAAGAAGCGGAAGAGTTTGAAGAATGCATATACCTATAGAAGAAAAGCAAATTTTGCACATGTGCAAATTCACATCCGCATATAAAAATTGAGCTGCTCCACATGCCACATGCCGCTTGAAGTACTTTACCACTTCCAATCCTCTAGCTACCCTTGCACACTACAAACTGGTATATCTACTGCAATTACTTTATATTAATGTAGCGCGCAGCTTTTGTTCTTATTGTTTTCTATTTTGCATTTTCAGATGTCTAACTAATTCTATTCTAAAGCCGAGCGTGTTCTAAGTAAGACAATGCGCGCTTAAATTTTAGTTGAGAAGCCGTAAAGCAGCAGGGCAAGTGTACAGTGTTGGGTTGGGGAAAGGGGGAGTTGGGGTGCAATGTATTTCACTGCAATGTCTGCTAAAGAAAGAAAATGAAAACCGATTTTTATGAAGCAATTATGGCGGAACTCAATTTTTTCTCTTTTAATCTAGCTTGCCACTTTTCAGATCTTTCACATATCTCAAGTTCAATGCAATGTAGTCGCATTTTTGAGATACTTGTGCAATGTATCTGTAGCGAAAACTATGCCGCATTATTGTAGATACTTATTAGCTGGCAGTGAGTTGAAAAGCAAGTTTGTTGCTTAAATCTTTTTTCTATATGCATTTTTTGTTTACTTTAGCATTTCGATTTGAAATGCTAGCAACAGTCGAGAAATTAATTTAAAATTTAATTGTTTCTTAATAGCTTATAATAGTTCTTTTATGTTTTTTGTTTTTATTTTTTTTTTGTTTGACTGAAAACAGTTTTGAACTACGCTGAGCATAGTTTGGTGGGTTTTCACGCTTTCAGTTCCGTTCTAGACCACGCTCATTAGTTCCCCTTTCAAGTTTAGAGATCAGTAGTAACAAAAAAAAGTATATTATTGTTAAAGTCAGAATTTTAGTGTCTGGCTCAGCAGTAGTATTATCTTAACTTTTGACATTTGTATTGTATTTGAATTTATAATTGTCCGTCTGTCTGTCTGCCTAGCTTCTTACTGAATTTTTTAATTAATTGATCGTATTGAAGCCTTTAGTCATACACGCCCCGCGAAAATGAATTTTAAATTAAGCATCAATTTCAAAAAATTCTATACGTACTGAAAATAAAAATACTTAAACTGGAATATAAAATATTAATTGTGCGCAAGAAAAACAAGTTTGAATCATGTGTGAATATAGACTTTTATTTCTTATTGTGGTATATAACTACACAAAGGCGGCATTCGGTTCTTTAGCTGAAAGATGACCATAATTTATTTATTATATTTTAGTCATTAACATAATGCTGTGCATGTTTATTATTAACATATGCAAAGTCTTAAATACTATAACCAACTAAGCGGATTACTACGTTTTAACAAAGTAAATGTCAAATGATGCAAATAATGCATTTTAATATTTAGAAATATGCGAAATATTGTGTATCTACAAGTATGAGTAGCTAACTATAATGATTCAGTAGAGCAAGATACATTGCAAAAATATATAGTGCCTCTCTAAATGACAATTACAATGCGCATTCTAACGGATTTTCGATTCATCAGCGACAAACTAACACGGCATGATTCATAGAATCAAAGATACACTGAATCATATGAGTCAACAGTAAAATTTTGATTGAAATCAGGCTACGATGTTGTTCAATAAGAATTTTGTTCAGCGAAGTTATGTGTATGCACAAAAATTAAATGTAAACAAATTTTGCTACACAGAAGCACTTCTGAAAGTAATGCATTACATACTGATGTCATTTGTTTTATCTGTAGAGTTTAAAGTACTATCATAGAAGCAGTCTAGAATGCGAAAGGGAAGTATGTTATGTTGTATAAATTCTAAACGAAATAAACACGTGCTTTTCAGTACCTCACAAAAAAAAATGGGTTGCATTCCAAAAATTTTGGTTTGTATAGAAACTGAAACTTCCGTTTGTTGGGTATCAAAAAATTTTGTGTTGCTATCGCCATGTGCGATAACAACGAGAAGATTGTGAACGCTGTGACGCCTGTTTTTTAGCAGTGTACGACAGTAGTTTTGAAACGTTTTGTCATTCAATACGCGGCTAAAAAAGAAGTTTACAACGACTGACAACTTTTCCTCTTCCGATCATAATCTGATGCGACCACTGTTTCCGAGTCAGGGAGGCAGCTCATCGCCAGAATAACTCTGCAGTTGAGCAGCACAGAAAATCACTCTATAAGATCTAGAATGAAGCACCTCAAGAACCGCTCTAAAATCCTTGCTGACTTCCAACTTGATGCAGTATCACCACTCTGTGGTTCTTTGGCATCTGTTCCAATGTCGTTAAGCATGAAAGCTAGTGAATAATATTGAGAACACCTACCAGCGGCAGCAAGTGCTTGCCTACAGGGCAGTTTGCTTCACTTTACCAATCTTGAGCACATAAAATCTCAATTAAAATATATCAAACAACGAAATACAAAATTGCCAATGTTAATATTCTTTGTTGATCTCGAACCGGCCACCAATACCAAGGCTATCTCTGAGTTTAAACGCTTAAGCAATACGGTAAAAGCAATAGAACCGTTTAGGCGATTCGATGAACTGGTCTAATGTCAGTAGTTTGGGCACACTAAACGTTTTTGCAGCGAGTGCTAATGCTGTGTGAATTATAGAGATAGACTGCAGCATATCCAAAGATGCTTTAGTATAGAAGAAGGCAGCTGAACTCCACTTGAGACCTTTGTCTTGGTATCGAATGGAACTGCAAATTTCAACAAAGAGCGACCCGTCGAGGCCTTCTTGCAGCAAATGTTGGCACAGATACTACACAGTTCAGTTTAGTTCACTATATGGAATGCTAACGGCCTATGTTCTCATAGACATACTGTTCTGCTGTTTCTCAGAACGAACAATATTGACGTACTTTTTGTGTCCAAAAGTCACATGCGTATGCAGTCATACTTCAAAATCCTTGATTAATTCCAAATGCCCAAGTGGAAGTGCTGGATGAGATTTTACTATCCTCATCAAATCAAGCCTATATTATACAATCACCTGTTGTACTACCTTGCATCCAGGCCGCTGTGGTGAAGATATTTAGATCCATTAGGGACTTAACGCTCTCACAACAACTAATATGCGGTGAACGTCTCCTTCCCTGGAACTCTCCTTCAGATACCCAGAGGAGTGAGTTTTCACAAAAAAAAAAAAAAAAATTAAAAAAAAAAAAATTGTGTTGCTGAGACGTTTTCATGGATTTTGTATTTTTTCTGCATAAAAATAGCTCTATTATCTTCATAATTTCTCGCCAATTTTTCCACAAAAAAAGTGAAAAAAAAAAATAAATTTTTCAGACTGTAAAAATGTGCAATAATTAATTTGGTCAATATTTTCTGCAGTCAAAGCAGTTTGTTAGCTACAACAAGGCACGCTTCAACGCTTTACAAACAACCTATAAAGCATCATCTATCTATGTATGTACGAGTATCTTTCTTAGCCCCGCTACACACAGCTAACATCTGTGAAGCCTTCACGGTTGAAGATCATTTCGAAGCTCGTGCCAGCTGCGTGTTTGCAATAGTTTAAGTGTGAAAAACCTCCAACTCGAAGTGTGAGTTTGTATCTGCACTAAACTGATCTGTGCATTAATTTTCGGTGTTAATCGATTTTCTCATACGATGCTCTGAAAAAATATATATTTGAACAGCAACTTTCACCATTCTTATTTAAATAGGTTTTTGAGTTAGTTTTTTTAGTCAGTGGATTTTGTAAAATAGTATTAAATGAATTTTTATTTTTTTTTATTTAAGACGTCTGAAATTTTTTTTTTTGCAAAAACTTTTCCATTAATAAGTACAATACGAGTATGTAGATACAATAAAAATGCTTGAATGAAATGAAAGAAAATCGCTACAATAGTAAACATTTTTACAACGCTTTGAACTTGTGCCAGATGAGCTGCGAAGTTCAGTTGCCTTCACTTACACTTTGAAGTTGTAGATACAATTGCTATATGGCTGTCTGTCTGTCTGTCTGTCTGTCTGTCTGTCAATGTATCCACAATAATTGTCTGGCTGTGCGTCTATTCGTCGATCATACAATATATTGTCTGTAGCTTATTCTTTGCTTTGCGCTTTCATTGGCATTTTTTCAATCGACTTTTTGTATCTGCAGAAAGCGAACGCACTCATTCAATCGTTCATTGAAATCCTCTCGATCGATTAAAGATGTTCATGAAGTTGAAGTTGAAGTTGTTGCTGCTGCCGTTGCCGTTGATGAATGATTGAAAGTATCTATTAGTTGCTGTTATTGAATTTACCTTGCTGTCGGAAGCAATTTACAAATTGTTTCTATTATTTCTTCTTACTTTTGTTTGCTTTCTTTGATTGATTCTTCATTTTTGCTTGATTGTTTTCATCTGTGGTGTTTACTTTTTTGGTTCTCTTGCTTTGTTGAATGAAGTTGCAAGAGACGCATGGAAAGTATAGTACTACTATATACTAGTAAAGTTCAGATATCCGTTCATTTTACATAAATGATGTGAAATTTATTTTAAAACATTCACTTCTAAATACATACTATGCAGCAAAAGGTCTTCCGCCATAAGCATTAGATAAAATATTGGGTCCGTTCTCACCAGTGATAAATACAAAGATGTTTGTATGAAGAGATCACTATACATATAATATTCATTATTGAGACTCTTATACCTATATACGCAGCTCAAGTATAGTACATTTTTTTGTGCTAACTGACAATACCAAAAAAACTTCATACATCAAAACGGATTAAAAAATTCCATTTAATAATTCCACTAGTGTTGTCCATTATTAAAATATATAAGAAGATTTGGTTCATGGTCTTAGTACTCTTGAAAAATCATTGTAAAGCCAAAATAGTTATCGCATTAACGAAAAACTTTAAATCCAAGAGATTTCGAAGAATGACGAATTTGGCGAAGATTGTTCAATTTTAAACGTTTATGCCCTCTTAACTCTGTAAATATTGTGCAACCCTGCACGTGGAATAAATATTATTAGCTTTAACTCAAATTTGTAATCATTGGTTTTCGGTCATCACTTTGCTTAATTGTAATTGGCGCCCAACGTGGGGCCGGGGTCCGGCGAAATTATAATTTATAAAAAGGTCTTGAAACGTTCATTCAGAAAATGTTAACATAAAAAGTTAAAAAATACGTCTATATCACAGTTTAGCAAGCCTAACGCTCCAAAATATTAGTCTAACAAGCCGAAGATTAAGTCAAATAAACCATTTATTCGAAAGTCAATGAAAAATTTGTTTGTGTGTATGTTTGCTTAATTCCACTATAAGTAGTATAAGTTAAAAATGTTTAGGCAAGCTGGGAACTTGGCACGTGGACTGATCCAAGTGAAGTCCAAGCTATTCCGCGACTATCGATCCTGTTACTAACGTCGAAATAGCAGCGGAGACGTAATGCGAAACCGTGCACTATGCAAAAGCTCAGCATTATTTTGAGCAACAGCCGCGATTGCAGCGACACCTAGGGATTTAATTATAAGCGACAGAAATATAATTTCTTTGTTATAAAATTAATTCGTAGAGAGAGACTAAAATTTGTAATCGTTGCCATTCGGCCATCATTTTGAAAAAATACAAATTGGCGCCCAACGTGGGGCATTCCGGATGATAGGTGCAGAGTGATATCTGGAAACTTTCCAAAACGGTGAACACATCGAAAATACCAGAAATGTGCACCGCTACAGTGTTCAACATAGATCAAGCGGAATCACTGCCATAGCAAATCATTGGAAACTAATCATTTTTGAGATTCGCTACAGGCTTAACGAGACGAATCTTCGCTAGAACCAGGTTCTTTTTGAACATAGTTTTGTTGGCATCGTTAGTGTGCTACACTGCAGGCATAAGAAGCAGAACCTGGCGATGATAAGGCACTGGCGGATTTAAGAACTAACGAGAACAGTCCTGATTTGAGAGCGGGAGTAGTTAAGAATATTGAATCAAGCAATCGGTTTCAACAATACAAATGTAAAATGAAAAATCTTGTCCGAAAATTAATATTAGAATTTTGTGAGTTGTGTGTAGGCTTTCGTCACTAGTATTTTAGCTTGTCAAAATGTTTTTATTCGATATAATAAACTAGTAATTTAAGCTTACGTTGTTAGATACAGCTTATTATTTATTTATTATGTTTTTTTTTTAACTTATGCTGGAATAACCTATTAAATGGCAATGGTTTAAGTGCCCTATTGACATTTTTTAAATGATTTTCAAAAAATTGACTCATTGTATTTAAGTTGCACGCGATTTTATACTTAAACTTAGCCACTTAGTTTAATAATAAGTGCTTAGAAATCTATGCAGTATGCAGCAATAACTCCGAAAATAACTAGCGGCCTTCATTATGACATGCACAGAAACATAATTAAAGCAAAGTTTTTATTAAAAATTAATTAGAAACTTTAAAGCAAGCCAAAGAAAGTAAATATGTATCTAAAACATATGACCATGCTTCTTACTATTGTATTATTACAACACAGATACATAAATCGATATTGGAGTAGCTACAGATACACAGATACAGATATAGTATGAAAGAAAGAACAGTTATTATGGCAACTAGTTACGATATATAATTCTTATATCAGTTGACGTTCTATGTCGTCATTGTCGCACATAAACTTTTATTTATCGACAATAAAAAAGTTTAGGCGATGTATGTAGATAAAAAAGTATCTAAATCGCTCAGGGCTTAGATGGAGTTGCTGTTGCTTTATGAAGTAATTAAAGCGCATGATTGGCCACTTCACTTACGCTCAAGGCATTTTCAGATGCCGCCAAATTGATGTGAGTAAGTTGAATAAGTAGTAAAGCTGTAAAGTGCTGCTTAGAGTATGGCAGAGAGACGGACAAACAGATTGAAAAATACTTCTTTTTTAAATGTACGAAAGAATCTTTCTATTTTATACTTGTAGATACTTCTAAAAAGCAAGTTACATATACTTAGTTTTATTTGCAGCATGCTGTAAAAAGTAAAAAGCGCCAAGTAGTCTTCAACTGCTACAACTTCTTCAGTATACTTTCAGAAGTACAAAATTAATTACTGACCCAAACTTCTGTTCGAAGTGTTAAAGTTAAAGCTAATAAAGCGTCTGTCTGACTGACTGTCAGTAGGTAATTAATAGCTGGTAAGTGGCAGAGTGTTAGAAAGTCATGAAAAAAAGGCGTCTTCAAAAAAAAAAAAAAACAACCCAAATGTGCCTAACTGCTGCTTTAAGCTTAGGTCAGGCAACACAAATTAAACTATTAACATGTAGTAAAGTTTTTTATCTTCGTTTTTTAAGCAAGTACACAACTCAGTTAACAAATGACATGAAGAGAAAAACTAAAGGAAATGTTGTTTGTCACACTGACTTATTTTTGTCGCTTGACCGAGAGACGTTAAAAGTCAGACAGTCAGACAGACAGACATGCAGACAGACGCACAGTCAGTCACAAACTGCAAATACAGACAGCAGATACAACAACGTATAACATGCAACAAGTGTGAAAGATGCTGTTTGTGTTGTTCCAGAGTCAACAAGAAGAATGATGTTGCCTTGGCTGTGGCTGCTGTTGACGCCATTTCCTTCAGATACTTCTTTTACGAGTGTTTCAGCAAAATGCAAAAGACAAATATTGCGCTTTGCAACAGGTGTGCCATGCAGCAGCGCAGCGCAGCGCAGAGCAGCAACAACAGCAAACGCCCGTCAAAACAACATGCCACATGTAACACCACCACCACTTGTAACGCATCGGAGTAGTACATAGATTAGTCCGTACCCACTGTCTGTTTGTCTTATTGACTGTCCCTGCTATTCACTGCTTTATTGTTTCTTTGTCAGTCCATCTGTCCTTCTGTGTGATTGTCCACTTCACTGCCTTTACTTGAGCCAAGCGGTTTTGATTCTTATTGGGCTTTGACTCTTTGTAAATCTGGCCTTTACCTTTGCTGCATTCTGTTTGCCCCCACCGTGTTGGCTGCTTCTTCATTATTGTGACTCTTGCAACGTTTGCATTGCGGTTTATTGTATTTACACTGTGAGAATATTTCTAACCATAAATCAAACTTAATGGAGAAGTTTTTAGTTCCATGCGCTTAAGTTCAGTGAGAGTAGTACAGTTTATGCAAAGTTGAAAATTGGGATGAATATCCTCATCGATTTGTCACCGATCGCTTACAATGAAAATATTAGCTCCAACTGAATAAATTTCAAGTGCAGAATTACGTTAAAATCTGTGAAATCAATACAAACTGTCTGAATATGCATTCCAAAGAACGCATTTATCTTCTAAAAAGCGAGTTTCGCACAGTATAGACCGTAAAAATAATTAAAAAAGAAACATACATTCTGTGCCATTTAGAAAAATGGATCGCTATCAATGGTTGCGTTCAGCAGAGACTTTTGCTGGCTGAAGTTGCATGATTCATAGAATCGATCGAACTACCATTCCATTGCAAGTAACAAAGCAAGGGCAAAACTTCGCATCTAAACTGCTGCAACTTCTGGCTAGTCACCAAATTTGTGTGTGGTCTAACGTTGTCATGGTGGAATGCTACGCCCTTGCGACTGATAAGTTCTGGCCGCTTCTTCGCAAGAAATGTATTCAAATCATTTAGTTGATGCCAGTACGAAAACATCATCAGCTTTTGTAAGGCATTTTTCCCGTAAACTTTTGCTCAATTTTTCAACATATAAGCAATCATGTATGAGCATTCACAAAGAAGCAATCACGACTGTCATTTGTTCACAGTTCTTTGGTGCATCAAAACAGCTATTTAAATACTGTGATACATAAGTTCATTCGTAAGTGAATAACGGATCACAATTAGAATACGTTGGTACATATATTCATTTAGCTAAGACTATCTCAATAGAAGTACTTCTCGAGTAGTGGAAACGACTTGTTTTAGTAACATTTTCGACGTTAAACTCGATTTTTGTCAAGTTTTGTAGAGTATTATTTAACAGAATTCTGTGCTTGTGAACGCAGAAGAACATAATTAATAGTAGAATTAAAAACTTATTTCTTATGTGTAATTGGGTGTTCTCACAGGTGAATGTTGAGAGTATGAAGAATGTGACGAATGTTGCCTGTAGTTTTTCCCACAAGAGTCAGACTTCCGTGCAAGAGCTAACATTTTCAACATTCTCGAAGAATGTTGCCTTTCGCGCCGAACGAACTACTTTTTTTTGCTTGTTTATCGATATCATACCATATTTATTATCATCACCATAAACAGTTGATATAAAAATAAAGCAAACGTCATTTTGCCACTCACATGTTCACGACAACGAACATTTGCCAGTGGAAACGGAAAATATTGTGCATGTCAGGCCCAATGGAAAGACTCTTTCCAGAGCGAGTTCATTTTTAATATTTTATAGCTTTAAACTAAATTGTACATTTTTAATCTTCTTGCAGTGTACTACTGCTATGTGCAAAAATACAAGCCGGAAAGGTGTTGCACACACATACACATACACATGCAAACCAAAAACGTGTCACGGTGACAAGTGCTGCGTAGTGTATATATTTTTAGCTTGACCATCTTTTATATGAACTTGCCTGTTTCGGTTTTAGCTTTTACGAGTGTATATCTTTTTTTTTTAGCCATTTGCTGTTATTCAATGCCAAAAGTGCAATGAAGAGGGTTTTAACTGACACATATATCGCATGACTGCAATTACTTTATTTGTCTATTTTAGTATCTATGCTATGTATCTACAATATAAAAGATACTCATATAGTTTAGCTACTTAGTAAGCACTATGGTATAATAATAATATACTGTGCTGGAACAATTACTAAAACTTTATTTTATTCATACAAAAGCCTTAAATTGATACTTAATGGCTTTAAAAAGTAAGGAAATTATAAAATGTTATGCAGTCAATTAGAAAACAATAACAACAACAACAACAACTGTCACTGTCAATAACTATTTATAAATGTTAAAGAGTCGTTAATTGACTTTTTGATTTTACATTAATTTTCATTAAATGATTTTCATTGCTCGAATACAAATGCACCTACGTACAAACTTCCTCAATATGCTGTCATTTCGAATTGCTCATAAAGATGTAATTACATGTAGTTACTATGACAACAACAACAACAGCAGCAACAGCAGCAGCAACAACAACAACAACAACTACAACAAAATGTATCTTTCTCTATGGTGTCTCTCTTTCATTATGACAAAGTTTCCGCTTAGGCATGAAATTATAGATACATTGAATACAAACGTGTTGACAACGCTTAGCAAGTAATCTGCCAAGACCAGATCACGCACACTCTTCACGTCTCAATACCTCTGTAAGTCTGTCTACATAAACCTATGTAGATATATCTTGTCTATGTGTATGTAGCGTAGTATAAAGGAAGCCATTGATTGTATAATTGATGGCTGTGTACTTTCAATTTCACTATACTTGATTGATATAATTACAAACTGATTGAAGTAGAGCTTTTGCGCTTAACTTTTACTTGTTTCCGTTAATAGATAATTTAATGTTTTAGTTTCGTTATTGAATGTCTAAATATGTGAATTACTTTATATGTGTATATCAAATAATAGACATTTATGATATAGGGCGGCATAAAAAAAGTATCTTTGTAAATAAATTGGCATAAGTAACATGAGTACTCAGTGTGTTTTGCTAGGCCTCTTATGGTTTTTCTTTTACGTGGTGTGGCACCTCCCATTTTTGCATTGCATCTTTTTTTTCCTGAGCGTTTCTGTCAATGCCAATGCTGATAAATAACCAACAATATCACGGGTGATTTAAAAAATAAACAACCTTTAAAAAAGCGATGTTCTCAGCTGCACTTAATATTTATAAAATCTTCAGACTATGTCTGAATGGAACTAGAACTCGTAGAAGCGACACTTTGAAATACATATTTAAATGAGATGAGCCAAAAATTTAGTATAACTTCTGTTTGGATTTCAAAGCATGTAAAAAATTTACGATGGATCTAACAAAAGTCCGCACGTTTGTTTATTCTAAGCCGAATAGAACGCAAAATTTTCATACTTTAAATTCTAACGGGACTTATGTAAAGGCTGATTAACAGAAGTTTGACAGGATGGTTTAACGTGACTATATTCGGCGAACAACGATTGTAAAGTGTAAGTGAAGTGTTCACATTTTCTTCCTAGTGGGTGACAGGTCAGTAGAATGCCACACAATGCTTAATTTGAGTTTATTTGATTTTTCAGTTTGGAAATGTAATCCGCCACCCCTGATCACTAGATTTCATTATGCCATTATCTTAATAACCCAAGGAATTTATACAGTTTTATATAAATTAAAATAATAATTCAATCAATAATTTTAACGATAAAAACCACTGACCACCAAAAAAAAAAAAAACAAAAAAAAAAAACAGAAGAGAAAAGAAAAAAAAACATCAAAACCAAAGTATATACAGTAGCGTTTTGGGTGTATGACGGAACATTAACCCAGAGCAAGTCACTTGGGGGCAATCGAGTAACAAAAGCCAACAAATCGAAAGAACAAACGAACGCTTGAACAAATGATGAAGATCAACAACAGCAGATCAGGCAGCACTGCCAAAAATAGCGGAAAAAAGGCAACGCTAACAAAAACAACAACGGAAATTCCAACTAATCTACCACGAAAAACTACTAGAATGAGTATCAACTACAACTAAAAATACAAAAAACAAAACCAAAAACCAAACTGAGCCGCAAAGCTACTACTTAACCTTCGCTAAATCAAGTTTAATCGAAAAAATTTCAGAAGTTTAAAGTCGAATTTTTGTATTCTTCATCCGTTGGTTTGACCATTTTTATTTTGTTTTAATGCCCGAAAGTCTCCTTTACTCAAGTAGGAAAGAACGTAAAGAGAAAAATTATGTGTAAAAAAATAGATCTCGTGCCGATCTGTAATTCGTAAGAATGTTTTACGTTCTCGTCGACGTCGTCGTCGTCGTCGTCATTGAGCAGATATACTCGTACTAGATGAAAATCGTTTATGCTGTGCCATGCCGTGTTCTGCATGATTCTTTTACTTGTTAGAGCGTTTTTCTTTTTAACGAGGGTGAGTAGATTAATTCTTCGAAATTTGAGGAGATGTTTATAATATTTTAGAAAGTAGTTAGTTTTTAGTTGTGTAAGTAGCAATTATTATTAATAGATATTAATAGTCAAAAAAGTCCCGTTATATGTTTTTGAATTTTTTCCTTAGTAGAGCTAACAATTTTTTGTTTTAAATATTTACGAAACAAATATTGTTATAACTAAGTAAAAAATCAGTTATTTTAGAAACATAAATATAACGGGACTTTTTTTATTATTATTATGTAGATCTGGCGGCACCATTTTGCCATCAGACGAAGATCAACTGGTATTTTTGAGAGAATTCTTCGAAGTCAGGGACGCTGAAATAGAAACCTCAGCCATTCCCTCCACCGAGCAGCGATGAAACCCCGATAGAAGCATTTCTACCAACCCGTCTATACTCAAGTTGAAATAACTCTGGTCGAAAACAAACTCAAAAACAAGAAAGCTGAAGAACTGATCAAATACTGCAAAAACACCATCTCACATGTCCTATACCTCATTATACGTGAGATATTGACATACACGACCATCCCAGATGAATGGAAGGAGAGAGTGATTGTTATTATTCCCAGAAGGTTGCGACTTCGGTCAGCGTAAAAACTGGCGGAGCATAACGCTTCTAAACTCTATTCAAAAACTCTTCTATTTTATTATATTGGCCAGAATCTCGCCAACATTAGACACCCATTTGGTCTTGTATAAATCGTATCCTGGTGGAGATCGCCTTTGCAGCTGCTTTTTGCGGACCTAAAACACAAAAAATTACAGGCGCCAGAAGGTCTAAAGTGACGAATAAAGCAGAATTTAGCTAACTTAGACTACGCTGATCGACAATTTTTCATCTGAGAACTAACTGCCGAATCTTCTAACTAGCAACTATCTCGAACGATGACTTGTAGCAAGCAGCAAACACCGAGACAATCAATAACGAGCTAAAAAAACGCAAATTGAATTGTGTAGGTAACAATATTCCTGAGAAAACATTGCGAAAATGGCCTTTCAGTGGAACCTATAAGGTAAGGCAAACATGAATCCACACTGCCCACTCTCAAATTGGGTTCAGCGCAACGTGGAATGAAGTAAGAACACTAGCGGTTGATATAAGTCGTTGGAAGACATTTGTTTTGGGCCTTAATGGTTGGGACTATAATATAAAAACCGGTTGTGAATTATACGTTTTTTTAAGCTAAAATTTAAATAATGTGTATTTATTCTATTAAAGTTCAATTTAGAAACTTTTATCTGAAAAATTGTGCTTAGAAATTATTGTGATGAACTCATTTAAGCAACTCTCAAGAACTTATTAACCGACCCGCGTATATATCCATTTTTTCTCGTACTTAATTTTATTTTTGGCTGATTTTCTAAGTGAATTGCTCATTGACCGTTAAAACAGTAACAAGTGGAAGTAGCTGCTGCCGCATTAAGCATGGCAAGATGACAGAGTGAAGCGTAGAGGGCTGCTGCAAGATCGCGCGCTTGAGCGCATTTCCACAGTTTGCAATAGAATTTCTTCACTTCATAGTACAAATTTATAGGCGAAGCGTGTTGAAAGCTGCTAGAATTTTTGCGACTAAGCGTTGAAATGAATGAGACTCTAACTGAGTGGCGTACTGCTCGACTAACTGATAGACAGACAGACAGACAGACAGACAGACGGACGGACAGTCAGTTAGATAGACTGCATGAATGAATGGAATTTGCTGAACTTTGTTAACCTTTATTTAAAGATTTTTACGTTATTTTCGACTCAATTTTTGTTCATACTTGTCCAACTGTCTCTCAGTCTTTGGAATTTTTCTATCAACATTAACATTTATCATTATAGTAGAAAAAATCGAGCAACAGCAGGAAATGAATTGACCATGCAATCGTTGTCGTCTGTTGAAGTATTTTTTTTTTTTTGTATAGTTTCATAGTACATTCTAAGTGCGCTAATGATAATGATATTGTGTATACTCGTACAATACGTTCAACTTAGTATTCGTAGCTCATAATTTGTACATTCAACATCAATTGAACGAAGTGGACGTCGTTGGGCATCACGCGCTGCTCAGTTGGAGCTCAATTTTGTTCCATGCCATTCCAATTCCAACCGTTCGCTTATCATTTGCCAATCATTTGCTTTGAAATATTTATTGATAAACTGATTTCAAGTGAAAGGCAAACAGACAGTCAGACGGACAGACGGACAGACAGTCAGGCAGCATCATATTGCAGTGCTTGTTTTTTTTATTTTAATTTGCTCAAAATGATTATTTGCGCTTTATAATTCATACTCGTATTGACTGACCTCTTTCTGTTCGTTCTGTAGCTGGTTGCTCATTAATATCTTTTGATGTTGAAGCAGCTTTAATAGCACATCTTCAATCAGTTTGGCGGTCTGTCTTAATGTCTATTTTGGTTTTTTTTTATCTTTGGGTTGGTGTAGGGTGCATGAAATTTTCTATAATTATAGATGAACTTAGCAAAGTTCGATTAATCGATTAATGGATTTGAATTAATTATTTCTAATCGATTACAATTTTATTTTTTTTTTATAATTTTCAAAAGTGGAGTTTCTTATTTTTATTGCTCGGCATTTTTGTATTAGGGTACATATAATCGATTAATTGCAAAAAATCGATTATTTTTTAATATAAGCAATATATTCTTTTTGTTCAATTGAAATCCTATTGACATTCTTAGTAACTTTCGTAATTTCAGCTGCCATCTAGTACAGTTATTTGCTTATGCTGTGTCAAACAAAAAAATTCTTTCTTGACGGTTGATCTCTTCGTATAATTCCGTATTGCTTTTTTGCATATTTCATTAAATCAATCCATTCAGTTTATTCTCTAAAAAAGTTTTTATAACAAACCAATTGGACCATATCCAATTGGTTTGTTATGATCAGTATATGCTACTGAGGTGGGTGACGCTTTGGACAATTCAAAATAAATTAAGGTATTTACAAGATCTTGCAAAAGTGTAAGAAAAATGTTGCACAACCAACCACAACTTCTAATAAAATATCTTGCACTACTTTGTATGACGCAGATCAAATAAATTGCTTGCATATCTGCAAAAACAGTGCTGCGAAAATCACGAAAATGTACCAAATTTTGGCATTTTTTTGTACATTTGGTATTTTTTTTATGGAAACACTGAGACTGAACAGCTGATAATTCGCAAAGCAGAAAAGTAATAGCAGTTTAAAACAAACAAAGAAAACTCTCAAACAGCGGATGGTGCAGAGTTGCATAACGTACAATTTTGCACTACTGCAAGACTTTGTGAACACCCTATACATATATGTATATGTATATCTGTGAAACGAGTAGTACTCTTCTTTGGATAACTTTTAAATTTCTTTCAAAATTGTTTGCGAAAGTTTTCGTTTTTGTATAATTTAAATACGTTTCAAACTATTTCATGCTTTAAATTCATTTTTATTGTTTACTGCTTAAGGCCCAACTATTTTGTGGCTCGGAAATTTCCAATTAATTCTCAGTTCTGACTGCTTGTTATTAATTTGTATAGAAAAAAATCTTCCAACAACTATTAACAACTTTTCTGTAATTTGCATAAATCTTTAATGGCTCATATTCTGTATGTTTATTTAATACACATGTTGTTATTTGTTCTTTTCACCATACAAACATCTACTACAATAGTTCTGCCATTATAATACTTCAACTATGCTAAGCGTTAACTTGTACACCATCAAACACTCATTTTACACTGTCCTATTAGCCTAGAAAAAGTTAGCTTCGGGGTGCACTGTGCAAAGCATCATAATCAACATAAACATCATCCATAGTCGTCATCATCGTCGTCAACAGTGGCGATAATCTTTTGGCTGCTGTTGAGTTGTTGTGATTTTTGTTTAAATAATTACTTTATGCTATATATTTTCCTGTATCTTAAATGTTCATTTTGTGTGAGTGATTTTTCTAAAAATTTTTTTTGTTTTGCATTTGCTAATCACTTTGGCCACCTTTTTACTAGTCTTAGCTGCTATTTGTTGACCCCATTCAGTGTTTATAATAATTAGCAAAGATTTTGTTAGGATTCTTCACGGTATTTAAGAATTTACAGTTCTAAGCGGCACTGTAAGGTGGTATATGGGTTAATAATAATTTAGAGAAGATAAGGTAATAAAAGGTGTTACTTAATATATACATTTTTGTTTTTGCTGTATTTCGTTGTCTTATGTCATTGTATGAAGACTTCGAAGTTGGTGGAAATGAAACGAAAAATAATTTTCGCAACAGATTCATTGCTGCGTAAATATCTTTGGATTCACACTTTTTCGGTTATCAATGGAGAAATCAATAAATATAAAATATACCTACCCTTCCGCCCGCTTGCTACGACTTTCATGAGCATTGTTTAGCTAAGTGGAAAAGCTTCTCTAATTACTAGCCAAAAATGTTATGTTGAAATTTCTATATGCTCCTATAATAAAGCCCACCTAGTCCTCCAATTTAAATGGTGAAAATGACGATCTTCATTAGGAACATAGTGGAAATATTTGACAAACTTTTTTTTGGTGAAAGGAGTTATATCTTCTTGAAATAAAAATCGTCAACATATTCATGAAGTGCTTTTACATTCACCAAAAGTAACTATGTGATGATCGGAACTTCACCATCAAATGGTCCGATAAGAAGACTTGGATATCGAAAAATTTATATGAGTTAAAACCACATAATATCAAGTGGTATACGGATGGATCTTTGACGACAGAAGGAACTGGTCTAGGAGTCGCAGGTACCAGATTATACCACTGGGAGTCCTTGGGCAGATATACCAGTATATTTCAAGCTGAACTGTGCGCTATAATTAGATGTGCACAGTATAATTTGCATAGAGGTTATATCAATTATGAGATTGCTATTCTATTAGACAGTCAGGCGGTTTTAAAAGCGTTGAGCTCAAACACCGTCAAGTCCAAACTAGTACATTAAGCACTTATATTATTGGGAAAACTTTTCGAACACAACAAAGTTTACTTACTGTGGGTGCCAGGACACAATAATATAGTAGGAAATAAGCTAGCCGATCGGCTTCACAAGAAAGGAGCGGCAACGCCAATGGTAGGACCAGAGACTTTTTGTGGCACTAGGCACTGGAACTAATCCGCAATGAAACAAATATGTCAAAGAAGCAGCACTGGGCCATGACTGGGCCAAGTATTAAGGCAAGCCAAAATATTCCTAGAGAGTAATGCTTCAACTAGGTAGAAACCAGCTGAGCACATTGACAGGAATACTAACAGTACACTTTCAACTGAGGAAACACCTGTATGTGATGTGTGTACATTATTCCCATCTCTTCTTTATTATTATATCATAAAGAAGAGATTCCTCTTCATATCGTTGCAGAATGTGAAGTAATAGTCAGAGGTAGATTTCGAATATTGGACAGTTACTTTGTTGCTGAAGAAAGCTGCTAAAGAAGTTAGATCCTAGCACAATACTAAGATTTTTTCAACAAGTTGGACTATAGCCGGACATCTAAGTAAGAAGGACAAAACAATAGATCTTTCTAGGTCGCGGTTTTAAAATTATGTCCTATAATAATAATAACTATATGATGCGGTGTATGCTCGGAAAGAGACTCTGATCCGTACTTTTTCGAAAATAAAACAAGGGAGAGTGATATGGGGCAATGTTTCGCGAATTTTTGCTACTTGAGGTCGATGACAATGACATAGAAGCTTACTAATTAGAGCATGATGGCGCAAGCGCTTGCGCAACAGTTGGTTTATTGGATTTCAGAACCGATAATACTAACTAGGTATGAAACACTAGAGAACGGGAAAATCATACCGATTTTTAAGAAGCCTGCCAACTTGTTTTTTGCTAAGTGCCAACTTAATTTTAGCAGTTATAACAAGTGCTGTAGTAAAAACTCACTGTATAGACACAGTTTTTCCTACCCTTTACGGATATAGTATTATAATCAGTTTACTAATAATTTGAAAGAGAGGTTTGGTGACAACAGCTCGATGAGACAAGTTGAGCCCACTCTAACTATTCTACTGTCCAGCATGCCTATTTGACATGTCGTGCTTAGTTGTCCGTCTACAACTGTTTTGATTTTTAAGTTATCGATTTAAAACTACATATGTATGCTTATTTTTATTTGCAAGCAGATATTAATGGGCATATAATCAAAATAAATCATTATCTAAAAATCAGCAGTTAGATCGTTCAAAGCCGCAAATGGTGGTCACGAGAGTAATGTGGCGTTTGCACCAAACACATTCCGCATCCGCTCACATCCCGAAAATGTGTTTCCACCAAAACTCACATTCGTTTAACAGCTGATTTTATTTTGGTTATACATGATAAGAAGCAGAAAATTGTAGACTGTAAAATTTACTTACATTTTTTAGCAATCGATTCCGACATGCTGTCAGCTGTTATATTAATTTGTTTCTTTTGACGATGATATCAAGCAAAACAAGAGATAATTAGCACAAAAATAGAAAATAACAAACTGAATTTTACCAGATTATTAAAAAAAATGATGGGAAACACTGATCCCATTTGGATTCGAAGTGGGAGGTGTGTGCAAAAATAAGCATTTTTCACATCCGTGCCAGGATGCCAAAAATCCGTGTGATGGAAACGTCATATAACTATAGACGAGAATACAAAAACAGAAATCTGCAATAACAATTTTCAGCTCATTCTACTCTTCTTTACAAATTTCCACTGAAAAACTTACTATGGTATTTACTGGTGCCAAACAATGGAATCGGAACTAAGTCATAGTCGAACATGCAAGATTTATCATGTTACCTTTGAAACTTGCATCAATATGAAATAAATTTCTACTGAATATAATAGGAAACTCAACAACCGTAGTTAAAGAAATTCAGACTAATGAGAGTAACTAATTTTTAGGCACTAAGCTGTGTTGAAATGGCATTCACAGTGCTATGTGTTCACTTTTAATTTCTTATTTTTAATCAATTAGGTGTGAATAGCTTAATATATTGCTTCACCAGCTAGAGCCTCCTATAACATTTAAGTCAAATGATAACTGAAGCTTCTGTTATATGAAAGTTAACGTGCTTCTTTTTTATTTATCCATATTTTGTTGTCTTGGCAGCATACTTAATAGTATTAAATTTATTTTATGAAAAATTGTAGCGCCATCAAGTTATGCCAAATACAAGACACTAATTTTCGTACAAATTTTCATGTAACCATAAAATGCTCACGTAACACGCAAAGATCGAATATTTCTACGTCGGCTCTTTTGCAACGCCCACTAAAAGTCGAATAAATACTGAAAGTCTTAAGAAACGAGGTGAAAAACTGTAACAGTTTTTCCTCATTTCGTTTAGACTGTCTAAATAACATATCTTAAAAGTAAATTGAAACCGTAGTTAATTTTTGTTTTTTTCTGTTTTTTGTTGAACAAGTCAAATCACGACACTATCAATTAAAGTTACAAACAAGACATTTCATTTCATTCCGTTCCATGGAAGCGAATGCTGGGCGTGGCAGTCGTTTATCATTTTCATTTAATTTCGCAAATAGTTTTTTTTTTTTTTGTTTTTCAATTTTGTATTTCAACTGACAATTGTGTAAAAAATTTTGGGCAATTTTTTTTTTACCACGGCAGCAATTGTTTGCAGTCCAATTTTTAAATTGTACAATTATAAATTGGTGCGCTAGTTTTTTCCACCTAAAAAAAAAAAAAACAACCCAAAAGTATCTCAAATGGCTTCCTTTTTGTTTTTAGCTAATTTGCATAAATTTTTTTTTTTTTTTTGGGCGTGTGGCATTTATTTCATTTACATATCTTATAGTATTGTATGTTTTTTCTATGTATAAACTAGAGCAGCCTCTTTATTTTTGCGCTAGTTTCGATTTCTTTTCTACAATATATATATATATATTTTTTTTTTATTGCTTCAGCAATTTCAATGCCGAAGGTCAGTGCGTATTGTGCAAGCTAATCCATATGAAATCGTTTTTTTTTTGTTTTTTTTTTAACAGTCAGAGTGCAATCAAAAATTAACTTTTTTGCTTTTGGCCAAATGACAAGTGAATGGCAATTATACTTTTAACTCTACAGCTTTAATAGACAGCGAATTTGAATTTTAAAATGCTTTTAGTTACAGCTTTGCTTTTAGTGGCTTTTAATAAGCTGGCACATAATTTTGATTTGGATTTAATGCGTTAATGGTGCAGCGGTAATTGCAAGGTCACTGAAGGGCTATAAAGTTGCATTTGAAATGATTTAGCTAATAGTATTTAATGAATAGTTTGCCATAGCTTATGGATTAGACATGCTAAAGAAGTACAGCGGAATTTATTAATTATTGTATACAGGTATAAACTTTTGTCTGTCTCAATGCTACGGTTAACGAATCGCTTCAAATTCTTAATAGCTTATTAAAAATCTGTAAACTGTACTTATTTAAATGGCACTGCAACCATATATACGAATTTTCTTAAGGTCATCATTGGCCCACCAATTTGATTCAGGCTATCATCGGTAACCTTTAGCGTGGCAGCTTCGGAGTTCAAGCGGGTGAGATGACTTGCCTAGTGCAGTTGCTGAAATTTTATGCGCTGGACTAAGTATGTCAACATTCAGCTCATATATCTTGTGGTTCATGCGGATCCTAAAAACCTATGAAGAATCTTTCTCTGGCAAACTAGCAAAGACGCTATATTCGATGTTGTCAGAGTCCAAGCCTCTGCGCCATACATCAGTTCAATGGATCATCAGCGTCTTATAGATTTTTATCTTCGCACTTCGAAAGAGGGCCCCACTTCTAATTTTCTTGCTGAGCTCAAAGTAGTATCTCTAAACTACTAAAAACTACACTATGAAAACTGTTATAGTTTTAGAGTTGCCATATTCGTTTGACATAATTTTTATCTGGCAGTTTAGCTAAACATTTACCGCACATACTCGTATCAATTTCAATTGCAAACTAAAACTGACAAAAAAGAATAAAAACCGCTTTAACTGTGAGTCACTTTAAAATCGCCAATATTTAACTATATTATGCATACCCGTATATGTACATAAAATCGTATACACTAACTAAATGTTTAATAAATTTATGCAACAGTCAACACCTGTCGTTGCCACACTGACTGCAAAGTTTTCCCGCTGCACTTGTTCAATTTAGTTTTAGTTAAATAACTTTTAGTTTTTTTTAGCTGTTCAAATAGTGACACACATAGCCAAATATTATTTATGCAAATACACGCGGCGTCGTTGACTTGGATGGCGAGCATGTTTAAGCGCGTAAACATAAATATTGTAAGTCAAACATGGGTATGGGTGAGTTTATGTAAGATTTGATAACATTTGTAATAAGGGCGTTCACAGCTAGTCTGTTAAGCGCTTAATTGCTGACAAGTAAAGTAAATTCGAAAGTAATCGACCTTGATACTTATTTAAAATTTTGTTCTTATAAAAATTATTTTGAATTGTTTTCAAATACCTGAAAATTGAATAATATCCTGGAAGTTGTCATCATCATTCCTAAGTAAGTGTTTACATTGAATATTTAATCATCATCATCATTCATTAAGCTCTACTTACACTATTTTGTTAAGCAAATCTAGATGCCTATCAAAATTCATGTAAAAAAAACTAGATGCTGTGTTAATACATTCTAGTTGATAATAGTCGTAATAAACGGTCATTGCTTTACGCATTTCTTTAGATATTTTGGCGCCCAACGTGGGTCTGCGCAAGTCAGAAGTTTTCTCAGCACCTGCATTACAGAAACTATAATGCTGAACCGAGGGCATTATGTGTCGACTAGTAGACACGCTTGCCGTCCTGCCAGTTAATTGAAAGTGGATCAATGAGGCTGGGATATTGAGCATCTATTTTTATGAACATTGGAGGCCGTATCTCATGAATCGATGCTGCCTTCTCCGCGTAAAGCAACCTACAAGAAATAGACAACCCTACAAGAAATAGGTAGTGTATACAAGAAATAGTCCAGCAGCGTCAGATAACACGTTTCTGGTGGACAGCCAAAGGGACTATTTCTGTTCAAACCAAAAGCCTCAAAGCCATGTTCACGCGAAATTGTTCACAATGACGCGATATCGGACGCCATTGATGGTGAAGAAGTGTGCACGTTAAGTTTGGTATTTATTAGAGTCGAACAATAGAACTGAAACTAATGAAAAAGAAGCAAATATTTTTGAAGTGCTAAGCTTGCGTAACGGAGATTTTAGAAGTTCTTCGATTACCTCTAATTTTTAATCGATAATATGTGAACACCTTTAAATCTAATGCTTTATCTAGTATTACCAAAGCCAAAATATTTAATTTCTTTAAAAAAAATAATTATTGAGCGTCCAACTCTACATAGTTATTGGCCAATTTTAAGTTCAGCTGTCTAGTGTACAGATTATGTTTGAAGTTTCTTATCAAGTATTTATGATTGATTGCAACGCTTCCCATTGGATAATGTACGCGACTACAGAATTATCAATAGTTATCAACACATATTATTTATGGATGAATATTTTTGATAGATGCTGCTGCTAAATTTGTAAATAAACAAGAAAAAACGTTAACTTCGGTTGAACCGAAGCTCTAATACCATTCACAAGAAATTTTAAATCGTATTGTAAAACATAAATTTGAGGGGTTTAAAAAGGGGCTGCCCCAAAAAGTGGGTGGTATACGCCCATTAGTAGCTGTGTATGAAGCGACCATCTATAAGATGCCGTCATATCGAATTTCAAGTTGATAGTTACGTATTTTATAAAAATGCATAACAGTGAGCTGTTGATTTGTATTGGACTACCTCAAAAAGTGGGCGGGACACACCCATTTGTATATGTATATGAAGCAGTTGTCCATTAAAATCCACTAAATTGAACTTGAAGCAAATATTAATTTAAATAAAGAATTTTTTTATAAAAAAAAAAACAAAAGTAGGAGGTGAGTTTGTATGGGGGCTGCCCCAAAAAGTAGACGGGATATCCATTAAAAGGCACCACGTCGCATTTCAACCTAATATTGACTTTAACAAAGAAGTTTTTCATACAAAAACACAAAATTGGGCAGTAGGTTTGTATGGGGGCTACCCCAAAAAGTGGGCGGGTCCCACACATTAATGTATATGTTAAGTGTCCGTCCACTAGAAGTTACCATATCAATTATGAAGTTGTAATTGACTACAATAAAAAAGTTTTTCATACAAAAAGTCAAAAGTGGTTGGTGGGTTTGTATGGGGGCCGCAAATAGTGGGCGTGGCTAGTCAATCTTGATACTCTATTAAACTGCTATAATTAGAAGTGTGTGTGTAAATTTTCAACTGGATAGCGTAAAAATTGGTGCATGAAAATTCATAGAAATTCCATAGAAATCTAGTCTTAGAAATAATTTCGGTAAACAAGTATTATAATGGGTTCCAATATATTATAATAGAGTACCGCAGTGTTCGCTGCTACGCATCTTATGTTTTTCTCTTATATGGGGGCATGTCACCGCAATTTTTGTTCACTGAATCTTATTTTCCCTAGTGCACTTAATATATATACCACATCTTATCACTCTTCAAATTGTTTCAGAGATAAGGCCTTCTCTACTTTGAAGGGGTGACACCGCTCATTCTCCACTACTATAGTTGAAAATTAGTTCAATTGATTTATTTACGCCATTCAAAATGCAATGCCTTTTAATTCGAGTTGAGCACTCATCCCGCCAATTTTGCTGTCAATGCGCAATGTTACCGTATTATGAATTGAAGAAGAAGTTGATGTCTTACATTTATTGGACTTGTTTGGATTTATTGGGAAATAGTGTCAAGTAAATAGCATAACACAACCGATCATGACTATACTTCACAGGATTTCTTTTCTAACCTAACTGAAGTTCGGCTGAAAATTTGAACGCAATCAGTTGAACGTTTTGGGTATCTATGGTATATATGGTAAAAATTATGAGCACGTATTTGCCATATATATATAATATATTCTCTGTTTCAACATAGAGAATCTTCTGTCCTAACAGCATAAATGACTGGTCATACAGAAAAAAGAACATATTTTGCTTGCAATATTCACTTTCTGTCGTAATTTCTATCTAGTTTCGCTACAGGTCAATGGTTATGATAACCATTTACTATCTATCTTGTTGGAATTTCCCATATGCATATATTGAATTTTATTAGACGTTTGTGTTTTTATTTATGTTTTTAGTGTTGGACTGTTTGGAGCGCATTGTCGAGTCATTGACTCAACTCAGCTCGAAAGTCAAAGGCCTCCGAGCGGTTGAGAGTGCGCAAGCAGAGCAAAAAAGTGCAACGAATGCGTTTTTTATTTATTTATTTCTTTACTTTTTTTTTGTGTCTGTTTTGTATCTATTTATTTACAATACATTTTCGAAATACAGCTCAAATATTACAAAAGAAAAGAAAATAATAAAATCGAAAATCGAAAAATGAATGAATGAAAGATACAGATACAGATACGGACATTGGGGAAAACGTACAGCAATCTACATATGTATCTACGAGTATGCAATACAAACAAAAAGTGGGCCTTGCCTCACTCCCCATATCGTATGTTTAAATATGTATAAAGAAACAATGTGCATTTGCATGTTGCTGCAGTTACTATTGTTGTTGATAATATGGATGATGATGTTTAGTTACAAACTCATACTCATGGATGAGGAAACTGTGACAAACTTGAAAAAAATTAAAAATAAAAACGCTGTCGAAAATTGTCTGTTCATGCGTGCAGCAAAGTTGTACAACAAATACTACTACTACTGATGCTGCTGCTGCTTTATTATTGCTGTTGCGTTTTGTAATCGCGCAAATGCGTCAATTTTTTGCATAATCGTTGCACAGATACACATGATCATATTGAATGGACAACATGACGTATGCGTGATTTGGTTTTTTTCTTTTTCTTTTTTTGTAATTTACCATTAATTCTTCTTGAATTTCAACTTCAGTTTATTTACTGCAGCAGTAGCAGCAGCAGCAGCAGCAGCAGCAGCAGCAGCAGCAGCAGCAGCAGCAGCAGCAGCAGCAGCAGCAGTAGCTGTCATTAGTGCTGCATGTCTATAGCAAATTGTGTCAGCAGCACATCACAATCATTCAATATTTGAATAGAAAATTGAATAAATTGTCTAATGTCAAGAAGCTATATAAGATACAAGTACGGTTTAACACTACACACCGTCCCACAATGCCTTTTAGTGTATGAATGTTGATTAGCTGCGTGCAGTAATGTGACAGAAAAGTATAGATTTATAAGTATCTGAACTAGTATACAAAAGTAATCAATTTAGATGCCGCTATTCATCTGTTCATTTGAATTTAACAATGTCTTGTGCAGTATGTAAACCGATATTTTCAGTGTTTTTTATAAAAAAAAATTGTACTATAAATAACAAGAAGGAAGCTACTGTCGCTCGACTCTGAAGTATTTAAACTATAGATTTGTATGGCTGCTGTATTCTATAGTGGTCAGATCTGTACCTATGTGATATATTTCAACATGATTGAAGTAAGATACACCAAATTTGTAAATTTTGTTTTTGTAGCTCAATTAACCACAGCGACAAAAAGAATTTTGTACAATAACTTAAAAATGGAAGGTAGTTCTGTGTGTGTATCCCTTACAGTGAAGTGAACACAATCTGAAGAGGGAATAGAAGTGTCGAAATATCTAAATTTGAAAGCTTTATATCTAATAGTCTCCAAGATCTCATCGTTCATACAGACTACCAGACGGACATAGCTATATCGACTCGAAATTTGATGCTGATGAAGAATATACATAGACGGGTATATCTATATAGTATATACGAGTATATAGATATAGATGAGGTAATACATTGAGAAACACTTTTTTCATATGTTCGTAAATAAGGACGCTAAACATATTCATTTATATTCACGGATGGCATGCCGTACTATTAATCAATATAAAGTTAAAATGGTTTTTTGCTTGGGTCAAAATAAAACTTGAAATCTCATCGATAGACACTAGTATCACCGACGGACTTCGTCGTCTGTGAATATGATTCTCCAGCACATAAAAACAACTACGCAAGAATTTTTCAAATAATATTAACAATTAACTTCAAATATTATTAGATTTATTAGATTTGAATTAGATTGATATAAAATGCAAAAAAAAAAACCCCTCGCTGACTGATAAAGCAGCGGAGTCCGAAAGCCGTGTCTCACTTGCAAAAATATAAATTTTGTGAACAAAATGTTGTGGTTTTTGTGCATTTTGCATTGAGAAAAATCTTTCATAGATAAGGTCGCTAAACATTAATTTAAATATATCTACTTTGTGGGCTATATAAGTCTTAACTTAATACGAGAGCTGCTATTTATATTTCGGGAACTGGCAACACTAATGTCAAAAGCTAAAATCTGGCAACACCATAATAGAGTTTGACATTTTTTGGCATAAACGTACTCACAAAGTTTTGATGTACAATTGCTATTTGTTTTGTTTACAGTGAGTTAAGAAAAGCCATTTGGCCAAAAAATTGAATTTTCAAGAGAAGGTTTTCGTTGGATTATTTTTCACAACTTTCGACGTGGATCATCTCAACAAGAATGTGTCAATGAACTCAGTTCTTTGTATGGCGATAAAGCACCATCAAAAACTACAGTACATCGCTGGTATAGTGAATTCAATCGTGGTCGTATTTCGGTCGCCGACGAATTCCGTGAAGGTCGTACAAAATCGGTTTTTGTGCCCAAAAACTGATAATGCAAGATCGTCACGTGACATATCGTGAGATAGAGGCATTCTTGCACATTAGTTCCACTTCAATACATTCGATTTTGCATGAACACTGTAAAAAAAAATTTGCACTCGTTGGATACCCCATAATTTATTAATCGCTCAAAAAAAGCCTCGCGTCGATTGGTGTAAGGAAATGATTAAAAAGTTCGACCGTGGTGCTTCAAAAGACGTGTATAAAATCGTGACAGGTTACGAATCATGGATATATGCGTATGAGCCGGAAACAAAAAAGCAATCGACCGTGTGGGTATTCCAAGACAAGCCAAATCCAACAAAAGTTGTTCGCGGCAGAAGCACAGCGAAGCAAATGATTGCCTGTTTCTTCGGCCGAATGGGTTCAATGGGTTAATTCTGAGTGGTACACGACCATTTGTTTGCCGGTAGTCTTTGGAGAAATTCATAAAAACAACCGCCAAAGACGAATCATTCTCCACCATGGCAATGCGAGCTCTCACACATCTCGTCAAGCAAGTGCATTTTTGAGAAGTCAAAACATCGAATTAATGACTCATCCTCCGTACAGCCCTGATTTGGCACCCAATGACATCTTCTTGTTCCCGAGTATCAAAGGGAAACTGCATGGTCAACGATTTACGAGCGCCGAAGAAGCAGTTGAAGCGTTCAAAAACCATGTTTTGGAGGTGTCTCAAGAGGAATGGAAAAACTGCTATGACAAATGGTTTGAACGAATGCAAAAGTGTATTGATTACCAAGGGGAATATTTTGAAAAACAATAAAGCCATTTTCATATAATAATAATTGTTATTATTTGGTATTCCCGAAATATAAATAGTACCCCTCGTATACATACACTTAGTATACACTATTACCTTATGGATGAAGGGTGTCAGCACTCTGCATTCGATATTACTGCTATCGTACTAAAAAATATTATGAATATATTATGTTTACTTAGATTATAGAAAAAAATATAAAGATAAATAACGAACAAAACTTTGTATCAGAGTTAAACTTCGTGTTGCAACAACCACAATGTAAAA
Source organism: Leucophenga montana (assembly GCA_035044765.1). Taxonomy (NCBI): domain Eukaryota; kingdom Metazoa; phylum Arthropoda; class Insecta; order Diptera; family Drosophilidae; genus Leucophenga; species Leucophenga montana. Next base: position 62,995 of record JAWNNQ010001783.1, on the reverse strand, counting down.
CATGTGTTTGTAGCAATATGTTCTGTACTCGTATTAATTTGAAAGAAAACTTGCTGGTTTACCATAATAAAGAAATTCTGCTATGGCACAAGTGCTACGGTTCAGAAAAGTTTAGTTATTTCATTAAAAAACTACATTTAAAATTTGATGGTGCTTCTAATTCGCAACCAGTATTAGACAGGCTTAAAAAGTATTATAGTTACAAGGTTGCAAACAGGTTTTGAATGTAGTCATTGAAGGTAACCATTAAAGTAAATAGTTCGGAGCAGTTCGACAGAGTTTAAGAACCATTTCGTGAACCAAATCAGTGGTGTTACTAATTTCTATGTTCAAAATGTAATTTAAATTGAATATGTCGATGCAAATGTATCTATCGTTATGTTAATATCAAAGAAATCTATAAATTAAAGAAATCTTTTGTATTTAAAAAAAAAAAAAAATACTTTCTAGATATGATCGAATAAATTCAATATTGACTTCGACTATGATTATTTGAATTTATTTAATGAATTTCAGTTATTTTATTTTTGCTCTTATTATTATTAAAATAAACTTACAATAATTATGATATACATACTTACATATCAACAACAAAAATAGGCGAAAGTGTGCGAAAAAAATACATACATTATCTACATATATATAAAATTCATCTATATATAAATGTACAACTGCATGCCACATAGCAAAAGTATCTTTTGCGTGCAATTTTAACCACTGACAGCTTACTAAATAGCAAATCGTTGAAAGAATTTCAATTAGAATACCCCACAGGTTGCCTCAACTATTCTTCAACTGCGAGGCTTAAAGAAGCAGCTTAAAATTTTGCTTTTACTTGCTTATTGTGGCTTGGATTGGCTTGGCTGGAATTGCTTTGCAACAAATGCCTCTGGGCCGTCTTCTATATAAATGCAATGTTAATTTTGCGCTTGGCTAAATTGTTTCTATTTAGCAATACGAGTATATGTATTTGGTTTTTTTTTTTAACTTTTTTTTGTTCGCTTTATTTTCGGGCTTAATAGATTTTCTCCTGAGGCAAGATTTCGCATGTCGTTTGAACTAAATTTGCCAAAAAAGGGAGCAGGCGCATGCTGTGCGCATATGTTGTATCTGTATCTGTATCTGTATGCGGCTAAGGAAGCGTATGCTGCGCAATGGGAGGCTGCAGCAGCTCAACTTAACTGAATTGAAAACCTCATCTGCTATATGTGCCTCTGCGCTCACTTGCCGCATGCTCATGATGATTTGCTTTATTGGGTGTGTTCAATTACATACTTTAATAATAACGGTAATCCGTAAAGGCAGCGGCAAAAGTATCTGGTAAAAAAAAAAAAAAAAAAAACTACAATCGCCACAAACTGTTAGACGCTGCTGCTGCTGCTGCTGTTGTTGTTGTTGCCTTTGGTCAGTTAACTGCTGCTGATGCTGCCGTTGCAACTTGAACTTTTATACGCCTGTGCTGCATGTAGTACTTCACAGGGTATCTTGTATCTATACACATGTATCTGTATCTATATCTATATCTGTATCTTTGTATCTAACTATCTTGTAGCGCTACATTTTGTGTTTTCTATAATGTTGCACGTCCCCCATTGTTGTTGTTGTTTTTAATAATTTTGCTAATTTTAAAATGTTGCACAATGTGTGGCTAATGATTTTCTTTTTATTTTATTTTACTTATTTTAGTTTTTTTCGTTTCTTCGATTTCGATTTGTGCAAACATTTAAATTGTTGATCGAATTTTTATGTTTTTTTTTTTCATTAAATTCGATTTTGGTTTTTCGTATTCATTTTGGCGAAAGGGCGTAGTATCTACTGAACGCTATTCAATTTATTCGTGCCTTTAGTTTAATGTTGAAGTTGTTTTCTGGCTAGTTGTATGACTTACGTAATCTATTTATTTGTATTCGCTTGAACTAATCAAGGATTTCTCTTGTTACAATTGTGTAGAAAGTAATGAAAGTAATTTCATTTTGCTTACCTGTAAGTAGAAAGAATGAAAGAGAAAGAGGTTTAGTTATATTGTAAATCAACAGTTCACTTAAAACTGTTTAAAACCTAAATACTTATTTATATGGATTTTGCGTGGTAAATTTGTAGGGTTTTGGGTCTCGATTTGAAAATAAAAGAAATTTGGAATATTAGTAAGTTTTCACCCAAAATAAAAAGCTGTCAATCACAGTTTGCCTGTACAAAAATTATTGATTAAGTTAAAGTTATCATCAGTTTTTCTAAAAATAGCTTTTTTGTTATGTATTAAAATGTATATTGTTCATTGTCCATCGTTAGCTAAAACATTTTCCCATCTTTTTGGCAGCATATGGATTCCGCGTCGGAAGAACGGCTCGTCTTTTGAGGCAATCCACGAATCGACCCAAGAAGAAGTAAAGTGGTAGTCAGAAGGGACTATGTCTGTGCTAAAAGGTGGGGGTGGGGGGAGCACATCCCAATTCAACGCCTCCAACGTTTCCTTGACGTATCTTGCAACATGTGGCCGAGCGTTGTCATATTGAAAAACCACCTTGTCGTGTCTTTTGGCATATTCCGAAAGTTTTTGCTTCAATGCTCGGCTCAATTGCATCGATTGTTGTTGGTAACGTTCATCAGTGATGGTTTGGTTAGGTTGCAGCAGCTCATAGTACACAACACCTTTCTGATCCCACTAAATACAGAGCATGAGCTTGGCACCATGAATATTCAGCTTGGCCGTCGTCTCCTTTTGACGTCTCTTGAATCATTCCCATGGCTTTGAGGCGTTTGCCAACTGTTGACAAGTCAACTCCCAATGATGCTGACAATTCTTGAAGGGTTTTATACGGATCTTCGTCGATTAATGCTTCCAATTCTTCATCTTCAAACTTTTTGAGCTGGCCCGGACCTTCTTTGTCCTCCGTATCAAAGTCACCACTCTTAAACCGACGAAACCAGTACTCATAAGTTGAAATCGATGGAGCATAGTCCCCGTAAGACCCACAAAACGTACGATGGACTTCAGCTGCTTTTTTCTTCAAATGAAAGCACAAAAGCAAAACTTCCTGCAAATTGCGTTTTGTTGGAACAAAAGTCGACAAAAAAAAAAAAATATGTTGCAAGGACACATACTGAAAATTGAAGCTTATGAATTAGGCTTGCACAGTTCACATGTTTACAAAATGCGATTTAGTGCTAGTTACGCATTCTCTTTGGAATCCTTTAAAATTAATTCCAACACCTCAATAGATAAAAGAAAAGGCGCAATGTTATTTACGGAGTTGTTTGTGGCTGATACCGCGAGTTATTCCGACTTGTAATTTTTTTTGCGAGCACATGTGAATGGTAATATTTCACCGCTGCCGAAGACCAATGAAAGTTTACAAAATCCTATTTTTTTATATTCACCAGTAACTCCGAGTTAAGCTTTAAGTATGACTTGCAAGCTGCCACTTGCTGCCGTTCTGAATATGTACGATGTTTCATTGCGAAAGTTGTACGTTTGTTTTTTATATCATTTACGCCTAATTTGAAGCGGTATTATCAGTTTGTTAGAAACTTTATGCCACAATAAGGGAAGTAGTCCTATATGTATATATTTACATATATGATTGATCAATTCGATAAGACGAATCGATCTACGATCTATATACGTCTGTCTGTTTGTCCGTTTGGATGTTGTTGCTAATTTTTTTTGTTCGTGTAAAGGGTATTTATGCTACGGTTTTATTGAAGTTAACGTTTTTTTCTTGTTATTAAAGTCAATATAAACATGAAATATGAATTGGTGTTTTTTAATATACACATACGTATTAATAGTCGTGTCCCGACCAATTAGATGTATCCTTTAGAAAAGCACCACACACTTTAAGCTCATACAATACTATTTGTTATTTCATGGGTATAGTATTGTAGCTTCGATTCAGGCGAAGTTAAAGTTGTTTTTTGCTTTGTAAATTTTTTTCTCGAATTTAGATTCGTGCCAAAATATATGAATCCTTTCGAATACAGATACGTAGATATGGATCTGACAATATGTTGGTTCGCACATTATGATTTCTCACAACGAAAAAGTATCTATGATCATTATAAAGACCCTAACCAGAGCAATTTATTTGCAAGAATTTTCAAACATCTTTATACTCATAACTAGTGTGTACACTTCTTCGAATACTTTGCTTGAAAGCTTCTGTATTCATTTTACATCCTACATCACATTAAAAGATACGCAGCTTCCATTGCTCTGAAGCTTAAACGTTTAAAAGTTCACAGCTACTTAATCAGCTATTGTTTTGAACGAATGATAAATGAAAATACATTATTTTTTACTATAAACAACACATTCTATAAACATTTCAAAAAAAATTTAATTTCCTGTAAATTTCAAGGTCGACACTTCATTCATAGAACTTTCATTATAATAACAAAAACCTTTTAAAAACAAAGAATTTACATACAAATTACCAAATACCAACAACAATTTTTATCAACAGCATTGACAAAGTAAACAAAACGCGCTTTATTATCTATTGTAGATTACAATGAAGTAGCTATTAAAAATTATGTAAAATCAATAAAATAACATAAAGCTAAACACTGAAAGAACAATAAAAAAAATGTATCTAGACAACCAATAACGAACTAGTTTTACATATGTATCTACATACTATAGCTTTGATGAAACAGAAGAAGTGTTGAGTACAAAAGCGGCTTTCATATGTAAAATGAATGAGTTACTACGATACTATAACAGCGCCGTGAACACCAGCAACCAATTTGGAGGCCGAAGTGATTAGCGCCTTTGGGGCTTATGCGCGCGCACGTTGATGATGACGCGAATTTAGCTTGGAAAAGAGGTGAGGGGGTGGCGAGTGTGGTAGAGTACTATGAAGTGTAGTGTTTGGGCAGGCGTACGATGTGAATTGTGGGGTGAACTGCCTTGCTAAATCAAAAGTGACTTCCCTGACGTTGAATAACACTAAACTGTAAAAAGAAAAGTGGTGAAAACTTTGATTTGCGTATATCCGAAAAATGTATACACTGCCCAGCCATTATGAGAAAATACAGTGGAGTTGCATACTCGTATGGTTGCCCCAAACAATTCAGTTTTACTATGGAGCAGAAATTTTTAGGCGCTGTTACCTTATGTTACTCATCACAGGAGCTCGTATAAATTAAAAACCATATTTTGCATTTGAAACAAATAAATATACGAATTGCAGCTTAATAAACGTTTTTAAAAATGTTGATGAGAGAAAGGAAATAAGAGGGTACATCAGGGACATAGCAGCAATCAACAAAAGCAAGCACATGCGAGTGACGTTTGCATAATTCTTTTGGACTGCCTTGCATTGCATATTCGTATTCAGTGGGCTGCATATAAAGCATCAGCATATGCCGTTACTAAATTAATGTTAGCGTAGCATGGTCGATAGTAGTGGACGAAAGGAAATGAGAGGACAGCAGCATACTTGATTAGTGTGATTAGTTCGTAGTATGCATTTATATTAATTGTTTTGTGTTGCTACTATATTGATACAAAGTGAGAATGAAGATATGTATTATACTAAGAGCGCTAATTTTAAAGTTCGAACGTTCTAAGTGGTAGACCATGTATACAAATGTATTTGGTACAATGTAAATTTTATTTTACGACCTTTATTAGGTATATATGAATTTTAGCTGGCTCAATGTCAATTTCACAATAAGAAATATTTCGGATGCATTTTTCTTAATGCGAAGAGCAACTTTTTGTTACACAGAAAATGGTTTAGCCGCAGATACACTAGTTTCAAACTCAGCTACGAAGTGCTCCACAGTCTGCTGGCCGCACATTGCAGATCGGTTGCAAGCCATTGGCGTAGTTTATAATGGGATAATGTAACAACAACAGATACAGCACCCTATGATTTTTTAATAAACTGCCATACCGAGTTTCTTAGAAACTATTTAGATACACGAATAAAGACTGTATATACACACAACTAATTCGACAAATGGTTAAATTAAACCCACTTTTTCCACACTATATTTATCTATAGTGTATGCAAAGTACAGAAATATCGTATTTTAACCGATACAAAAAAAAACAAAGAAAAACGTTAACTTCGGTTGAACAGAAGCTCTAATACCATTCACACGAAATTTTAAATCGTACTGTAAACCATAAAAGTGGGGGTTTAAGTAGGGGCTACCCCAAAAATTGGGCGGTAGACGCCCACTAGTAGATGTGTATGAAGCGATGTAGTTGATGTGTAAGATGCCGCCGTATCGAATTTCAAAGGAATTGATTTTAATTAATTTTTTCATAAAAAACACAAAATTGAATGGGGGCTACACCAAAAAGTGGACGGACCACGCCCGTTAGTCTATGTATGTTAAGCGGCTGACAATAAAAAGGCACCACATTGCATTGCAACCTAATATTGACTTTAATAAAGAAGTTTTCATACAAAAAGTAAAATGTGGGCAGAAGGTTTGTATGGGGGCTACCCGAAAAAGTGGGCGGACCACGCCCGTTAGTCTATGTATGTTAAACGGCTGACAATAAAAAGGCACCACATTGCATTGCAACCTAATATTGACTTTAATAAAGAAGTTTTCATACAAAAAGTAAAATGTGGACGCTGGGTTTGTATGGGGGCTACCCCAAAAAGTGGGCGTGGCGGGTCAATTTTGACACTCTATTAAATTGCAATGAAAAGAAGTGTATGTAATTTCAACTGGTTAGCATTAAAGTTTATCCCCAATAAATGCGCAACAACATACAGACGGACAGACGGACATGGCTAGATCGACTAGTCTCGTCGAGCTGATCAAGAATATATATACTTTATGGGGTCTACGATGCCTCCTTTAATGCGTTACAAACTTTCAGACAAACTGATAATACCATTTCACACTATGTGTGAATGGTATAAAAAACAAAGCTCATGATGACGAGTTTTGAGTAACCAAAAGTAGAGACACGACGACTGTTTGTCTGTGCGGTACATGCGACACGACACCTCTACGCCTTTCAGCGAGGTTTTTGAAAAATGTTGTTCGCACAGCGTTAATTGCGTGTCAAGTGTTGATAATAAATCTTCTAACTATTTAGCTCGATTGGTATACACGTAAATATAAATCGAAATAGACAGCTAAACGCAGCCCATACAGACTGCATGGCGAAATTAGTCAGTAATAAATATTTACAGAAGATGAAGACGCCACATCAACTGCGAAATAATTCAAGTAATTGCCACTAATTAGCATAGACATTAAATTGCTTTAGTAAAACTTTACAGTTAATTTCATTAGAATTATCTATCTTTCTTTTATGTTACCTTGAGGTTAATGTATCTATGAAGTACAAATAATTGTGCGCAGTGTTACCCTTTCTCTAGCATTTTTTTTATTTTTTTTTTTGCTGGAATATTCATTTTGTATCTTTCTAACGTGCAATTCTTAATATTTATTTTATTGACAGCAAATTTTGCTGCTCATAATTTGTGCCTTTTACTTTGCAGCCGTACTAAATAAATCGCTCGCTCATTCTCATTTGTTCGCTCGCAATAAATTCCCATAAACATTTTTCACACTCGCCGCTGCGATAATCAAATATTTGACCTCGGTGCACAAATAAATTTCATTTTGGGATCACAGCAGAGTAGCGGATGCGAGTAATACTTACGTAGCTACTCAGCGTAGCTAGTGAAAAGCGTTTGCAAGTTTTTTTTTGCAAAATTTTCCAGAAAATCTGTTGTTTTTCTTTTCTTTTCTATTCTTTTGTTTTTTTTTTTTTTTTTGTTAGAGCTTTTGTCTCATTTCGTTTCATTTGTGTTTCAGTTTTTTGTCTTTTTGTTGTTCATAATTTAGTGTTTGCGCGGCAGCATAGAATCAACATCAGAAGCGTGAAAGCTGCTGCGAAGAAAGCAGCCTGGCTGGCAGTTAGATAGGCAGGCTGGCAGGCATTCTGAATGGCTGAATGGCAACCAAAAGGCATGTTGCATGTTAAACACAATTCAAAGTCTATAATTACAATTGCAACTACACAGCAAGAACAGCATGAAGAACACTGACAATCTAACAGCAGAAGAACACAGAGGACAGAACTACAGAACTACATAGTTACGAGGCCGGATTGAAAAGTCTTAAGCGTAATTAGCATCAATATTAGCACAGTAAGATACTAATTTCCATACAAGTTTATTTATCTAAATCATGGAATTCTATCAGAGAGAGAGGGCTATAGAAGTCAAGAATTCACTTCGACTCGCAACATCGTCAGCAAAAATACAAGATTATCCTTATGGCAAATAACATGTGTAGTAAATGCTCAATCGCTTCCGAAGAAGCTGCTTCCCCTACCCTTGTGGGAGTCTGGTGCAGTATGGTGCTTTACTAGCCTATATACTAAGCAATTACGTTATATACGGAAACGTTTTATTAAATGGAACAGTTTGTCTTTACCCAAGCGACAACAGTTAGACGACTTTGCTGGTCCTCATTAGTCCAGTAGTCTCTTAAGATGTTCAAAAATACAGCCACTAAATAAGTGATATCGGAAAATGAAATACAACTTCATTTTATTTTTGGGATATAAGAATTAAAGTATCTTAAGCAATTGCCAGAATTGGTTCATCTAGTATTACACTACTAAACCGGTAAGCATCCCTTTAAGAATGCAGCTTCTCAAACTAAGTAGACAATTGAGAAACAAAAAACCATAATAACCAACAAGGAAACAAAGGACACGCTCTAATCAAAATTTTATATCAAACAAACATAAGACTAAAATGTTTCACTTATGCTTGACCGACCACTTTGCATTTGACTTGCAGTAGAGAAATTTTTACACTTAAGGAATATTAAAAACAAAGTAATTGAATAAAATTATTTACTACAACAATTTTTTATTATCTCTAGCAATCGGTCGATTGTGGGGACTGATGAAGTTACTTGTTACCAATGAAGTTTTAGTATTATATAGAAGAACAAGCTTAAATGTCCTAGATCAAAATCACAAAGCACTTACTAAGCCTAATCGATCACCAGAAAAAAATTTTACAACACGAGTTACGCAATCGTTAAAATATCGTTTTAAATTCTACAGTCTTCATAATCCCACTTTCAAATCTTCGGCAGAAACAATTCCGATTGTTGTGTGGCGCTCAACCTGCAACCTGCTATATTTAGAGTTAATCCCTTGTACTAATATCTTTGAACACACATTTAGTTATAATAATAATAACAAGTAAGAATGCTGCATTCGTCAGTTCATGACTTCGAAATACACTGCCAAGCTTCACATGCAGACACATGCAGACGCTGCTTACCACAACTTTCTCAGTCGTTAAAATTAAAATAAGACAAAAATATTTGATGATAGTGAATAGCGCTAAATTCTAGCACAATGTAGCTATTAATATTTCATATAATTTATTTAACTTTAATTCATGTATAAAAGCAATTATATATTTATCATTAAAAATGTTTGAACACTGCTGGTGACCGAGTCTAAACAACTGTGTGACATCTAATAGAATCTCCATTGTTATCAACTCTTCTCGAACTCTTATTTATCGGTCATATTAGAGATGAGAATTTCAATGAAGAAAAAGGTAAATGCGCGCTCTAACGGCCAAAAAACTTATGTCACTAGGCAGCGCCATCTATTGGAAAAGTATACATGTATCCTATATATTTAGGATCCAAAATATTTCCCCAGTTCAACTGCGTATGTATCTGGCCAATTTAGAAATTCAAGTTTGATGGCTCTATCTTGCAAACTTACCGCGATCTCGAAAGACTGACGGATGAGCAGACGAAGGTAGCTATATTGACTCGCCCTTCTGTACCGATTCAGTATAAATATATACAAACTATATGTTGTCTGTGCCAAATATGCTACTGTCTGTTACATACGTTCGCAAAAAGTTATTATACCCTTGTCCCTAAAGGGCAGTGTATAAAAACAAGTATGCTGCTAAGATAGTATCTACTTGCACATTATTAGTTTCTAACCCTTTTTAATCCACACCTCGTATGTAGAACATCAACATAGAGAAAAAACTGCAGCAGCAGCCAAGGCATCAAAGTGCGATAGTGACTGACACGCGCAGCGCGAATCAAGTGAGTGTGTGTCTATCTAACTACGAGTATATGCAACAAAGTCTTTCTATACGTATACTCGTATATGTGAATTTCTGTGCTTCCGCAGTGGCATCCAAAAAACAAAAAAAAAAACAAAAAAAAAACGTAGCTGCATCAAGGCAGCCATTCAAATCTTTCTATATTTCTTTAGCTCGTAAGTGTATTGTATGCACATGACATTGTACAATGCAATGCAATGCAATGCGGTGCAATGTGCACTCTACTTCCATGCAACAATTGCAGCAGCTGCTGCTGCCACTGCCACTGCCACTCGCTAATGCCCAAAAACATAGCGCGCGCATAGTCGTAATCGTTGTACATATATTTAGTAGGGTATGTAGTACCAAAGAGTAGTGTATCTAGTAGTAGTAGTAGTAGTAGTAGAAATTCCAAACACACATTCTAATTTTACTTGCCACATGCCCCTACCGCTGTAATACACTACTATCTAGATACATTGCCGTTTGCTAGCGCAAATCGCGTACTCATGCCACCAACTTCATTGACTCGATTTTTGCGCTTTTTTACACTTGGCTGCATCTTCTACTTGCCAACTTGCCTCACCTGGTTGCATCTTGGTGAATGTGTGTACCATGTGAATTTAGTGGCTGCTGCACGTTATTCTAAACTGTTTCTACTATTTCGAGTTGAGTTTGGGTTTTCTGTTGCACATTATAAACGCATAGATTTAGATATTTTTCTTACAATTTTTTTTTTCGATTTTTCTCGACTGTTTTCCTTTTTTTCTTTTTTTTTTGTGTCGATTTATAGCGAAATATTTAAGTTGCAACATTCACTTTGGCCAACTCGACGACGACGACGGCGGCGGCGTCTATTTGTGCGTTGCAAGTTCACAAGTTACGAGCTTGCCGCAGTTTGCCTATCTAAATACACACAGCTACACACACACTCACACACACTCACACATACTTAGTCATCAAGTTCGCCACATACGAAAGACTTAAGCAACGAACTTGACTGTTTGCTTTAGTTTTTCCAGTTGCTTCTTTTTCTGTTTGTTTTTTTTTTTTTTTATTACAGATTTTGTATTTCAAATGCTGCTGCTGCTGCTGCTGCTTGTTTAATGAAAATTTTTATCGTTCAGGTTTGAATTTTCCATTTTGGTTTTTCTTTATTTTTCAATAACTCGCTGTTAATATGCAATTAATAGTGCAGCCAACTTCTGTCTTCAACTATTTATAAGACCGAGCGAACGAGCGCCCGAGCGACTGTGCATGGCGTAAATCTTTGCCTGATTGAAATTTTGTGTTGTGAGATAAAAAACTGCTTCTACTAAGGAGTGGGAACAGATTTAGAATTCGGATTTTGGCGGTTTGTTTGTTCAATCGACAGTTCAGTCGCTCATTCGTTCATTTCATTTCAGTTCAGTTCAGTTATGTAACAAGTTATTTCCGCGTATTAAATTTTTCTTTTGTGATTGCGATAATGTTGATGAGCTTGTGGGAAAATATTGTTATAGATTAGTATAGCAAGTGGAAACTGTTGAGCGTAGGGTATTGAAAATGTAGACTTTATGTAGCTATGCACACTTTGATAAAAAGCTTCAATAATCTCTTCATGGAGTGATTTGTTTATTGAATTTTAATAAAATTTAGAGCTGGAATTTATAGAGAGAATGAGACTATATGGAAGCGATTTATGTCTACCTTAAACAGTGAATGTAGTGTATCGTTTTTTATTGATCAGATCAGCAAGCATGATGGTGAAGTGACAAAGAGGAGAAAGAGACGAAAGAGAGTGAGCACATCAGACATAGTAGTAAACGACAGCAAGAAAAAATTATTCTTTAGTAAAGAATAATTTCACTGGAATCTCGAAATTCTGAAAAATGCTAAATTTTCCGCTTTCAGCCAGATTATACTTCGATGGAGCGACTCTTCTGAGTATATGCTATACATGTATTAACGCAATTTTTGCATTCATAGCAATTTCGAAAGAGCTGGTCAGCCAGATTATGAGTCAACAATCGGAATAGGTGGTTATCAGAAAAGGAATGTAGGATTTCCCAATTTAACGCTTCCAAGTAGATTTTTACATGAGACTGAGCATTGTCGTGCTGTAAAATCACTTTATAGTGTCAAAGCTCTGCTCAAACGTAGTCAGTTGCGATCTACTGTGATCGTTTCGTTAGGTTGGAGCAGCTTATGAAAAATCACCTCTAGTCGATGCCACCAAATACGGAACATGAGCTTGGAATGAAGGACATACGGTTCCGTCATTGCTGTTGATGCGAGTTCGTGGTAACACCATGACTTTTTACGTTTTGGATTAATGTAATGAACTAATTTTTCGTTATAACTCACGATACAATGCAGAAAACGCTTTATTTTTTGGCTTTGGAGCTGTTGTTCCTATGCAAAAAAAAATAAAAATAAAAACGACATCCCTTGGTTTTGATTTCATATGGCAACCAACTGCCTTGTTTTTGCAACATACCAAGTACATGTAAACGCTATGAAATGGCTTAGTGAGTAACTCCCAAGGATTCATGAGTTTGACTTGACTCTTTGTCAAGCAATGCCTCCAATTATTCAACTTCAAACTTTATCGGTGAGTCGGAATGTTTCTTGTCTGCCTTATCGAAATCGCCAGTTTTGAATCGTCTAAACCAAACGTTTTAATCGATGCAGTAGAGCCACCTTAAGTAGCCAATAGCATTCAGTGATACTTTATTTCGAATAAAACAGGACAAGATACACTTCTCGCAAATGCTCATTCGTTGGAACTTAATTCAACATATTCAAAGCTCACAGAATCTTTTGTTTATACTTTGGCAAAGCGCTACGTACTAAAAATGAAAGCTCTCAGATTTGTTTCTAGATGAACACATAGTGAGAATATTGTCACTTACAAAACTACTTCAAAACTGTTTTAAATTTACCGAAATTAATGTATCTTTTTTAAATCTGCATTTATACACACATTTTTTGTGCAAGATTTCTGCTTAAACCTTTGGTTTTATTTCACTTTAAAGCAACACATGCTTAAGTATAGCTATATATGTCAATAAAAGCTATATATATCATGTACAAAATTATAAATTACTAAATGAATGCATTCAGGCAACAAATTGACATTTTAACGCATTCGAAAACAATTTAATCCGCTTCGTTACACTCACAGCCCTCGCCGCAAACACTTTCACGCATTGTCAACACCAAATATATTACAGCGATTATACAATAACGCTTAATCATGTCACTAAATTTTAATTGAAAAATAAATAAGTAAAAGTATAACGAAATAATAAATAAAAAGATACAAAAAAAAAAAATAAAAGATGCAAAGCAATGCAACTCCTTCAGTTTTAATTACATATACCTTTTGAAACTCCCCCCCCCCCTTCTGCACCACACTTTTTGCTTATATTTTTACGACTATGTTGACGTGATGTGTCATTTAAAAGTGAGAGTGAAAAACCTCATTAAAGTCTCAATTAAAAGCGTTGCCGCTGCTGTCGAATGTATCTGAAGATGTTTTCGCAAAGTGTATTACGCAAGTGCGACTTAAACGACACTTTTATTTAATGACAGCAACAAATATTATAAAAAGCACTTAATATATTCGTACACTACACTTTTACTATTTACCCCCTACACACACACACACACACACACACATTACTTAAGCTTTTAGTTGCCGCCATTTCCTAGGCCCCTCTTAGTTATTCAAGAGTTGGCAGTGCGTGCAAAATTTGTTGGAAAATTTGAATTATTTGTTGAAAAAGTTAAAAAAAAAAACAACAAAAAAGTAATAATAATAATTGCATTGACAATGCTACGAGTATATATTGAGTTGAGTTGAGTTGAGTCATGCAATTTAAAGCTTTGAGCTAATTTTTTGGCAGGTTGCTATTAAATAATGTAGAGACTTGCAGATCATTTGTTTGTTAGCTTTTTAATTTCCGTAGGCGGCGACTTCAAAGCAATGATTTCAAAAGATTATTATTCGCAAAAATTATTGCAATATTAAATGCTTAATACATTTCCTTTGGAGCTTCTACTATCAATAGTAGTGTTAGTAGGTTTTGCACTGCATTTGCGAGATGAAACAGTTCTGTGTGATTGAAATATTAGATTTATAACTTACAATAGAGTTCTGTAATACTTATTTTGCTTCTTATAAATTTTTCTAATGATGCTTGAGCCTGAATCTGGTTCCAGTCAGAATAATTCAGCAAATTTTAAAAGCTAAAACGGCTGCTCGATGATTAAAATATATAAAGTGCGTGCCAAAGTAAACAGGACTTTTCGATTTACCTATATGGTGCTTAGTGCTTTGAAAAAATAACAGTAGAAATTCCAAATTATCTGTAGAAAATTTCATGACACTGGCTTCACTGGAGGCGGAGTTATTGGCCCTGGTCGGGATGTCTCAATTTCAATGAAAATTGTGGCCGATGTTTGACGAATTCACACACAGTTTTGATGGAATCTGCAGTGATTACATCCTGTAATCATATATTTTTTTTAATAGAGAAAAGCTATTCTTCATCTCCCTATTACGGCTGTACTATTCGAACAGTTTTGCTAAATGATTTCCATTTGAATAGAATTTAACTGCTGACTGTGTGAAAATTAATGAAAATTGTAATCGGTTACATACAACGCACAATGATAAAAAAATGCATGCCAATGTACCAGAATACACACTCACACTTTCACAAATGCTTCACTTATTATAATAGAAAGTAATCAATGCGGTTATTGGGAGAACGGGACAACGGGACACTCAACAATACTAAAAGGAGAAAGAGACTTGCCAGGAAGTACGGATTATTGTATTCCTCTATTGGACTTCAATAAGAATTTAGATGTTCGTATGCCTTTCCGACAAGATTGGCGGGGTCGGAAACATGAAATAGAAAAATCATTAAGTATCTTCATTGACAGATCGAAATTGAAAAACAGAGACGATGGTGGCGTATACATTCCATAAATGGGTAGCAATGCCTCCTTTATACTACCTAATTACTGTAGCGTTTACCAAGCAGAAGTCGCTGCCATACAGGAGGCAATGTTTTATCTAGAATCGTCTAGGATTAGAGGGAATTAAATCCACCTATACACGGACAGCCAAGCAGCTCTAAAAGTGCTGGATTCTTGTCTCAATTGATCAAGAGCCATCACTGATTGCCACAAATATCTTAATAAGATGGCTGAGCAGCACAGTATCCACCACATTTGGGTGTCAGGGCACATAGAGGGTAGCTCTATAGCAGATGAACTTGCAAGACTAGGTATAACTACCCATATTCATAGGACTCCTTAAGCCGATTGGCATACCGCTGTCAACTTGTATGCTGCAAATCAAAATCAATACTATTAGAGCCGCAAACAATAGGTGGTCTAGACTTGCCACGTATAATAACCTCAAGACATGCGTGACCTAACTCTGTGCCTACTTATGATAAGTAGTACAAATGTAGTAATTATATTAGGAGTGGTAACTGGATACTAACTCATAGGCCAGCATGCCAAGAGACATTCAACTTACATTCCACTTCTTCGATCCATCAGAAAAATGATGTGATTTATAATTTTTTATCTGCACTTCTTATAACATCTCTTCAAATCATTTGTCAGGCAGCACTAAAATGGAATGTAAAGTGTGAAGGTTACGGTTCTGTAATGATTTCTTGTTTTGAATACCAATTTTTAATTGGAACATAATTTCAGATTTTTTCTAACTTCCTTTCTAACTTTAAAGAAATATTTTGAGGAACCCTTCAATAACTGTAGCGACTCGAGAAGTAATATGTTGAGAAAAGACTTAGCTAGCTAAAAAAAAAAACTTGTGTAACTTGAGTATGTAAGCCTTGTTTCGACTATGTAACAAAAATCAAAAATACTGACGCAATTTAGCTGCAAGTATCCAAAGCGAGCATCTACTAGTGGTGCTCCATTCACAGCGCCTTTGCCAACAGTACACCACCCACTCACCACATGTGTGCAACAATGTTTATGACAATCATTTTACCACCGCAACGCCAAGAGAAAACAAAGCATTGCCAAAAGATGATTTACACAAAGTTGCAAACGAAGCAGCATACTGCACCACAAAGACCACGGAAAACACATCCGTTTAGTGAGAAACAAAGGCCAAACATGCAAAACATAAAAATTCACATTTTATGCGAAAAATTGTGAAAAAATATGAAGCAAAAAGGCATACATGAAGTTAGACAGACACACAGACTGACAGACGGACGGACGGACAGACGAAGAGCTATTGTAGGTACAGGTAAACCGACAAATCCGCCGCATCGAAACGTGCCAAAATACGCGCGGAAAATAAATTTTAACCGAAAAAAAAAGGAAAAACAAAAATAAAAATAAAAAGAGTGGAAAATCGCTGCCATGTAGTACTTAGCTGCCATGTTGCAGTCGACGCCGCTATTGACTAAACGCTGCCAGTTTCAGTCTCTGTCTAAGTTGGTCTGAGTTAGCCAAGAGTGTTACTACGATAGAATTCAAGTCAACTGTAGTGCATTTGCAGTTTGATAGCTGACTGTCGTACAACGGCTGCTTGGAGAACGCCCCTGCCTGCTAGCCTGACAGCCGCTGAACTTTGACGGCAGCGAGCGGAGACAACGATGGAGGCTGTGTGCGCATGTTGCAACATTTCTTGATATGTTACGATTTTCACACATTCACCGATTTTACACGTACAAACTCGAGCGAATGCAAAAGCTCTTCCTGTTTACGGTAAAAAAAAAACACACACAAAAACAAAACAAAAGATACAAAAGTATCTGAAGTGCTAAATTGTTAATAAAGAACGAGCTACGAGTTAGTCAACGTGCAAGCAACTGCCAGAACAACAATTTACAATTAGTTAACGCGCGTTCAGTGCAGCTCATCTTCGCCTTTCTTCTAATGCAAAAATGTAGTTTTGGGCAATGCATCTCAACTGGAGAGCGTGTTGCTTTTTTGTAGAGCCGCCATTAAACACTGTGCAGCAGCGTAAAAAGATGCATTAGATTTGCCATCGAACGTGAAAATGCAGCGCGCAAAACAATAAGGCACGTATACCAACCGACAAGACAAGTGAGTGGTGGCAACCAGCCTGGTTGACTGTCTGCCAAACTACATAGATACGTGTAGCGTATCTGCCTAACCGCCGCTTCACTCACTCACTCACTTACTGACTGAGTAAATGAATGAATGCTGTCGTATATTTTGGATGCCGACATTTCACGCCCAGCCCACTAACAGAGGCGTTGTTTCTGTCGTTCTTGCTACATATACTCGTAGATACATTGATTTTTTTCGTTTTTCCTGCTTAAAATGCCTAAGTACGAGTATATGCTGATTAATTGCAATTACCACTTTCACGCTGTAATGACTGTAACTAAAATGGATTTGCTGTTCTTTTCAATTTATTTAGTAACGTGTGTCGCTCGACATAGCACAGGTAGATTATAATGAACACCCAGAAAGCGAAACTAAACTAAGCAACTTTAAGTGGAAAGGTTTTTTCTCATAGCTACTAAAGAATTCTTTAAAACTTAGTGTAAAATGGATTAGTTAAGCTCTGAAACAATGTGAGGCTCACAGATAAAATCCTGTCAGTTATTTTTTGTACAGCATGGTCCTACAAAATCATTTACAAGATACATTCTTGAGCTTTTATAGCCTTTGCAGCTTAAGTGTTTCGAGTGTAAAATGTAAGAAGAATAGTTTCTTTATTGTGAAGTTATCGCAGACGAAGCTTAAAAGAAATCTTTGTAAACGAAAATCCTAGAACCCATTGTTATGATTTATATAAAACTGAAGTATATTTGTTACCATAACATTTCCGCTATAGTCGGCTCATGTGTAGACTGTTATCTAGGAGTTTCACCGCATATTGCTTGTCACGAGATTGAAGACGTGTGCAGTATCTATTGCTAAACCGTACAATACTCTCCTTGACTGTTGGCTTCAGTAAGTCATGATGAATAAGCGAGTTTCTGGGGCATCACTTGAAACCTTTGCAGGATGTGCACATTAAGTCGGAAGCAGCTTACTGCAGCATATTCTTGAAACTCAGCTAGTACACCTTGAAGAGCTTAAGATCTAGCTGCTCCTCTGTACAGTTTTATGTGAGGTTGCTAAGTAAGCTGTCTGTTGAGTGTTACGCCAAGATATTTTGCTGCGTTGCGCATGGAATTGACAACGTCGCTTAGAAACACTGAAGGAATTTAGCATGATGGATCCTACCATAGCGACATTGTACGCCCCACCCCTTTCCCTATCACTGGTGATTCATGACAAACAGACGGACATGGCTACATTGACTCGAGTTCCGAATTGGCATGTCAATTTGACAGGGCGCAATAATGGAATCAAGAATCGCATCTTCATTCACAGGCAAACAGAAGTTAAATGGATTGAAGATAGTTTCCAGAGGATTAGCGAATTTCACCATGTTCCGTTTGAGCTTTATATGGAGAAGAATGAAACAATAAAAGTTAACATAGTCAAAGGGAAAATTTTTAAGAAAATCACGTCAACTATATAGAATAAGTAGACTTTCATTGTAATCATCTTTATCAGGACTGTGCCGGTTCTAACTTTCGGTAATCGGAAAGTGAATTCGATAAAATGGTCAACTTTTCACGTATGAGATTATTTTGCGTTTGGGCATTTACTTTTAACGATTTACTTATTTTCTGTTGACATTTTCCACATTCTTCTTTTAACATCCACAGATTTTTTAACATCCACCGATTAAGACAATATTTGCTCCGATCGTTTTTAAATTGAATGAGAATCTGAATTTCATTTAAACCAACGGTTAAGATTAATAACTCTGTGTTTATCTTTAACTACAGTTACCACGTAGTACAAAGAAGCTGCTTTCGGAGATAGTATGATATTATTTCCTGCATCAGATCATCACCAATGGTGAATGGTAAGCATATTAAAATTCACTATAGGGTGTAGCTCTTATACAAACCCACCATTCACTTTATATGGAAGATTTATATTTATATATGTTCGATGAAAACAGTGCCGACCCATTCTGCAACCTATTTGAAAGTGTTGAAGACAAATTTAATCATTTCATTTGAATTTTTAAACAATCTTAAACCAATAAACCTTTAATAAACTTTGGAAAAAGAAAATATATTATTAGATAATGGTTCCACCGTTTCCGACTTCTATTTAAATTAATTGCAAGTAGATTTATGCATAGACCTTTTTTTTCTTTTAATGAAAAAAAAACAACCTTCATAATTTACTGAAGTTAAATTAGCACAAACTCACTCAAGAAATAAGCTTATCAAATGAAAGATCTGAAGCTCAACAGCGCTGAACGTGATCGAAGTTGTTATCTAAGTAGCAATCAACTATCCAACTAATAGTCATCTTCATTGTTCAACTAATTGATAAGCTGACTAATTGCTATTCTTGTGCCGCCTGCTGTAGACAGCGTTCCAAAAAGGAACTCCATTAGTTACATGTAGGAAGCAGGCTGCAAAATGCATCGCATCAATTCGAATCGCGCCCATTGCTGTCAATGGAGCACTAAACAAGTATGCAATTTTCTACAAATAAATTGTTATCGTTAAAGCACTCTTTGCAGCAGAACATTTGCACGGCGACCTAAATTGAAAAATTAATTAAAGAACACGCCCAACGACAAAAAAAAAAAAAAAAAAAAAAACTTAAAACAAAAAAGGAAAACTTAAAACAAGCGGAAAAGCGGAAAATTTTAGTTAGGCAAACTACTATGCTTCGAAAATATAAAACACACCCAAAGTAGCAGAGACCACCATCGTATAAGTGTACTTCGAATCGAATGAATGACCGCAAGAATACACATTGCGCATACGCCACCGTTGCCACCTACAAATTTAAGCGATGAAACCAAAAAATAAAACAAAACAAGTATCTAGAAGAACAATACGAAATAATAATAATAATAATTTTTGGCTTAGTGCAAAAACAAACAAACAATCACTAAAAGAAGAGGAAGAAAAAACTAATCAAGACGCGCCAAAGGCCCAAAGGAAATATGTGTGCTCATTGTATATAGACACAGATATACGAGTATGTATCTATATAAGAGGGTTGCTCGATATATACAGAATACACACAATCAGCCGTTCAAAAGACATCAACGTTGCCCTAACGTAGTGTTCTAAAGTCTCATAGAGGCCTTTATGAGCATCGAGTAATTTCGAAATCACCAATTGTCAGGAGCGATTTTGTTAGATAACATTATCTATAAATTTTAGATTCTATTTTAACATTGGGATGGAACACTGACATACTGATGTTTTCTCTCAACATAGTCGGGATGGTAGGGTATAAGTGGAAAACTTTCTTATATACATAGTATGAAATATTCATATTGAACAAGGACGCTAGGAATTATATCGATACCAGGTTTGTTGTTGTTTTCGAATAAAAACCAATAGTAAGAAGTCCAATAGTAAATGAGATAATAGAATCAAACCGTGCAACGATGAGAGAACGTAATATTGATGAAGTGCATAAAAGTGAGAGCTTGGCAAGCCGTTTAATTAAGTGACCGTTAGTTAATAGACGGAGAAAAGGAAAGCGAGTGCACATAATGCAATTGTTAATGAGGCATTGCAACGGAGCATGTTTGACATGATGTTGGCTCTGCGAACACTTTGACAACGTGCTTGACAACAAGCTCGTTGACAGGTTTATGTGTGTGTAAAATTATGCAGTTTTTTTTTACAAAACCAATTAAATATTTGTACACAAATGCATTGTCGTATATTTATTGTACTTCTAATCTAGTTTTATAAAAGAATTGTGTTTAATATGTTTGATTTTTAACATCAAATCCCCAGACGAACGGCGGAACGAGCGGCTAAGTTTCCAATTAAGTTTCCTATGCGGGTCAATAATATATGCCACGCCTCCTTTTACTTATTACATATACTCTCACGAACATTATCTACCGTTGTCCATTTGAGTACAGGGTATAAAAATCAATACTTTGCATAAAAAACTTTGAGAAGCCAGAACGCAAGAGTACACTTACAGCAGGTCCAGCCACAAAAAAAAAAAAGAATCAACCAAAATGTAAATTGTAAGTGAGATTTTGAATTACCAACATCGCTATAAGCTTAGCAATGACAAAGCAATACTGTGTTCTACAGCGACGTGACTCTTCTCCTTTCAAAGCTGAGCAGCTACTAACCATGCTTGCTTTAGTTCCACTAATTCCACTTCTACATGGAATAGATGGAACTAGTGGAAGGATTTAGAGTTAACTTTTTTGTTGATATTTGTCACCGGCAATAGTTTACGCAGCAACAGTTTCTCTTACTTTTTCAGATAAAGGAAATGCATTTATCGATTCTGGGATGCATATTGACTGGAACTTATATATTTGAATAAAGAAAACTATTTTTCAGACTACGTACGCAGATTAAGACACTCACAACGAACAACCCTCGTATTTGCCATACATATTGACAATGTCTATGAAATCAATGGCTGCACTTAAATTCGGCAATTCAGCGCAAAGTGAATCAAGACGATGAGATGAAGATCAAGCGAACAAACCAGAACCAAACCCATTTTAACCGTTAAACACATTTGACTAAATCTACAGCAGTGGCAGCCATGGAAAGAACTTACAGATAGCATCGCATGCATGCAGCATACACTAAAGTACGTGTAGCAGCCGCATAGGAAAACGGGACGAGTTGGCAGTGCAAGTGGGAGTTGGCAGCGCGCCGATACAACTGCCAAAAAATATTGTACAATAAGATAGCAAACAAAAATCAGCAAAAGACGAGAGCAGAAAAAAAAGAGCAGCGCCAGCAGCGAGATACTTTGTTACAAGTGGTGGCAGCGGAAAAACTATGTGGAAGACAGACGACTACGACGATGGCACTTGTTGCGGAGGCAGCAGCAGCAACAGCAGTTGTAGCCGCCGCGCACACAGGAAGCAAAAAGCCAAAAAAAAAAAAAAAAAAAAACCCACACGGCTAAGCCGCAGCAGCAGCAGCAGCAAATAAAACAGTTAAGGCAACAACGACGTTAACAACAACAGCAACAGTAAGAGACCTTAAACTTGGCCTATACAACGATGACGATGACGATGACGACGACGACGACTGCAAGTTGTACTATGCTGCCTGCCACTTGTGGCAAGCGGCAACTTGGTAACTTTGGCTTCAAACTCAAACTCAAACTCACAATTCAATTTTATTTCATTTACTTTGCGGCCTGTTGTTGTTGTTGTTATTGTTGCTGCTCTCTGCAGCATCTGCGTCAAGTTGCTGCAGCGTAGATACATGTGCTGCATGCAGCATGCTGCATGTGGCGCGCGTGTTTGGTTTGTGTGTGGGCCGCATTAGTTTTTTTTTGTTTTTTTTTCTTTAGATTGTTTTTGTTTTTTGTTTTTCTCGCTTTTAGCCTTTAGCAGTAGTCATGAATGAGTCGAGCCGACAATGACGATGACTACTACTATTTATAGGGTGTTTTTTCCGAGGTGTAGAACTTCGAATTGAACTACTAAGATTACATAATTTCAAACAAATATGATTTCGGGCTGGTTCGGATGTGGCACAGTCCATTTCGAGAAATAACGCGTTCACCAAATGTTTCCTTAAGTATCATGTCTTTATGTCTTCAATTCACATCCCATTCAATTGGGACACGAAATAATCGTTAATCCCGCTGCCACATTTTAAAAAATAACCAATGATTTCATCGGCCCTAAAACGCTCCAAGCAGTGACATTTTTGTGGATGTAAGAGTGCTACGAGAATCTGTGGATTTTTTCACTCGAAATGCGGAAATTTTGCTTATTGATTGAACAAAATAGTACGCTAACACCGTGGGTTGACGTCTGATTAATTTTCAGAACATTGAGCGGACGACGGTCATTCGGTTTTAATTCTTGCACCAGCTGGATCGTATCTTTTCATAATATTACCCATAAAGTGTATGCATACTATATATACTATGCTCTAAAACAGCGATTGTTTCTTCGGTGCACACTAGTGATGCAAAGATTCGTAAATCCAGATCCTTCAAAGATTCATTAATGACAAATCCAAATGGCACTTTGTGTTATAGAGAGTGTGTATGTTGTTTTACAGATAGCAGAAAACAAAAACAAATGAGAGGTGAATACAGATATTCATGAGCGAACACAATTGCTCACCACAAAATATTCACCATGCGACTAATGAAATTAAAAATTTAAAAAAATTAAGTTAGACTTTTTAAGCTCAATTTTCAGGTGGTTCATGCGGATCCTAAATTCTAATAGAACCAAAACTCGTACGAAGAATCTTTCTCTAGAACACTTCCAAAGACGCTGTATCCGATGTTGTCAGTGTACATGCTTTTGCGCTATACAGCACGACCAGGTTAATAAGCTTCATATAGATTTTTATCTTGTTGAGAGAGGGCTCTACTTCTAATTTGCCTGATGACTAGCGTGAATATTCGTCTGATTTCCAGGCTGACTTTTTTGTGCCAAAAAACCACCCTATTTATATATACTCGTATTGCCTCCTGTATCTTGTATCTCGTTTTTATTATTTTCATAGATTGTTTTTTTTTTTGTTGTTTTGTTTTTTTGTTCCTTCGCGTAAAAATGTTGTGAGAACAAATGGTTGTTAACTTTTTCACAATATGTTTCGCTTATTTCTTGTGATTATTTTCCCTGAGTTTTATTTGGCAGTACGCGTTAAATTGCGTTCGTTGTTGCACGTTTGTTGTTTAAGTTTTTTCACAAATTTTTTTCTGGGCGCAGTTTTATTATCCGCCTAGTTGGTAGGTATATTTTTTTGGTAGCCTATGGAATTTTTATATATATTATTTACTTGATTTTCTAACTGTACTGCAACTGTTGTTGCGTGTATGTGTGTGTGTCTGTGTGTGGTACTTGCTGTAACATGGCAGCATCAGCAACAGCAGCAACAGCATTTAATGTGCTTTCTTTTGCCAGCTGTGTGTAGTGATTATTCTTGTATTTAACTAGAAAATGCTTTTTTCTTAACTCAAATGTTACTCCGAGGCAAATGTTTGAAAGCCACACATGTTACTTTAAGTGCAAAATACTTTAGACCTGAAGATACTTTTGAGTGGGTGTCTGACTGACTGCCTGCCTGCCTGCCTGGTCATAAACTAAAGTCAATTTCGCTTAACAATTAAATAATTCTGTAAGCTAATAGTTAATGTCAAATATTTGCTAAGCTATAACGCCTACAGCATTTTAACATAATGGTTTTCAATTACGAAACTTCAGCTTAACGCATTTCAATTTTTACGAATGTATCTAAAAGATACAAAAAAAAAACAACATTATTTAAAGAAACTATGCAGCATATGCATAATTAAAATTTTCTTTTTCTTATTGTAGATTTATTAATTGTAATATTTTGTCAAACGATATTCAAAATTAGTGAAATAATTACAGCATAGATACAATTATCCAAAGAAATTATGCGTATTTCACAGCAATTAATTTTTATGTTATGTATATTTTGAAGTGCTATTGCTTGTTAGCGAAAGTAAAAGTACAATACAATAAGTGTACTCTCCACACACTCCCTGAAGCAACTGACATATACTTCATATACAAATTTTTATTTTACAGATAATTGTTTTCATATTTGCTTATTAATTTCTATTGAGTTATTGAAGCGTGCTTGTTAGGACGCTTAAGCCACATTTGAGCTGAGAAGCATTTTAATGAAAGTTTATTCAAACGTGGGGAACAACTTAAAAAAAAAAACAAAATTTCATCAATTGTTCAATTAGTTTGTGCAGTGATGCACTCATTTAACAAATACACTTTTTTCTACATTTAAGTTTTACACGTGTATTTAATTTCTTCTCGTTAATAGATAAATCGAAAGGCAAATTGTTTGGCTTGTTTCTATTATAAACAAATTCGAGCAATATCTAAAATTTTCGTAGTAGAAGAAAGGCTGTCATAGACGTGGTGCACATGGTGAAATTTGAATGAAAATAATGTGGTTGTAATATGTTTTTAATAATAATTATGTGCTGAATATATACTACTTTGAAAATAAGTAGCACAAAGCTACTTTAAGGGCCAAAAGAGTATGAAAATGTCAATAGTTTCACTCGTTTACCAAGCTTTCTAACTTTGAGCGCCCATATCAGAGGTGCCCAGGCCATATGCTCTTCATGCACATTTATTTTTGTAATGCCCTACTGATTACGCTGAGCATTGCTGTACACATACTCACACACACAGCTCTTTACATTAACATTATAAATTAAAACTTGTCGTTGTCTGTCTTACTATAGCAAAATGCAACGCGCCAATATCAAAATCCAAGAACAAAAATGTTACATGGTTAATTTTTTTTTTTTAATTTTTTGCCTATGAACAGCACACACACTCACGTAGCTCTTTGCATAAACAAGAAAAATTTACACAAACAATTTTATTATTCTTCGTTATGTTACAATACAATAAAAATTTGAACTCCAAGTACCACTGATATACATCAGTCCTTAATATAAAGAATTAAATTAATCAATGCACACTTGTTGCGCATTACAAAAATAATTGTGCATGAAGAGCACATGGCCTGAGCACCTCTGATATAGGCGCTCAAAGCTAGAAAGCTTGGTAAAGCACGTCGAAAGTTATGGCCGCTTTAGCCTAATTGATGGTGGTTTTCTTTCAACCTAGAATGCAGAACACCAATATGCGTTTCTGTAGGTATATTCAATACAAAGATGCATAACATGCAAAATAAATTCAAAAGGCACAAAAGGCAAGATTTGCAAAAAATTGAGTCCAAAATTTATTGCTCATGTTTCTTGTGAAAATCGCGTTGGAGGCTAGAAAAATATTGGCATATAATCTATATCTGTAGAAAATCTGGTTAAAGAGTTATAGCATCATTTTTGATTTTTAATTTTTTTGCTTTTTGTAACGTTCTCACACAAACATGGAATAAATCAAATAAATATTAACCACAAGTACGCGTGTGATTTCAATCAAACGTTACTGAAGTCGTGTGTATACGTATACGTATATGTGTGTTTGTGTCTGTGTATTTCGCCGAAATAGGATGTTAACTTGCAGTCGAAACGCATCATAAGTATGTATGTTTAAAATTAATCATAACGTTATATAACTTGTACTTATTGTAGTTTGCATTGTCCAGTTTAATTTAACAGAAAAATGTATTTTATCTTATATAAATTCATGGATTATATGGATTCTAACTTCATTTTGGTCATAAATATCTCTAAATTTTATATTGTATTTCAATTTATTTTCTTTCACCTGTTTTTTTATAAACATTTGATGTGTAAATGAGTTAAAAAATGTCTTCAAAACTTATCACAAGTGTCAGTGTCTAGCTTAGCCCATTATCTAACTATGTAAAGTCATATCTAGTACTGTGTATGTTTCCGAGGGCTTTTTGATAATTCTTCATTAAATGTTATATTTATTCTACAAATCTATAATATTAATAGGCGAGGGTGTTTTCGTGACACATTTAATGCTGGTAGTAAACAACTGATTTTGAAAAAATATACAATTTCATAGTTCAAAAAAATTTTCACAATGACCCTTAGATTCGATATCGTTTGTCGACCTGTAAGCTTTCTAGTTACCATAAATTGGTCTGTTATTCTGTGCATTTTAGCTAACAATGATTTCATCCACTATATTAAAATCTAGTAAGCAATAAATTAATGTGCTGTGAAATCGAAATCGAAAACAGAAACTTTCTTTGTTAATTTTAAAGTTTTACAAATAAAAAAAAACTAAAAAGTATCTATGCATGCGCAAAATTTCTAATTTCTTGCAAAATAAGACATAAATCTAAAAAAAGAGTCAGCAGCAAGAATAACAACAACGATACAGCTCAAAGCTTTATACAAAAAAAAAAAAACAAAAAAAAAAAATGTAAATTAAATTTCGCACACACTTTAATTTGATTTTTATTGTAAGTATTTGCTGTGTGCGTTTAACTTGCGTTTAGAATAGCAAAGTAGTTAAGCACTTGTTGTTGTATTGTATCTCAATTGTTGAATGTGGTTCATTTGGTCACTGGGCCACGAAAGAAGAAAACTAAATTTGCTATGCCTACCACCAAAAAGGCCTCTTTGCAGATAAAAAAAAAAAAACAAAACAAAAAAAAAACGCAAAAGTTTGCCACAAGCGACCACAAATTAGACAAAGTGCCAACAACAATTGAAATCATTCACACAAACCGATACAAAGATACATTGATATACATGCGGATACACGCAGACAAAAAAGGCAAATAACAAATTGTTGCAACAGCAGCAACAAGCGTTTTTTTTTTGTATTTCATTTCTTTTTTTTTTGTTTTTGTTGATTTTTGTTGTTGTTGCATGCAAATTATCTGACGCTGTTGCATGAAGATGAAGCAGCAGAAATCAACAAGAACAGCAACAATGCCGCTTGCCATTTTTCAAAGCCAAGTTGAGAGCAAATTATGCGCCAAAACGAGCGCATAGAACGCCAACGCTGGCGCATGAGTAGTTAATGTAGTAGTGGATGAGTTCAGGAGGGCGACAAAGAGGCAGACGTGCAATCGATTTGTATGCAAACGTATAAATCGCGCTGTAACTTGGTCGGATAGGAGAGCGTCTGTGAAGTTGGTCAGTCAGTCAGTCAGTCAGTCAGTCAGTCAGTCATGCTGGCGCCGTTTGCAGACGCGCTGCGTGTTAAATTTGTATGCGCTAGAATTTATATTAGCAAACCGCTCGCTACGCCCCCACAGTCTTCAATGCTTCTACACTTTTGAGGTTCGCCAACTTTGAGATAGACTTTTGTCTTCCACAGCTGATTTTGTATGCAAAATACTTACTACTTATTTAGCTACATAGGTTGCCATCCTCATTGTTGTTGTTATTGCTATTGTTATTGTTGTTGTAGCATCTGCTTTTGTATTTTTTTGCTTTTGGTGAAAGCAAAAGTTCTGCGTTTCCCTTTTTTGGTCGCGTACGATTTGAGTTTTCTTTTCTTTTCGTTTATTATTGTTTTTTTTTTTTTTTTTTTTGTTCCATCTCTAATTTCAGCTATTTTATGTAGATAGAAATTTAGGGCTCGTCTAAATTCGAGCTGTCAGTCGAGTCGGTCTACCTTAGATATTGTATTTGGTTTGACTTTGAAATTGGGTCATTTTGCGCAGCAAATGCCAAGAACAAGGGCTTCGTGTAGCTTTGCTTATTTGAAAACGTTTACCGAAGTAAGAAAGTGTATCTTGTAGTGGAGATTTATTGTATCTTTTAATTAAATGAAGCAGTCAATAG
This sequence comes from Leucophenga montana, assembly GCA_035044765.1. Taxonomy (NCBI): domain Eukaryota; kingdom Metazoa; phylum Arthropoda; class Insecta; order Diptera; family Drosophilidae; genus Leucophenga; species Leucophenga montana. Next base: position 34,598 of record JAWNNQ010001783.1, on the reverse strand, counting down.
AAAAGTGCTCTAACTAACGTTAAACTTTCCGATACTTTTTTGAGATACTTTTGGCTTTGATATCATTTCGATATGAATGCTACAGCACATGCTGTGCAAATTTTGCTAGCTTGTAAAATGATGAGGATTCACAAAATATGTTGGTATGCTTTTATTTTTGTCGAATTATATGTATAACCATTATCTAAAACGCAAAAAGTGTCAACATGCAGTACGGAAAGAAACTTTTTAATCTCTTGTGTCCGCCTTAGATTCAAACTGTGTCTAAGTTAACGTTTATAATAAAATTTAAGGTCTCCATATCCGAAAAACTTATACAGTGCAACTTAAAGAGCGCTCAAAAGGATCAAAATCTAACCATGAAAATAGAAATTAAATTTCCAAACTGAAGCCAGACAGAAGAAGGTGTGTCAGACCCTATAAAGTATATATATTCTTGATCAGCATCGGAAGACAAGTCGATGTAGACACATCCGCCTGTCCGTCCGTCCGTCCGACCGTGTGTTTGAACGACCAGATCTAGGAGACTTTAAGAGATGTAGACTTCAAGTTTGGATATTTAGACTGTTCTTTTACTTCTTCAGATAACTAGTATTAAATAAATACGTCAACCCCACTTTAAGGCTTAGCCTCCACAAAAATTTTCCCTCATTTTTAACTTATTTTATGTGCATGTTGTATTATTAATTGCGCTAGAAATGCTAATTTAGTGTAGTATATAACGTAAATCCTATTAAAATATACCGCAAATGTCCAGATCGCATAACTATAAGGGGTAGCCCCCATACAAACTTGATCTTAAATTTTAAGGTTTTGTGTGAAAATCTTTTTCTTTTTGTTCTTACTTAAACTGGAAATTTCAAATTACGTCAATCCTTACAAAATACACCATGTAGCCGCAGATCGGACCACTTTAAGGGGTAGCCCCTTGCAAAACTGCCTCCATTTTTGAGTTTTTGTATTATTAAATTTATTGATTTCATTTCTTAACTAATTCTAATATTTCACCAATTCTAACAGAATGTCCATAAGCTGGACAGTTATGAGCACTAAAAAATAAAACAAGCAGCGTTTAACAAGGTACAGTGTGTCTAGAATAGAATATAAAATATAAGAGAAAATAATTCTTACAAAGAAAATTATGATAAATATATACCTTTTGGAATGTATTTTGCTGCTGAATGTGCGAAAGTCAATGAAAATTTAATTAAAAAGTCATTTGAAAATGTTGCTAACACAATTATAAAAAAACACACGTAAATGGTCTTGAACAACAATTCACTCTCTTACATAAATGTTGCTGCTTTGCGTGCACGCAATAGGTATGGTACCAGCATAGCATAAAAAGTGTACAGAGGTGACAATTATAAACGAACAAGGGAGAAAAAACAACGACAACAAAAGCAGGAACAACAACCAACAAGGAAACAAACGACACGCTCTAATCAAATCTAGTTTTCGGGCTGCACCAATACTGCACTAGCGATTTCTCCCAACACTGGTAGTGAGTACTAATTTTCGGCATAGCTGCCGTCTATGCAATTGAGTAACTAAGTTAAAATTGTCTTGTCATTGGCAGGGGCCGAGCTGTACGACGTTATATCACCTATAAGCGTGAAAAGAAATGGTTTCAAGTTAGCTATTCGCTAGGAGCAAGCAGTTCACAAAAACACTTAATTGAAAGAAAGATAAACTTAAGTATTAACAAATACAAAGCCTAAAAATATGCTACGATTCTATTTTAATGTATAAATTTTGTAGCATACCCTGTTGATCTCTTTTTAAAACATATTTCGCAAGACCTATTTTTTGATTTCTAGTTGTCATATCTAAATATTATACCCTATAGCAATCCCACAATTAAGACGAAGTTAACAACACCTGCTATGTTGAAATTCATCAAGCCGTTTTGGCTACAAAGCGTGCCAAAGATATACACTCTCGAAAAACATAGCCCACCCTTGAGCAGTCGGGTGAAAAAAAAACATCATTATTCATTTTAATAACTTTTAAATTTTAAATAGTTTTAGTTTTCTTTATTATTCCATTAGTACAATAACTACTAAGGCTGTGAAAGTTTCCTAAAATACTGCTTCTTCGAAAAACTCTACATAACTTTTACTCATCACTTGCTCAGACTTCACTCATAAACCTGTCAATCGAAGCAAATCAGCTAAGCCATAAAAAAGCATTAATTTATTTGGAATATTTAACAATCATTTGCAACAATGCACATTCACTGCTGCAACACATGCACGCTAAAAAATAACTGCAGCACAGTAGATTTGTAAAGTTGAAATTTGAAACTAATATCAAATCAAAAAAATTTACATAAAAATGTACAATTTATATTTCCTGCAGTCAAATATAATTTTCTAGCGAAATAAATATCAGCAGCAACAACAACAATCAATGAGAGTTTTTTTTTTTTTTAAACTATCACAACTCAATCTTAAAAATACGCTCATTACGCGTTGGATCACCTCCGCGGCAACTATAGGTCTCTAGCAAATAAGCTGAGCACATGCAATGAAATTCTCAACATGCAATATACTACGATACAAAATAACAAAAAAACACTACACTCTATGCATACGTGTGTGTCTATTGCTATAGGTATATACTTGTATTCATCCATCTATCCCATCAATTTCAACCATTCATCCATCGGTCTGTCAATAACTGCCAAGTGGAAATGTTTTGGCGCTTTTTCACAAGTTTTTATTATCGTTATACGAAAGTGAAATTTGTTTGTGGCCCGAAGTCAGAGCTCTCTAACTATTTTACAATACCACAAATGATGGCGATGATGTTGGGGAGTATGTAGCGAAAGATGTTGATGATGACGTTGATAATCAGCAGCAGCAGCAGCAGCATCAGCAGCAGAAGCAGCAGCCGTACCGCCGCTGGAGTCTTTGCCACACCGACGCAAGTTGGCTTGGCTTGGCTTGGCTTGGCTTGTTTGTTCATTCGCTCGCTCGGTCGGTCAGTTCGTTGGTTGTTTTGTTCATATGTATCTGCTTGCGGCTAGCTAAGCGAGCAGTCATTCACTCATATGAAGTCTTTTGCGCACACGAGTGCCACTTGTCTATCAACAACACACACACACACGCACAGAGCTACAATTCAATGTCCGCCTGTATGTCTCAACTGTCTGCCACAAAAGAAGAGCAAAAGTAAATGAAAGTGTTTGCTGTAGTATGAGATACTCATACTCGAAGTTGGCCTATTGCACATCGCTCACTCAACGAATTTACTTTATGGCGCTTATCTGCTTGTGTACCAGCAGCGAATTCATTCAGTTTTTAGCAAACAACAAAAGAAAGTAATGCAAGTACTTCAAAGATACAGACAGTCGGACATATCGCATAAAATAACTATAAGCGTCCAAAGAAATTTTTTCAAGTAACGCAAAAATCCCACAGTCAAATGAGATAAACCAAACCAAAAAAAAAGAGAAAAATAGAAAAAAATGTTTCCCATAACTATTTATAAAAAAATCGTCCAATTACACTCTAAAAGAAATACCTTCTCCTCAGCCATATAACTACGCCCACTGCTTCGTTTGTGAAGTCATTAATTGCCAATTAGTAAAAATTACATACTAGTCAATTGTGCGAATTGAATCCGTTGCCATTTGCTACGCAGTTCAACAAGAGCTGTGTGAAAAAATAAACAAATTTGGGCGAAAAAAAGCTATAGCAAATCGATAAAATTGGAAAGCAGAAATTTCGTTTTTGCAATTTTGCTGATATAAAAAAAAATAAAAATAAAATTAAAAAAATTTCAAAAAAACTACGATTTTAATTTAATCGAACATAAAATAAACCAAGCAATAACATATTGCATATTGGTATATTGAGATATTTTTAGGGGTACTCATGCAAATGTATACACATGAAGAGAATATAAAGGGTACTCATGCAAATGTATATCAGACAGATTCTATAGAACAAAAATAAATCAGTTGCATAAAGAAACCAAAACGTATGGCAATTTTTTGACACATGACAGTCAGATTTTATGATTTTATGCATCATTTTGGGTACTCACGCAAAGAATTTTCAGACAGATTCTGTTGAAAATAAATCGGTTGCATGAATACACAAAAATCGGGAATATGTTTTTAGATTAAAACCAGCAGTTTTCAGTGGCAATTTAGTGAAAAAAAATACCGAAATAAATTCATAAATTGCTTTCAGCTTGTACATCAGCTGAAGGCATTTGCTCATAAAGACTGTTTGTTCCGCCATAAAGTCAGCCATACTTTTGATGCTTACCATTTTTTTTTTTTTGTGTTTTTAACAAAACTCACGTGATTATAAGTGAAAATAATTATCTGCTGGGTCAGAGATCTTCAGCATAATAGTTTATCCATTAATGCTGAAGCCATTCTTTTTACGGAAACATTACTTCAAACACATATTCTAAATTATTCTGCGACAATTTTGTACATTTAACAAAGCTCATTCCAATCGTTTTGATGAAGTAGTTCTGATATCAGTGAAATCATCTTTGATGGCTGAGTATATCTGACAAGGCTGCTGAATTTATATGTGTTCAAATATTATTCTGTGATTTTAACATTATACGACGTGCTCATATGTCTCGCCTACTTCGGAAATGTGCTGCACACATCTGCACTTTCGCATTTAGCCAGACTTGTACGTGATAAAGATTATCTTAGAGTTATGGGTGATTTTAATTTACCTACTAGTGTAAGTTGGTCAACGGTCGTTCATTCTCGTCAGTCTGCTAGCCACACATTGCAAATTTTGCTACTTCGTATATAAGATCTCTCTCTCTATCTCTCTCTCTCTCTCTCTCTCTCTCCCTCTCTCTCTCTCTCTCTCTCTACTAGGGTACAAAAGACAACACCTTATGTCGCAGTGCCCATTTCCGTTACGATGGCCCTCAAACGTTCTAGCTCTGAGTCTAGCGTTAGCGTTACTGGCTGATTGAGCCTGTTTCGTTGTGACCACTTGCTTGTCATGCGGCTCCGGCCCAGACACTACGTCACTTACTGGTTATGGTTTATTTTTATATAAGTTCTCTAAAATAAGTTTTAAGAGTTTCATATACAATGTAATGTAAAACATTTATCTCGTAATTTAGCACAACAAAAAAAAAAAAAAATTCGGTGAAACCGAAGCTTTAATGCCATTCAAGCTTTCAACTTAGGAGGTATAAAGAATTTTGGTAAAATCTAACAACCTAAACGTGGGTTATATGTTTGTGTTAGCCTAATCCGTATGTGTGGGCGTGAGCACTTAATAATTATGCGAAGCGTCCGTCTATACGAACCTCTCATGTCAAATGTTAAGTTGATTTTGCCTGAAATGAAAAAGTTTTTCATTTAAAATCCCAAAGTGGGTGGTGGGTTATATATGGGAGCTACACAAAAAATTGGGCATGTTAATGTAGATACTCCATAAAGTTGGTACCAAAGAAGCTTAACTGCAAACATTTATCTAAAATATAGTTAAAAAAAAAATGCCCAGCAACTGTCAGACGGACAGGAGAAACATGGCTAGATCGACTCGTCTCGTTAAGCTGATCAAGAAGGATGGAGTCTACGATGCCTCCTTTAATGCGCTACAAACTTCCAAACAAACTGATAGTACCATTAATATTATAAACGCGAAAGTTTGTATGGATGTGTGGATGTTTGTTACTCTTTCATGCAAAAACTACTGCATGAGTTTTAATGAAACTTTACAATAATATAGCTCATATATTAGAATAACACAAAGGCTATAATTTATTTATAATAAATTTATATATATTTATTTATATAATTTACGACGATTTAATTAGTGCATTTATTTAATTAGTTTAAAACGAAGACAGCGCAAACATTTCAACCAAGTCTATTTACTTCCATAGACGATAAAAGCTGAGAGCTACAAAATCGTCTAGCGATCATGTGTTTGCCTTGAATGGTCATCTGTGCGGGATGATATAAGAGAGGCAGAGAATGACAGAAAACCGTTGGCTTTTCGAAAGTTTAAATTTTAATTAATCAAATGTTTGTTAATAGAATTTGGATTTTAATGTAAGTCAAAAATAAGCATTTGTTTAAAAAAGTATGCATGTACATATATGCCGCTTATCTGAATAAGTTCCAAAAATTGTTCTATAATTTTTTATATATAAAATGAAAATTTATATATATACATATACATATGATAATAGGTCGTTAAGTATTTTGCACCCTCCTACCCTAACCCCCTATTTTTTAATCGTGATTTTAGTATTTTTGTATGAACAAGGGGTCATGAAGAAGGGCGAATTGGAGAAGTAGGGCAGGGAGAAGTGCAGCAACGCGCCAGGTACTAATTAGTTAGTTCATAAGAAGACACAATGCCAAATTTCAAGACTGACTGCAATGAAAAAGTTTTTCATACGAAAAGGTATGAGGTTTGTTCATATGAGGTGATTCGCCCAAAAAGCGACTATCACATCCATAACATATGTGAAACATCCATTTTCAAGTTGGTATTGACGACAAAAAAAATGTCTATTCAAAAACTCAGAAATGAGAGTGTGTTTTGTATTGGGGCTACCGCAAAACTTAGGAGATAATACCCATCGACATATACTTAGGATGAATTTGCATACAAAAACTCAAGAATGGTGGTCGATTTATATTGGGGTTAACTCTTAATGTGGAGTTGGCAGGTTCATTTAGTTAACTGAAGACAGAAATGGAGTGTCTACCAAACTTGAAGTCTCCTTCGCTTATAGTTTCCAGAGTCTTTTTGATCAAACAGATGGTCAGACGGACAGACGAACATGTCTATATCCACTCGTCTTATATATACTTTATGGGATATATATATATATATATATATATATATATATATATATATATACTTTAAGGGAATTGTCATGCCTATTACATATGTACATCCTCACAAACTTAATATACGCTTTTAGCCTATGTGTGCAGTGTACAAAAAATATTGATAGTTTTTCAATGCTATAATAGTTAATTGATGCCTTCACTTAGAGCATAAAGTGGTTGGTAAACATAGAAGATGGTTTTGCTTACTACCTCTTACCATGCGAGGGACGTGATAATCAGTATATATGCAAATTTTCAGTCGACAAGAAGCCACCACATTGAATTTAAAGTTAATGTTAGGTCTAATAAAAAAAATGTTTCAACTATTTACACAATAGTTTAAAATATTTAAAGCTTATCAAAATATCCTAGAGAAATTCGACAATACAAAAATTTTTCGCTTTAACATATAATTTCATTTTGCTGTAAAAAATAGCAAACAAATTTCAAAAAATTCTAGGGAGTAAAATAGACTACACATTTTTGGACTGCCAATTTTTTACATAGAAGAACCGCAGCTAAAAAAATGTTTCGTTTGCCCATACAAGATTCTTCAGAAGAGGCGGAAAAGCGCGCCAAGGAAGCAGTTCGCACCAATTTGGTGGTTTTTGCCTTGATGTGTCTTGCCATACGCTACATGCCGCTGCTTTGGCGTAAATAAGTACTCAAAGACTTCAAAGGACAAATGTCAGCAGCAGATGCAGCATAAAAAATGAAGATGCTGCTTTTCATATGCGACGAATGGTGCAGTTGGTTTAAAAGGATTTCGGACTAAACGATACAGATGCGGCATTAATATTTCATAGTTAAATGTGTAGAAAAAATTAAAATAAAAAAAAAATACTGTGAACGTTTCTGAGTGCACATTCATTGTTTAGCTCTTATATGGAAGCCGTGGCACAGCACTTTTCCAGTGTTTCGTCGCGGTGCTGTTTACATATATGTACCAAATCGAACAGACGTGGGCTCGGTTGCGCGAAGTGGCCGAACACTCTACATGTACTGACAATAGTTTAATAAGCTTAAACTTTGGTTTGTACTGTTTGCGCTCATGTCTGGTTTTCTAAAAAGTGAATTAAGTTGTTTATCTAGTATCAGAACCTTTACACTATCTTCTCAATAAACGTTCCGATTATTAAAAATGGAGCGCTAAACAATTGAACAACGTGTTATCTGTGGATGAGAGACCAATATAAAAAGTGAATGTCTATTTTTCGAAACAAATCATCTTCACCGATCAGCTGCATTTTCATTTGAATGTGTTTGTCAACAAACAAAATTTTCAAATTTGGCATTCAGAAATTCCGCACATGATCCAAGAGAAACAAATGCATTGATTTTGATTTTGCCTTACTTCTTTGAAAATAAGATGACTGTGAATGGCATTCGCTGCAGGAACATGGTAACAGAGTCTTCAACTGGACGGTATGTATCTGGACGACTCGTGACTTCAGTAGGACGAAGCCACCTGCCACACCACGCATGAAACAAAGGATTTATTGGAGCAACGATTTCCAGGCCAAATTATCTCACGAAATTCTTGTGTAAACTGGCAACTAAGGTTATACAATTGAATGCCGTGCGATTTGTTTCTTTGGGGTTTTGGATGTGAATAAACCACAAAGAATTCATGAGCTCAAGGTCAAAAACGTTTCATCGGTGAAATAGAGCCACAAAATAACGAAAATTTCATTAAAAGTGCAAGAGTCTATGCTCAGCGCTGCGATGTGCACTTGCCGAATTTTCTATTCCATACATAATCGGAACATGTCTACTTTACAATGAAATAAAAATAACACAACTCGCTTAAAAAATTTGACTTATATTTTTAAATTTCATCGTGCACTCTTGTTGGGACACCGCATATATATGATTTTTAACTTACCCAAAGTCATTTTGAGCATAATAATGCGAATAATTTTTGACATATTTTGACATATTTTGCTAAATGCGAAGCGAGAATAATAAAAACAACTTTTTATAATACAGAAAAATGTTTTAGCCGCAGATATACGTGTTTCGAACTCAGCTACGAAGTTCTGATCAGTCTGCTGGCCGCACATTGAACATTTTTGATACTTAGGAAATAAGTTCGCTGAAATAAGTTTTAAGAGCTTCAATTATAATGTAATGCAATATATTTAACTTAACCATAGAGCAACAAACACAAAAAGATACTTTGAATGCCAAATAATAAACTGCATACAAAAACATTTGCAAATGTGTGCCAACATTTTAATTACAAAACCGAAAATGCAAAAACCAATAAAATTAAACTCAAATATGCTGAAAATGGCAAAGGGCAAACAGCCATAGTATCTCATAGTACTACTCGTACTCATCTGTTTGAGTTATTTGACCAACATATCTCACGCGCACAAATCAAAAAGTCTTTTAAAAATCGAATAAACTCTTAAGTATGTAACTAAGCCAAACTTTGGCGCAGCTTTTTTAGTAATTTTTTTCTCGAGTTTCTGTTGATTTTCAGTTGGTCAAATGTGAAGGTTTTATTTAATTAGCAGCGGATTTAGTAATAGTATGTAAGAAATATCGTATTTACTATATGGTAAGCATGGTTTACCGTCAATCAATATTATTATTGCATGGGATAAAATATTGCGTTTATGTAAATATTTGATTTGATTTGCTCATTTATTTAATTTTGTTTTTGATTCCGGCAAACTATTGAAAATTTGCGCCGCTGTAAACTAGTTTGAGATTTAATATGCCATACAAATAATGTGAGTGACAAGTGTGACAAACAAGTTTTTATAAAATGTCTTTTGGTGCTGTTGCTGAAGAAGTTTGTATTTTTTTTTAAGAAGTACAATGTATAAAATATAACTTGGCAGCATTAGCATATTTGAAAAAAGCAGCTAAAAGATACTTTATTAATTGAAAACTTGCTTAACTTAAGCATTTCTCTATTTCAATTTCAATTTCATTTAATTATTTATTTTCTTGGCAGACTTTTATAAATATTTTAATTGTATACCGCAAACTTATTTGAAATTGTTTAGTTTTAATTATTTTATCTTTTTACCATTCTCATTTTTTTGTTTTGTGGTAATTAAAATATTTTTCTGTGGTTTTAATAAAGCTGGAGAGCTTTGAAGAGCTCAAACAATAAAATAAAAAAATATGATAGAATAAAAACAAAAACCAAACTTGGACAGAAAGTAAAGTAAAGAAACTGAAATGATTCAAGTCGGCAAAAAAACAAAAGTGAAGGTAAGTGAAAACATTTGGGGCTGGTCAGTCTCAAAGTTGCTGTGAACTTAACTGACTTTTTTTTTTATAGATACTTTTTTTCATTTTCACTAATAGAAGTCATGAACTTTAAAAAAAACGTTTTGCATTTTAAATGGCAAATATTTAATTGCAAATTCTAGCAATTAAATGTTTTCGCATTAATTGTCTAAGCTACTTAAAGTTAATTGCCTTTGTAGATAATCTAGCTAGAAGTTTTTAGATTTCGCTACTGCAAAAACTGTTTGCAAAGACATGATTTTTGCACTTAAATCAGTTGTTTATGCAAATATCTTTTGAATGAACTAAATAACATGTACGAGTACATAAAATATTGTAAAGTACTATGCATATTTTAAGTTTGTTCCGCAAATAGCGCGTAATGAAAGATACTTTATATTGGTAGGCAATAACCTCGACATATATAAGCAATAAATACTTAATCTACACCATTGATAATGTCAAAAATCACATTGTTGGCAGTGTTGATTGCTCAAATAGCTCATATCTGTACTACTAAAATTTGCTGAAGTTTTTGAGGATGATAACCGACCGCACAAGTAGATTTGTTTGGAAGATTCTATATAAAAATGGATTCAGTGCTATTTACTTCTATTGTCCGCTTAGTAAAACACCAGCTATGCTTACAAAAACTGTTTCGTTCTGGTTGTGTTTTATGGTTCCAAATAGGATACAAAAAATAGCATGAAAAAAAAAATTTTTACTGGTAAGCGGGAGCAGGTTGCAATGTTCGATGCTGCATGCCACGTTATCAATTTTTATTAGTTCGAATTGCTCCACGTTAAGCATAGAGCCTCGCAGCAAGTTGGATTTCGATTTTTCCTCTTAATTTATGTGAGTCTTATAGCACTTCTATGCTGTACTGAACTCATGTTTGTTATGTAGTGTAGTATTTCAGTTAAAGATTTCTTTATAGATAACCAGGCTAAAGAAAAGCTGAGTGTGTTGGCTGTTTCGTGTCAAGCGTACAGATGGAAGACCACTTCTAACATGAAGAAAACACACTTTCGTCCATTATCCAATTAGAAATTGCTAGTTTGAGAAGTCTCGGGAAGAGGGGGGAGGGGTAGAGGATTTGGCAGTATATTTAAAAGCTGCACCCATTGAAACCACTAATTCGAAGCGAATCTTTATAACTTATGGCATTGCACCATTCACAATATCTTAACCGTCTGATCTCAAGCAGCTCAGCATACATGGAATCCCTTCTTAAAAAATTCCAAGACCTACCACTTTAGCAATTGAGCCAATAATTATAGTTCTCTGTGAAATGTACAATATGATCTGCCATTTAAAGTTCTACTGGAGCTAAGAATCTTCGATTAATCGATTTAAATGGTTTGTATGATCGATTATTGAATTGTCTTATACAATTAAAAATTGTTTGATATAATTATGAACTTTATATTATTTTTTTTAGGTAGGTACTAATTTGGAATTGTGTAACATAAACACTTGATTATTTTATGAGAAAATTAATAAGTAATTTCAAACAGTGAAAAAGTACCTAAGCTAAAATTATTGAAATATATTCTTTAAAAATGTCATCTTAAAAAATTGCTTTGTAGTTTTTAAACACTTAAAATATAAACTAAAACTGATACCAGGTCACTTTTAGTTTGATGTCTATTAGAACGAAAGCATTTAATCAGAGGTATGAAATATTAAACGGTTATTTAGACTATGAAATCTCTTGTGCAACATTAACAGTTTTTTTTTATTTTGATTTCATGATTTTCACACAACTGTCTGATTACTTCAAATTTGCCATCTTTAATCGACAAGGTGTGTATACCCCGATTGAAAATTTTTCGAACGACTCAAAAAAAGTGCATTTTTTTAATGTACGAGGTATATGCAGAAAATAAGTGGGTAGAGGCTCTCACGGCTGGAGGGTAACACTGCAGTGTAGCCTGACTTCTCCCCTTTGCAACGAGCAACTGTCGACGCGACAACACGTTTCATGAGCAATGTCAATCCAGTCTCCGGCCAAGTGCGAAATACGCGGTGTCATCCGTTATCTCGTTTGGAAGGGAAAACCTCCGCGAGTTTAAAAACGGTCGTACGTCTGTGCATGATGATCAGAGGAGCGGAAGAGCTTCAATTGTGACTGAAGAAATTGTGGAAAAACTCGAAAATGCGCTCCGTGATGAACGCAGATTGACTGTGAGTGTACTTTCTGCAATGTTTCCGCAAATCTCCAGATCTCTACTACACGAAACAATTTCAGAAACCCACGGTTATCGGAAACTATCCGCGAGGTGGTTCCCAAATGGTTGGCTGGAAGCTACTTCGAGTAAGGCATCAAAAAATTGATACATCGCTTGGGCGAATAATTCTATACCACGCCAAACGATTTCGATTATACTCTTTTAATTAGAAAGGGATGAAACCATGTAATTTTGGTCAAGAGATTGCTTCATGAGAATTTTATCAAACTCTATATAATCGCATCTCATCTACGCTATGATTCTCTATACAGATTTAAACTCTATTATAGATGCGAGTACCTCTGTTAGATTATCTTCGAATGAATTTTCGTATTCCGGTATTTTTCTACTACTGACAGCTGATTGGTGGCTTCGTAAAGACATGTGTTGACCTAGGAATTTATTACAAATTAAAAGTTTAAATCACTATCTAGAATGATGTTATGCGTATTCAAATCGAGTTGTTTCCTGAATGAATTTCGGAAACAAGCAGCTTCCAGCTTCGGAATTGTTCTCAATATCTCAAAATTCAAATAACTAAAATTTGCGACATTTAGTAATACTATTTGTATTACGGCTATGAATAACAAGCGAGACAATATATTTACTGCTGTTCTTGGTTACAAGAGTTTAGGCTATATAGTCTTCAATAAATGTTAATGGAGTCTTAACAGTTCGCTGATCTACAAGTGCGATTAGGAGCTGTATTCTCCAAGTTTTCGGATAAGCTTAGAAGCATAACTACGTATATTAATAGTATAATATATTTGTAATTCGTTAAGATGTCTCAATTTGGTATTGAGACATTGTAAATCTTTCAAATTTTATGACAAGAATCCGTATTGCATAGATGGGACACTTGTAGTGTGAGTTGCTTCGAGCACTCGAATTGAAACACTGCACCAGGCTGAGCTGTTGTTTAGCTTCAAGATCAAGTAGAAGTAGATAAAAAAGGAAGATAGGCAAACGAAGAGTTTAAGTTTAGAGCGCCCGTAACTTCAAATTTTATATACTCAGTTTTAAAAATGAATTTGCTGATGTGATCAACTTTTCGTCAATTCAAGATTCACACGCTCAATTTCTAAACTAATTGCTCGAAAATATATTTGCAATTCTGACTAAAAGTGAAACCTTTTGTAAATAGGAATGCCAACATGTTGGCAAAACACGAATAAACCTTGAGTATGCGCACATCAAACACTTACCGCATTTTTATTATAATATAAATTGTAACATTTTAATGGATACATACCTGCAAAGATAAAAGAAATGCGTTAAAAATTATTAAATTTGTGTCAAATGCAAATGAATTTTGCTAAACAAAGTGTCATCTTAAAGTCAAAAATTTATATATGTCCATATCATATACCTATATAGTTATAGTCAAGGTAAAATTAAACACAAAATTTATGCAAAACAAAAAAAAAAGCGCAATTGAACTAAACAGCTCAAAACCACAACTCGAAGGCAGCAATTCGTAGTCATTAAGCTACAGAAACAAGACAAGTAGGCTAGGAAAAGATACAAAACTCGAAAGACCTACAACGATTGACCTAGATTTTAAATGTACATATGAGTAATATCACAAACAAAATATATAGATATATATATGTATATCGTATAAAGAAAAAAAAATTTCTAATTGCGACAACTTGACGCACAATTAAAACTCTAATTTGACAAGCGGACAGGCATTCACACACATGAGTGAACGAGATTCCGCTTTAGAATTGAGAGGTCGCAATTTTATAAATAAGAAAATAAAAAATAAGGTGAACAACACCCACAAAGCAGCGCGGAAATAACCTTGCGGTAGCATTAAATAGCTGGGTTATGTATAACTGAGCTATAGAGGGTGGAGCGCTTTGTCAGATGGAACGCCAGACAGACAGACGGACGGACGGATGGACGGACGGACATATGCATAAGATACATTTAAGCAAACTTATAGATACTTTTGCGCACGCGTCGCACATTTAACGGTTAATGCGCATGAGATGCTTCCAACGACAAGTGTCAAAAGCGGTTTTCATACAACGCCAACGCCTCCCCTTAGCAATACGGTTAAGTGTAAATGACTAATGTGACTTTGAGTTTAAGCTGCTTTATGCAAAAAAAAAAAAAAAATTTGCCACGCGATACAACCAAAAAAAAAAACAAATTACAAGCTTAAAAAATAAAACGAATAAAAAATTCAAGAAAAATTTAAATCTCAAAGCTTGCGCGCGCGTCAATGAACTTTTGTGCAGATTACGGATTTTCATAATTTTGTTTTTCCGCTGCGCGGTTACTGCAAAGCAAAGCACTTTCAATTGCAGCAGCAAATCGTGAAAAATGCCACGCTGTGGCAGACATATTTTCAGCAGCATTTGCATTCAAACGAAAGCCAAGTGAAGTAATAAATCGCCTCGCCAATCGTTGCAGATAAAAAAGCTACATGCAGCAAGTGCATTCACATTCAAAGTAAAGTACGAGTATGCAAGGCGGGCGTTGAACGTGCACTGAAATTTTTTTTTTTTCTATTTATTTTTTTATTTTTGTATTGCGGTGCAGAAGGAGTCGGTCAAACGAAACCAAATCGAAGCTAACGAAACATTAAGTATTATACGATATATTGTAGGTATATATGTAGATATATAGTATTGTATATCGCGCATGCGAGAAAAAATTAAATTAACGCAAAATTATGCGCATAACTTTTATGTAAGATCAATGGACAAGAAAAGGGAGATAGATGTATGTTTGAAGAAGATGTATGGGCTTGTGTAGGGTATACGTATTGTATTGTATTGTATATAAAAGCTATGCGAATTCTAATAGACTCTCTAGCGGCTTAAGAGGATTTAAAAACCTTTGCTGCAACTAGAGCTGCCACTCTCTCGGATGTTATTTACCAATTAATTTTGCATTCTCGGTGCTGGAGTTTCACTGTCCATTCGGATAAGGCGACCAGCCTAGTGAAACCGAACATCTTCAAGCTATTTGATACCATAAGGGATGGGGCATTTTTAATCTTCTGATGCAGCACATCTTACGCCTATGCCTATACGTAGAACTGTCAGATACAATCATACATAAGGAAGTGATGCTACTGGCGTATGCTGTTGACGTTGACATCATATTCGCTGGGAATTTTTGGAGTTGGGACAAATAATGATCATTGGACATGCATACATCGGAACATATCTTGCATAAGATTCATACCAAGTCTTCATTCTTGAACAAATCAGCTGGCAGCTAATCAAAGCTGCGGCTATTTAGGAGTTGGAATTAATTTTAAAGGAATTTTTTCGATTTTTGAGTGTTTATTTAATAAAAATGCTACAATGTATATTATTCAAAGTATTGTCCATCGTTATCTACAACATTTTCCCATCTTTTTGGCAGCATATAAGTTCCGCGTCGGAAGAACGGCTCGTCTCTTGAGGCAATGCACGAATCGACCCATTTTTTTGTATCCTCGTAAGAAGTAAAGCTCTGCTCAGCCAGGGCGTGGGTGTTCTAGCTGAACAAGTGGTAGTCAGAAGTTGCTATGTCTGTGCTAAAAGGCGGGTTTGGTAGCTCATCCCAATTGAACGCCTCCAACGTTTCCTTGACGTATCTTGCAACATGTGGCCGAGCGTTGTCATGTTGAAAAACCACCTTGTCGTGTCTTTTTTCACATAGCTTTGAGGCATTTGCCAACTGTTGACAAGTCAACTCCTAATGATTCTGACAATTCTTGAAGGGTTTGACACGGATCTTCGTTGAGTAATGCTTCCAATTCTTCATCTTCAAACTTTTTGGGCTGGCCCGGATCATCTTTGTCCTCCCTATCATAATCATCACACTTAAACCGACGAAACCAGCAGTATTGTTTTTCACATCGCCTCAAAGTTGTTTGGAGAAGTAACCTGCCCATAGTCTCAGTGAATCCTGTGCATCTGTAACCAGCCCTGCATTTTCGTCCTTACAGAAACAAACTCCGAGCTTAAAATCTTTGTTCTGATAAAATTAATTTTATTACATTTCTTCATTTCTATTACATAACACACCAAGCTCACTTTCCTTTCTGGCTCCTATGTCTTACGTCTAATAAAGCATTTCTCCTCTCGTAGTTTCTCTCGGTATGACTGCAGAGTTCTTCTGCACTTCGAAGCTCTAAGTGTAGGGTATCATAAGCTACCATAAACATAACTACTACCTGCTGGGTTAGATAGCGGTTCCAAAGCCGCAACATCGAAGGCAAAAAAAAAAAAAAACCTGTGTGCATGTGTGATTTTTCTTCCCTCGACGTCGGCGTCGTCGTCGTTGAACAATTTATCATGTGCAACAGCAGCAGCGGCATTCGCTGCCACTGCTGCCGCCGACTACAAAAGTAACAACGGCTGCTGCTGATTGTAAGAGAAAGGCGCTACATTCAGACAGTCCAGTCCGGACCAGTCCGGTCCAGGCTGGCAGGTCGGGAGACAAAGATAGCCAGCCAGCCAGTCAGCCAGCGAGCTAAAGTAAAAGAAAGCAAGTTGCAGGGCACAAAGCCACACTCGACTCATATGAAAGCAAAGACGCGAGACAAACTGTCAGCAGCCAGTTGACGGCGACGGCGACGGTGACGCGACGGCAACAAAAGGCAACTGTGAGTGCGGCGGCAGATCATTTGTATCTACAGATATATGTACACATGTACTTGAATATATTGTATAGCTATATGTATGTAGTAAGTAGTTTTGTTTGGCGATCAACTGGCTATCTTTGTTAACTGGCAACCGGCAAAACGTGATCAATGCCTGACGTCAAACGAGGTGCAAGCGAATCGAATCGAATCGAATGAACGAGCGAACCCGCGCAATCAAGAGCCAAGCTAAACTTTGGTCCATACCCCGAAAAATCAGCAGCAACAGCAGCCAAACTAAAAGATACTTTTGCAATTTTTAGGCGCACTTTACTTTTATTTTTGGCATTTCTTGCGTCGTTTACTTTCTCCGATTCGATTATTACTTTCCGCTGCGGCGGCGGCGGCTCAATGTATCTGTATCTTTGTGTGAGTATTTTTGTATTTGTACTTTTTCCTGCATTTTTGTGCCACCTTCTGCCGCGTAATAGCTCAGCCAGGCCAGCCAGCGAACCAGTCAAGCCAAGCGCTGTATGCTGTATGGACTTTCCTTATCTTTGGAAAGCTGCGTCTTGATCTCTGGTCTGTTCAACTACATGCGCCGCACTCTTGTCGTCTAATACTATGTTGGCTTAAGTATCTTTTGGCTTGCAGCAGCAGCAGCAGCAGCAGCAGCAGCCGCAGCAGCAAAGGGTGGCGTGTATACGAGTGCTTTATAAATTATTGCACAGCATATTGCGTTCACTTTACATAAATAAAATAATCGATTGTTATCGTTTAAATGGTGTTAAAGTGCGTGAGAAAAAATGAAATTGCTTTTGCGATCTGGCCGCAAAGTAAAAACCGAATGGGAAAGCGTCATGTACCAGCATAAAGTTATGTTTTGCTGTAGATACTTTCAATTTTAGGATATGCTATGTAGAAGGCTGCCTCTGAAATAACCTAAAGCATTGTACTATAATTACTTATAAATACGAAAAATCTTCCTTAAACATCTTGTAGCAAAATTTATGAGTCTCGAAGATGATAAAAGTTTTGCAAAAAACTAGTCTTGAAAATTATATAAGAAGGCTTGTCAAAGATTTTGTAGATAGTTAATGGGAGAGGTGTATGAAATGCAGTTAATGGAGAGGTCGGAATTATGTACGTTTAAAATTTCAGGGAAAAAACAAAAATAATAAAATAAATGAAGATGTGAAAAATAAACTTTTAAAGAAAGAAAAATGATACATATACGGCAAAATATAGTTTATAATCCTAAGTTAACTATACTCTTTCGTACAATGGGGTGGAGGAATCAATAATTTATAATAACTATTGCACACATTTCAACTAAAGAATGAAAATTACATTGAAGCAAAAGTCTTCTTACTTTGTTTTAAGTAGTCACATTAATACTTGGAAAACTTTTCTTCATATCTGAAGCAAGAAGATAAACATTTTAATAGATAAAAAAAATTTTAGAAGGGGACCTGCTTAACCCTTTGACGATTGCTCTTTAACTGCTATGAAATTTGCGAATTCGACACCGGAATCGTGTTCAGCGGCTCAAAATTACTAAAGAAAATTACTTACAAATTACTACAAAAAAACGTTTTTTACGTGCAAAGTTGTGACAAATTTGCTTCACCAATGATCGTCATTGCTTCCAAATTGTTTACTAAAAATGAACTTTTAATGTAAGTATAGATCAAAAATATAAACAAATTTATTTCTCACTTGGCATCGCCAGTTAAGATTGTGGCCTTCATAATATTCCTTTCTAGTTCGGTGACTCGTAACCGTGTACCGTTGTATAATCTTGTCACGTTCAAGTTGCGCATTATACTATGGGATGGCCCCCCGGATAAATCCAAAGAGTTTAGGAACTCCACGAGATAGCTTGTAGTGTCATCGGATGACATGACTGTGTCGATGCAGTTATACACTGATATTTCGCTAGTTAGTTCGTCCAAGATTTTTTGTATTTATTTTCGTAACAATATCATTTTTTGGTGCCAGTATGGTTCTTTTACATAAACAATTTTCGTCTTGAATATTATGTGGCAGATTTGGACAAACAGATTTGGAGGAATAAGCAATGAAATTTAATATTTTAATTTATTTTTCCCTTAACAAAAAATCAAATACCTACTATTTAAATAATTTAATAAAAATTTAAATAATAATGAAATAACTTGTTATAAGTGTAGCTAACCACAAAAAAAAGCTTCCAATTAACCAGTATCTAATTCTGATATATGAGCTATATTATTTTAAAGTTTCATTAAAATCCATTCATTAGTTTTTGCGTGAAAACGCCACAAACATCCACACACCCATACATCCATACAAACTTTCTAATTTATAATATTAAGTAGGATGATGAAAATTTTTCATTTGAGTATGTTGTTCACTATATAGTACATATAAGACTTTAAGACTACTATAGTTGTCCTATTTGGCTAAATTATATATAGTCCTGAGAGATATGAAGCAATGTATATTTTTAGGGAATAAGGTAAGTTGAGTGTGTTTTTATAAGTTGACGCTTATAGTATCTTTGGTTTAATGTTTCTAACTAAAATAAAATGCGTTTCTTATTTTACAACGAAACTTTTAAAGTCTACACGTACAGTTTGGTCTTTTGATCAAGCTATTGTACTAATAGTTAAAAGTTATAGTCAATTGTTTCCCAACAATACGCATTTATTTAATGCACTAGTTTGCTAGTATATACACCAGATCTGCTCTGTATTACTGAGCACTAGTGAAGGCACTAGACCCTGGTAATGCACCATATAGCCAGTTTAAAACTAGAAAAGAAAATAATGTTTTTTGTTTGTTTTTGCAGCGACTGTCAACGAAAAGAGTCAACTACCTGTAATTCACCCAAATCGATGACTTGGCTGCATCTTAGCTAAAGTTGCTCAGACGCTGAGACTTTGCACTCAGTGCCATTTGTCGTAGTTCGAATAGCAGTTTCTAACACCAAACTATAACCAATCTTAAGTATAAAGTGAAAACAAGAAAAGAACATTAAAAAACTTTGTAAGCAAATATATTTTTTCTTTCTTTTTTTCATGTTAGTCAATTACAACTAGCGAAATTTTTAGCTCCTTTTCAGTAGTAAGGTAGGCAAGGAGTGTCAACTAGTGAAGAGACTAGTAAATGGTAATGCAGAGAGTTGCAATTGATCCCTAGATATTACATCACAGTGTTAAATTCACCAGTTGAACCTCTTCTATGTATCCTAAAATAAATACTTGTATAACTTTTACTAGTGTTGGTTACCATGGAAGTGGTGATTCGCCAGTACTGGCCTAGTTCCGTGTACAGGAGGATATTAATATCAATATTGTTCTTGCACACTAGATAGGAGACACATATATTAACCAACTTACACCAATTACTTGCAAATCACTTTATATGGCATGTTCTCAACTGAAAATTCATTTATCAGTTTGTTAAAGTGAATTGTAAAATTGTAAATCAGTGAAGAAAAATGTCATTTAATGCTTCAGAAAAAATACTTATTACAATTATATTGCAAATTAAAAAACAAAAAAATGCAGTGTAGCTTATATTTGGTGTATCTTATAGTTATTGAGAAGGAGTCGATCAGGCGATAGGAAAAGACAGCTTACTGTAACATATCCAGCAGAATATATATAAGATACTTAGAACCTAAACACGAGAGTTGTTGCCAAAATGTAAAATTTATAAGCATAATATTATGAAAACTTAGCAGTTATCATTTTTATATACTACTGGCTATTACCCCGCGCGTTTCTGCCTCTCCACCTGCCTCTCGTTCCCTCTACCACTCCTTCCCCATGTTCCACCTTCCCCATGCCTACTTACCTTACCACACATTCCCCTATCCATCTTCCCCTGCCACTTTTACCCCTTCGGCTACCTTTAACCTGCACCCATTCCCCTGCCTCTTCCCCTACCACCCCTTCTCCCTGCACCCTTCGATCCCATTAACATGTATACAACATTTCCTGTCATCCCTCTTAAATGGTACCCGACGCATTTCTGCCTCTCCACCTGCCTCTCGTTCCCTCTACCACTCCTTCCCACTATTCCACCTTCCCCATGCCTACTTACCTTACCACACATTCCCCTATCTATCTTCACCTGCCACTTTTTACCCCTTCGGCTACCTTTAACCTGCACCCATTCCCCTGCCTCTTCCCCTACCACCCCTTCTCCCTGCACCCTTCGATCCCATTAACATGTATACAACATTTCCTGTCATCCCTCTTAAATGGTACCCGACGCATTTCTGCCTCTCCACCTGCCTCTCGTTCCCTCTACCACTCCTTCCCACTGTTCCACCTTCCCCATGCCTACTTACCTTACCACACATTCCCCTATCCATCTTCCCCTGCCACTTTTTACCCCTTCGGCTACCACCCTTTAACCTGCATAGGTGTTTGGTCGAAACCCAGCTGCCACCGACATAAATTTATAAACCATCACTTTTATTCTATTTAGTATTTTCCATTCCGGCTTTAGAAGAGTATTTCATTTTACAGATCTCTGAAAAAACTGAAATGATTGAACTATTCTCAAGAAGAAAATAAGCACAAAGTGTAACAGTCTGCCTTAACTAAATCAAAATCTTCAACTCAAGCACTGTCAGACTGTGTTTCAAACTAACAAAAACAAATTCAATGACTCATATTTCAATCGGTGTCTACTATTTAGGCAATTAAATGCGAAGTGCTACAATTACAAGTAAATATCTAACTCATGCATTAAACTATAAAATATCACATAAAACGAAAAATGTAAGTATTCACTTTAAATAGAGCAATTGAAGTTGAATAACTAACGAAAGATGATATCTGACAATCATAATAAACTATGAAAATAAAAGAAAACCAAACTTGCATTTATTTCTATGTAATCCACACGAAAAGAAACCTAAGAAAAATACAATACCAAGAAAAAGATACATAAAAATTGCAAAAATAGAGTGAAATGTAATATGAGGAAATTGCAGTGCAACAATAACAATACTTGTATATAGTATCTATACACTAAACAAAATGTTATAAAACAATAAACCAAGAAGACACTCAACGATGACGACGTTGATGCAGACGTCAATGACTGCTTAAAACAATAAAAAATGCAAAAACTAAAAAAAAAAAGATTCACAAAATCTTCAGTGCATAATACTAACTACACATAACATAATGTTTGGTCTGTTGCCTGGTCTATATAACAGCTTAAATTATTATGAAGCATTATGACCAGTACTTGCTATAAAAACAAAACAAAAAAAAAAAGATACATTATTACATAAGCCAACATTTGCAACAACAGTAGCAAAACGCATTGGATGATATAAAATTATAATGTTAAATAAAGCATATTGTGCATAGATACATTTAAATTTTTTGGTTTGATAGCGAGTCAAAAAGAAAATAAGGCAGGCAAAATATGTATTTAAAATTATGGCGTGTAATTGAATAATTTAAAGTTGAGTGTATTTACGTGACGTTTGACTAATGCATTGAAATGTACATCAAGTAAATATTTATATACGATAGGTATGTCAAAATGTGTGCCAGTTATTGAAATGCTATTTAAATCAGTTGAGATACATTTACTCATACATATGTTTATATAGAGTTATTAGTTTACATACGCGGTATTACTAAGTGTGAAAATCTGTATCTGCACTTGTAGGCATTCATTGCCAAATTTATTACTCTTTGCTAAAAAATAAAAAAAAGCGATTATTTACGATAAAATTGAAAAATTGCACTGAAAAGAGCAAAAAGTTTCAACTGTGGGAAGTTTTCTTACTGCCAAAGCTTTTACTGACAATTTTTCGTTTATTGAATATGCATACATAGAAGTAATCGATTAAATTTACTTCTACTTCTAGGTCGATATTCAGAAAAATCGATTATTCATAATTGAAAAAGTAAACGATTTTGCACAATTAAACGATTACACATAACAAATAATTTCAAATTGGCCAACAAAGAATCTTCAATTCTTGTAAGAGAATTTACTGCCAAAGCTCCTAGTTAGGGATTCTCTCTTATTGCAAATAAAGGACTAACTTTCCAAAATCTTTAGAAATTGTGTGTGTTGTGTAATTGCAATTAATCGATAATATGTTATACCACTTTAGATTAAAAAGCTAAATTTTTTTTTTTAGAAAAATCGATTATTCATAATCTGCAGGAATAATCAAGTAATCGCAATACATTATTGTAATGTCCATTAATTTCAAATTGGAAACAAAACCACCAACTTACTCCTTAAGCTTTTACTTTGGGTTTCTCAGTAAAAAAAAAAGTGCGATTATACTATATAATCAGAAAGAAAGAAACGATTATTTGGTATTTAATCATTCTTATACCAAACTAGCTGGTACCTGGCGCGTTACAGCCCTTCCCCTTGCCTCTCTCTCCCCTGCCACTCCTTCCCAAGCCCCACCTACCCCTTGCCCTACCTTAACCATGTCCCTTTACTCTACCTCCAATTCTTCTACCCCTCTTCTCATGTCCCTTTCAACCCTTCTCCATCTATCCCATACGTCGCCACCAACCCCTGCCATCTTCCCCTACCTCACCTAAATTTACCACCCCTTTTTGCCTACCCATGCGATGCCATTAACATGTATACAACATTTCATCCCTCTATCTTAAATGGTACCCAGCGCGTTGCTGGTATTCTCCTTGTCTCTGCTTCCTTTACCCCTCCATTCCTGTGATCCCTTATCCTACCACACTTTCCCCTACCCCTCTTCCCCTTGCCACCTTTAATTACCATCCGAACATTCCCCTACCGAACATTCTAATACCCATGCCCCTTTCCCTCTTCCCCTTTCCATTTCCCTGCCTGCCCTTCCTTTACCACATATTTTCAGTGCCCCCTTTCCCCTTCAATCAAATTTACATGTATAGAACATTTTATCACTCTATCTTAAAAGGAATCCGGAGCGTTGCTGCCCTTTCCCCTACCTCTTTCTCCTCTGCCTCTCCCTTTCCCTACCACCTCTTCCCCTATCACCTTCCCCCTACCTCCTTTCCTTTGACACCAACTTCTCTCTGTCCCCTTTCCTCATGCGAGAGAAAGCTAAGTTGTTTAAAACTTTGAGATGATTTAATTAAAAACATTGCTAAGTATAAAACAGCAAACTCTGAATATAAATTTTACGAAATAAAATAAGAAACATCAATTTGACAGAAAAATCATTTGACAGTTGTTGACGGCCTTACAAAAAAGCCATTTTCGACTTTTCAGTTTTTCCGACTTTTCCGGAGGGTTTTCCCAAAACCTTTTCCTGGCAATTACGAAAAACTGAAAAAAAATTTGAACCAAATCGGTCCAGCCGTTCCCAATTGATGAATTACTATACAATTTTCCTACCATTTTTATATAGTTAGAAGATAACTCCAAATTGACGAACAAAAATTCTACACTTTTTGTGAGAGAATTTACTGCTGAGGCTTATAGTTAGCCATGCACTCCAATTGCAAACAAACGACTTTAAATAATCGATAAACTATTGCGATTAATTACAATTAATCGATAATATGTTCACCCTATCAAATTAAAAAGCTCAAAGACTATAACTTAACATTTTCATATTAACAAGCTAAAAACGTAAAAATTATTGCTAAAGCTTCTTATTACAGATACTCAATTCTTGAAACAAAAATCGTTTATTTTTAATCGAGAAAAGTAATCCATTAATTGCAATTTATGGATTATCAATTTCTTTCCGATTACTTTCAAGTTGAATAGCACATAACATTTTCATTTCTCGCACTGGAACTTATTTTTAAAATGAATAGTAAGGTCAATATTGAGAATAAAAGCGGTCAATCATTATCTGCAATATAATCGATTATCAGAAATATAATCGATTATCTGCAATTAATTAAGTGGATATTTTAATTCCAAAGCGAGGAGCAAAACATAATCAAGCTACAGCTTGATACTTAGGTTAGCATTATATCGATTATTCATAATCGTGCAAAATAATCAATTGATTACAACTTACCGATTATATGTGCATCAATTCCACTAAATTTTAATTATTGAAGAGAACTTACTTTTAAAATTTCAACTAAAAGGAGTTGGTCATTATTGAGAAATAATCGATTATTCATCAACTGAAAAATAATTGATTATTTGCACTAAATTATTGTATGTGCAAAAAAAAAAAAAGAAAACACTATCCCAAACTCACAATACAACTGAATTATGTAGCAACAGTTCAACAAACGCTTAAGCAATTATAAAAAACAATCTATATTGACTGTTTTCTTTCTTTAAGTTTTTAATCGATTGTTGAACTGATTAATCGACTAATTGTTCATGACTAGCTATATTTAATTTTTTTCTTTACATATGTTAATTTACGTTGCCAAATATTGTATTATTCGTAAACAATCAAATTAATTTAATTTATAAATATGCTTTAAATTGACTGACATAAATAAAAGGATTACTTAGATTTCGAAGACATCTGCACAAATGTACAAACAATCTGATATTATAAATACGATATATGTATTTTAAAAGCTTTTACTTCAAAACTGCATATACACATATATTTTCTTTGCCTAAAGTGCTAATTTAATTAAGATACATTTAATAATTAATAAAAAAACCAATACAAAGAAAGCAAGAATTGAGTGAAATATAGTCGCCGGTCGCTATGTACTTGCATAATTAGCACCTGGCATAAAGAAAAAGTGTAGCAAAACAATTTTTTTACTTCACGCTATCTACGAGTATATATATATATATATATCTATATATATCTATACAGATACGTACTTGCATGTGTGATATATATAGTACAAGTAGATACAAATATTTTCTATAAGCGCTGTTATACTTTAACAACTTCTTTGACGTTTGTTAGTTATATGAGTATGTACGTGGTCAGTAGTCTATTGCGAGTTCATTATAAGCTACGCTGATTTTTAACACTTTTCGTTGCGGACATGCTTCAAAGATGGCGATGAACTGTAGCAGCGCAAAAATAAAAATGTATCTCGAAGATATTGCTCAAAAAGAAAGCTAATTAAAGCGCAACAACGCAACAAAAAGAAAAGAGCAACGAAACACCTTAAGTTGAAGAAAATAAAAATAGATAAATAAATAGACAAAAAGAAGAAGAGTCAATGCGACTAACGATATCAAGTCATAATAGCTAAAAACTTTAAGTTGAAAGCGAATGAAATGCTTTGGAAGAAAAGTATCTCTGTCAAATGTTCAAATCAATTTTGTATGCTGTACTTAGATTTGCTACAATTTTGAGTTATATTTAAAAAAAAAATAAAAATACAATAGTAAAGCATGGATTTCACTTTGAAAGCTGCGTGGTGCTGCATAGCAGATGAGGTAAAAGTTTATAGATACTTTTAAAAATATTTGTAGCTACTTTTTTTTTCGAATACAATTATTTGAGATACATTTTTTCACAAAAACTAATTAGCTGCATGGACAAACAATCTGTCTGCACACTTAACAAAACTGTCAAACAGTTTGCATTTCATTGCGCACCGGGTGCAGCTCAGCAGCAATTTGCTTCCGCATCTAAGTAAATAGCTATGCAGCAAATGCGCATCTGATTGCCTCTGAGTGCAGTTTAACGCACGCAATAATCTACAACAAAAAAGTAGCGCAACATTGTAGCCAAATTAAAATGAATGCAACAGTCAAGGGTGCGATTGGCATGCGGCATGTTGGCCCATGAATAAACGGAGGGAAGGACAGACGGACAGTCTTCAGTTGTTACAGTTGCGCAGCAGTAGTCACCATCAACATTGGCTGGCACGCAATCGCAATCGCAAACGCAAACGCAAACGCCACTGGACCACCGGCCAAGGAAAGGATTTCACTGTCTCCGTCGCTTACCTTGACTGCCCATGTTCACCTTCGTTCCAGCGGCCCGCATGTTTATTTATGAGCTGCGCGTTTTTGCTTGTGCGAGCGCGCATCGTAAATGGTTTCTTTGGCACTTCATAATTTTCCGATCACGGTTGAAACGTAGAACAAAACAAAAAAAATTTAACCTAAAGCTTAAACGCCTTGCACGCGCTGCTTTTGCTACTCTATACTAGTATGTATGTATGTATGTATGTGCGTGTTTGTTGTATCTGTATCTTGTTGTACTGCCTCAATGCACTGCGCCGCAAAATTGGGTCAGAATTTGTTATTCAAATTAAAATCTCAACAGCTGAGAATTGTTGGTGACAAAATTGCAGAGCATATTGCGGGCAAAATTATAAAGATAACCAAAGTCAAGCCAGAGTGTACTGTTTAAGGGAAAATTTATGCAGTTATAACTACACGGAAAGTTTTTCTTTTTTTTTTGCCACGTCTGCTTTAGTATATTAAATTTTGACAGCAATATCAAGAGTTAATAGAGGAATATGTGTTTAGCCTAGAAAAATAGGAAGCCTTCATTTCCGATTTCACACAGACAGAGGAAATACAAACAGACGGACAGATAGACAGACGGACATGCTAGTTCCATTCGCGCTGTTCAAAAATATGTATATACATTTTATGGGGTCTCCGTTGCTTACTTTAAGGGGTAATAAACTCCGTGACAAAACTATAATACTATCAACACTACGTTTGAATAGTATACTGAGCGATGGCCATTCTTTCAATATACGATTAAAATTTCTTCTAAGAAAAATTTTATTTAGCGACCTTGAATTTCATAATAAATTTAGTCATAAATTTTAGCGGACTCAGGACCAATCTATATTAAGAAATATTTTATATACTTGTAGTTTTTCTCAATTCACAGAGACAACAATTTTTTGTTACAAAGAGATTATTTAGCTATGGAGACACGTGTTTCGAATTCAACTAAACGTCCTCGTCGGGTCGCTGGTCGGACATTGAGCATACTATAATATATAAAATGTCTCTCAATATAAAATGACCTTGAGCTAGCTAGAATTCATATCTAATTTTCATAATAAAGCTCATTAAATCAAAATTTACGTTAGGAGAAACAAATGGGTAGCTTGCTCATTTTATTTATTTATTTATTTATTTTTGTCTGTGCTAATATGCCTGGAGTTATTAGACACATAAAACAATTGCACACACACGTTTTGCCTCATCGCCATAATTTCTACTGCAAACTATGTAAATTTTGAAAAAGTATTCTATTTTGAACGCATCAGTAAAAGTGTGTCCAGTCTATTTATTCAAATAGAACGTGTTACTTTCTATTGGCTTTTAAAATTAGTGAAATATTGTCATTCTCATGTGTTTGCAAAAGCAGTCATGACATTCACATGTAGTCGCCATAAAACAAAATGCATCAACCAAGAACGACGCCATAAAGCACGTGATGCTTTTTTCAATTTAGTTCTATTTTTTTTTTTTACTTTTTTCTTTTACACTCTTCAGACGTAGTGTGAATTGTATTATAATATTGCCATGGAGTTCGTAACGCATTAAAGGAAGCATCGGAGAACATATAAACTATATCTATACAAACGAACTAGCATTGTCTGTTCGTCTGTCGGTCTGTATGTCTGTTTGAATCAAAGCTTCTCCTTCAGTTCTTACAATATCAATCTTAAATCTGGTATGCAGACTTTCTATGTTGCTATTAGGCAGTAATTATATCACAATAACCTTGCCACACCCACTTTTAGAAGTAGCCTACATACAAACCCAAAAAAGAACGTTTTCATTAAAGTCAAAATCAAGTCATAATTCAATATGGTAGCTTCTTGTGGACGGAAGCTTCACTTATTTGTTAATGGGCGTGTCCTATACACTTTCGGATATAGTCACCATAAACACTAATTTTCGAGCTAACCTTAAACTTTCGAGCTAACCTAACTTAAATATGAAGTGTGGGCTTCAAATTACTACTGTAGCATTAAAAGACTTGACAGTAATTTGTTCTATGCTTCTGAAGTGTGATGAAGCTTTGGATCTTCCAAACATAGCGTTTTTTATTGTTTTATTTGCAGTCTAACTTTTCAGACCAGCGATTACTATAATTGATTTATTATTTGAATAGAGTACGTCCTAAAGTGTTTTCTCCGAAGTGAGTAACTCCCAAACGAATTATGTCACATACTCGTACTTATTTACGTTATAAATTAAAACTTGTTTCACTGTTTTTACTCTGACAAATTAATTGTTTAATATTTAATCAAATTTTGAAGTAAAGGCTGATTAAGACGTTATCAGAAATCTGTTAACAATCGGAGTTTTTAACAATTTTAATTAATTTTCTACCATACTTAGGGCTTAGAAAGGTGGTAAACAATTTAGCAAATATGTGTTTTTGTTATACGTGCCTAAACAAGCTAGAACGGTGCACCATCTTACTGCAATATGCATTAAAATACGCGATTAGGTCCAGAAAGTATATAAAACCATATTAAAGGAACGTTTTTATATGAGTTTATGCAATGTTTGCAATATGAATAAATGAATATCTACAACACAACTGTGATTGGCAAATTTGTGTGTTGGTGAAAAATGGTGGTAAATGGTGTAATCGGTGTTTTATCAAAAGGAATAGTGTTATAGTTACTAGGAATAGTGTTAGCACTAGAAATCAAATTAGTTGTTTCATTGTTGCTCTGGGTGATGCCTGTTGTTCCCGCTTATAGTATAGTATAGACTATGTAGTTCTGCCCTTCTGGGCTCAGCTTATTAATATCATGTATTTATTATTTTAATGCCAATCAGTTTTGTTTAAAAAAACTTGTTTATATATTAACTGTCTATCACCGCTTTGCTTCTATATTGAAAATGTATCTCCCACATGAACTCAAATTTGATATAGTATTTTTTTGCAGTGTCTCTATGTCGAAAAAAAAAACTACTGGCAATCGAAATCATTTCATTGTCAAGACTGTTGTTGCCGCTGCCATTGGTGTCGACTCGGCGTAGCTGCAGCGGATGCCATGCACAGATAACCAAACACTATAAAACCCATGGCTTTATGCAACGCAAAAAAAAAACAAAAAACTAAATAAATAGCTATAATACAATATTTAAAGGAGCAAAAAAAAAAAAGAAATATATATATATATATACAAAAAATTAATAGCAATTGGCCAAGGTAACAATAATAGCAACAAAAACTACAACAATTTTAACGATTATAGCGCAACTGGCAGCAACAGCGGCTGCGACTGCGACTGCCAATAAAATCAAAACCCCAACATTGGCCATAACAACAACAACAGCAGCAACAACAACAACAACAACAACAACAATTAATTACATATTATTTGCGCTCGTCGTTTATTTGCGGCAAATTAACAAACTTGCAATTTTTCAACAATCGAACGCATGCAAGAAGCTGGAAGCGAGTGAAATGAATATATCTAGAAGCGGAAAAAGTTAGAAAAAGTTGCAAGAAAAAAATCAAACTTATTATGGAAATTGTTGTACAGGCATATTTTCATTTTCGTTCGAGCAGAAACTTTCATTAATAATTTTCCACTGAGACAGGCAGACAAACATACAGATCGAGCCTAGCATTTGTTTGCACAACTATTTACAGCGACGATGAATCTGCTTATTGACAGTCAACTGGCTGCCTGTCCAGCTATCTTTGTCAGTATCTTGTATCTGCTAGCCACACTAACCAACGCGGAAATCAAAAGTGTGGCAGCCAGCAATTCCATTGAGGAAGGGAGCGAACAATTTCAATGATTTCT
This sequence comes from Leucophenga montana, assembly GCA_035044765.1. Classification (NCBI taxonomy): domain Eukaryota; kingdom Metazoa; phylum Arthropoda; class Insecta; order Diptera; family Drosophilidae; genus Leucophenga; species Leucophenga montana. Next base: position 3,989 of record JAWNNQ010001783.1, on the reverse strand, counting down.
TCTTGATTATAATTTTACATTTCACTTTGTTTACACTTTCATTTTCAATTAGCACAGAAATCAAATGCAGCCGAGTGGAAAGCCATGTTGTGGCATAAAGTGAAGTGAAGCGAAGCGCGGCATTTAGGTTTACAGAGTCGGGCATCAGTAGGGCCAGAATGCAGCGTAAACAAACAAAGAGGCTAGATACTATTTAGATAGCAAAGACAGCAGATACAAAATGCTCCAAGCCGCTGGGCAAGATCAATCAGCTAACAATCGATCCACGAAGCGTATTGAAAACATTTCCGAGACTTTAATCGAAAACGAAATGGGAAAATGAAAATATTAAACTTTGAAAATGAAACAAGAGAAACCTAAAAGATACAAAATAAAAAACAAAATAAAATAAATGAAAATCAAATAAAATAAAAAGGTGAAACACACACAACAAAAAAAAAAAACAAAACAAAAGACTTAAGCGACAAACTTGATTTGCATTGATTTCCTGCATGCGAGACAAGTGTGGCATGAAGTTGCCTTGTTGTTTTGCATTGCCACTGTTATTGCACTTGCCACAAGCAGCGTCAAGAGATATTTATGCAAATATTTCCGCAGCAACGTCAACGGAAGACGCCAGTGCAAAAACAAAATTATTCGAATTGCCGCAAAAAAAAAAAAATAAATAAAAATAAAAACCTCGGCAAACTCAACAAAAATAAAAGAAGAAGAAAAAAGAGTGGAAATTATAATGCTACGTTTTTGTTTTTTTTTTTGAATGTTAAGGTTTCGTTGCAGTTTTTTATCTTTTTTTTCCATGCCGCGTTGTTGAAGGTTATTAATTTTTGTGCAGCGGTTTTGCCGCTTTTTTTTTGCGTTTTTTATTTGTTGCAAATGCAGTTTCCTCTTTTATATTTATTGCTGTTGGTTTTTTGTGTCTGTTGCACTTTGCATGCCACAGCTAAAGGAAGTGTAGAGTTTGTAACCTTTTTTTACAGGCAGCAACAAGTAAAAGTTTTGTGACTTGTGTTTTTTTGTAATTACAATACTTTTTTTTTAAATATTTTAGGTACTCTTTTTACAAGTTGTAGTAAAGAGTATTATTAGTTTTTTTGCTAAGTTTGGGGAACTTCATACTAAAGGTGAGAAATCATTGACGACATGCCATGGAAAACAAAATATCAAGACCCACGCACATGACTAGCTTGAAGTACTTCTAACATGTAATATGGTGCATATAAGCGAGAGCCTTACAGAAACTCAATCGCATCTTGTACATTAAACGCAGTGTGGATCTGACAAAAAACGATAATACAGTCCCATTAGTATTTGAAGTAGTGTTCCATCGAATTTCAAGCAAATATTGAAAGAAGCACAAAAGTGGGCGGCATGTGTGTATGAGGTTTACCCCAAAAATTGGGCGGAACATGTCAAATTGTACAGGTTGTGACAAAAGTAATCACCCTATTGTAAAACGCTATAAATGGCGCCAAATATCAATTCGGTTTTGACATTTGTAAAGTAAAATAACGCAGAATACAAATCGATAAGCTATTCATCGGTTTACTCCGCAAGAACGCGGAATAATTGTTTCTATTTTTTTGCGCAACAATTCGTCGATTTTTCATCGAAAATTATCATGAGCGATGAGGCTCATTTCCATCTTAGCGGTTACGTGAATAAACAAAATAAACGTTTCTGGGGCACCGAAAATCCGCGTATAAGCCACGAAGAGCCATTACATCCGCTCAAAGTTACTGCATGGTGTGCTGTTTACGCTGGAGAAGTCATCGGGCAATTTTTCTTTGAGAACGCCGCGGGCCAAACGACGATTGTGGACGGCGCGCGCTACAGAGCCATGATTACCGAATTTTTTCTCCCTCAATTGGATGAATTGGGACTGAAGAACATGTGGTTCCAACAGGACGGTGCAACGGCGCACACTACTCGAGCCATAACCGATATTCTGAAGGAAACACATCCGGGTCGCTTAATTTGGTGATTTACACTGGCCGATTTAACCGTTCCAGACTTCTTTCTATGGGAGTTTTTTGAAGTCGCGGGTTAGAAATTTTAGAATTAATTTTGACTTAAATAAAGAAGTTTTTCATACAAAAACACAAAAGTGGTCTGTAGTTTTCTATGGGGCTATCCCAAAAAAGTGGGCATGGCACATCAATATTCTTTTTTTTTGGTTTTCAAAATCGATATGGAAAATTGTAACTTTGATGTAGTTATATTTAGGAAGTAGAGGATAGATAGACTCTACGGAGTCTACGATACCTCCTTTAATGCCTAACAACCTTTCAGACAAACTGATTACAAATCAAGACCATAACGGGAAAATCGTTACATTTTGTTATGCTAATATTTTAATAAGAAAGCGAGTCGTTTGTTTTCTTGTTGGTTGTTGTTTTCTTTTCTCGCTTGTCCGTTTTTTAGCTGTCCCATCTGCTGACTGTAAGATTGTGAGTGTGAATTTTTGTACGCCTGAGCATTTACGTGTGCTTTTTGTTATTGTGTTAGTAATTTAAAACGTTTTTCACGTTTTTCTACAGTCATTAGTAGAACACCATTAGAAACACCATTAGGAAACATTAGAAATCAACTTTTTTCAGAGTTCCTGAACACGATTTACAGCATAAGGAGCTACTTCTCTGTGCGTCCTTCTACAGCCAAAGACATATTGATAAACTACTAAATTAATACAAAATCAAGCAACTATGTGCCCAGAATTAAGACAATAGAAATGATGGTCGTCGAAGGTATAAAAATTATCATTCATACGAACAGAGTATATGCTTTCCCCAAAAGGTCTTTAAAATTTGCTTTTGGAGATGTAAAGATTTGATTTAGTATGGTCTGTTTTCTTGCGCTGCTTTTCTACTTAATTGTATTCCTGTGTTTCTTAACACCTCGCTATCAATCAATCTATCTTTTGTATTTTAAATCAAATCCCATCTTCGCCAATTTCTTTACAGCAGAAAACTTCTACAATTATTAATATATACTAACAACAGCTTTTAACTTAGACTGTGCCTTAGAACAATAACAAATAAGACACTTTCCACTCTCTCCACTTTTGTGTCAATATAATAATATGCAATATAAACAATTTACAGTGTATCATATACTAGTCAGTCATCCTAACACTTATTTAACTCTTACTTTTTTAATGTAGCCATTCGCTGTTGTGCTTAGTAGTATCTACATACAATAATAATTGCGCTGCGCTGCCCTTATGTTTTTCAATGAATTTTATTAAGCGCACTTTTGCAGTTGCAGCGAACTATAAAATGTTTATACACACACACAAGCAACAAACGTCATAAAAACACCTGTAGTTACTTACTCTAATGGTCATTTCACTTTTTATAATGCGCTGTTCTGCTAGAAGTCACAAGTTTTTAATTCTCTCACATTACTAAAAAGATACAACAATCCATTTCAAACTGCCAGCGCTAATTAGTTTTGATTTGCGCAGTCTCTGAGTATTACTTCGTATACTCGTACACAACTTCATTAAGCTTGATTATGTAATAATATTTTACTATGAATTAGCTTAGCAAAGCAGCAGAATCTAAACATGAGGCTTATTTAGATTGTTAGTGCGGCAACTACAATATATAAAGATACATCTAAAGATACTTCAAACGTAGTTGTTCAAAATTTAATTTATATGACCGCACAACGTACAAAGGTATGCACAGAATGAATGCTTTTGAAAGTTGTAAAGAAAGAAGTCTGCATAGTATTATACAATATAATACTATAAATACATATATGAGTTCTAAGTGGTCATGGTTTGTTAGTACAATAGGAGTAGGTATGCCTAAGGCTGTTAGGCTATAATTTGTTTATATTAAAGCGGTCATTGTCACTTGCAGTTGGTTGAGTTAGTTAATTAGTGCCAGTGAGAATGAAGGATTACACTAAAAATATGTAAAAGTAGATTTAGTTGTAATAAAATTAAATAATTATGTGTAAGTATTGTCTGCAGAGCAATACGT